>CM076687.1:98302226-98689726 GCA_038501925.1 Xenopus petersii | reverse complement strand
ATTATATTGCGAGATGTGGATTTTTATTAATAAGTTCTGATTTCCTGGCCCATGGGTAAAAAAAATTACGACTTATGTGTTGTAGGCTCCCCCCCTTGAGTCTATGCGTAAAGGATTTTTTATGTTGTACTAAAGATGGTGACAAATAGTGTGGACAGATATGTATGAACACCTTCTTGTTTAGAGAGAATTGCTTAATTGCGTTGTGTTAGTGATGGGCGAATTTGTGCCATTTTGCTTCGCTGAAAAATTCACGCATATCACGCAAAAATTCACAAAATGTCTTTTTTTTTACGCCGGCGTCCGTTTTTTTGGTGAAAATGCGCCAGCATCCAAAAAAACGGACGATGCTGGCGAATTTTTGCACCCATTTCGCAAATTTATTCTCCAGCGGCAAATTCTCAGTTAATTCGCCCATCACTAGTTGCTTCTATATACAATATTTATTGTAAGCCATTATATAAATGACATACACTGTAAAGCATCACCATATACCCAAATTCATGGTTTCTTTTCTCTTTCTGCAGATGACAATTTCGAATTTGTAGACAACGAGAGGCGGCCGCACTTCCCCCAGTTTTCATACTCTGCTAGTGGAAATGCTTAGCTCTTCAGCAACGGTTTCTTTTCCATTGCAACACAGACATCAATTTTTGGGGCACCTAAGATCATCAGACTTTGTACAGGACTTTCAATAGCCTACGAGTTACAAACTATGTTTGTATGACCATAAAGAAGGAGTTAAAAGAATGTCTGAAAATGAAGTCTGTATGTGAACCAGTTCTCTCATTACACATCTGAACCCTTGAAAGCTTTCTCACGTACGTCTCGCAGGACATACACGCGTCAACGTTCATATCATGTGGCGGATGATTAGAATGTGCTCATCAGCCAAACAAATGAAGAGTGAGCATATCATAAATTCCAAAAAAAATCTTCTCGCCCACCCTGGTTATCCCACAACGTCGGCAACATTTGCTTTTTTTTTTTTATTTTTTATTATAATTATTTTTAACTTATTTCATAGATTTAAATATTTAAACTGTGGGCAATTGGATTGTAGTTAGGAAATATTAAAAGTTATAGTAGATAGTGCAATAATAGAAAATGAACATGTTTTGAGTACTTTAGTCACTTTTTATAACCATGAAATGTCATTAAATGGCAAACCAACGAGAGGACCAGCATTTATAGCCTCAGTGAGGTATATAATCAAACAAGAGTTCTTATCTTGCTGTAGAAAGACAATACATATCAGTCAGGCTTAGCAAAGTGAGTATATCTCTTCTCCAGTCACTGCTTGATGAGATTTTGGGTTTGCTGCCAGTACCTCCACAGCTAGAATCCCTAATGGTAAATCTAATACCGCCATTATTTTCAGGCGATGTCCTCCACACGTGTCTGTACTGCAACTCTCAGCGCCCCTGTTCGACACCCCACAAAACACGCCCCATCCATATTGGAGAGCATGAGTCTAAATAACTTCTCAAACAATGTTGAAACCCTACCTGAAAGGAAACTGCAGACATACTTCACTGTCTGTTTGAAACACAAAACAAAATGAGGAGAGCTGAGGTTCGGAAGAATAACGCTACGTCTTTATGAATAGTGGGATCGTTTCTCGTGCTTAAAATCTTTTCACTTCAATCACATAACGCAACGGAAGTCTGAAACCGTCTTTGGAACGACAGCTCCAAGCACTTAAAGATGTTTAATGTACAAAATGAGAGGTCTTGAAAGTGAAATGAAAAATAAAATGCTTGTTATATTTAGGGAGTTTTAAGAGATGTAATTTAAAGCAGCGTACTCGGGAGAAACAATGGGTTATTCTGCCGTTGCTCCTCCATCCACCTCACCAAATGAAGTTCAAATACAAGTTGCATTGATAATAATTCTCTTTGATTATTTATGGATACGTTTCCAGGGCCTGATAGGTACAGTATTTAGGGATATGCTGTTATTCAGAACTCTTCTGTGCATCATTATGTACTGATTACTAATCTTACTAGGGATGTACCGAATCCATAATTTTGGATTCCGCCGAACCCCTCAGGGCAAAGACACACGCCCGACAAATCGCCTCTTTTCGGGTGACTTATCTCCCCGAACTTCCTTCCCGCAGGCAATAATCTCAAAGCGATTCGTTTTCCGAAGTCTCACGAGGAAACTTCGGACGACATCGCTCCGAGTGCCATCCCGCTGCTAATTTAGATTCTAGCTGGCGGGAAAGCAGTTCGGGGAGATAAGTCGCCCAAAGAAGAGGCGATTTGTCGCCGGGCGACTGAATCTACCCGAATCTTCAACGTGTCTCTGCTCTAAATCCTTTGTGAAAGATTCAGCAAAATTCCGAACCGAATCATTTGCATAAGCAAATCAGTGAGGGGAAAGGTGAAAGACAACTGCAGCTTAACAATTTTTTACTTCCTTGTTGTGTGATAAAAAGTCACATGATTTTAAGGATTTGGTTTGGCCAGGTCCTGCTAAAAACGCCCGAATCCTGGATTCGGTGCATCCTTAAATCTTACCTTAGAAATCTCACACGTCCAATACTGCCCTCTTACAACCAGTTATATGAGATGATTAATAATGAATAGGCCACTGATAAAACCAGATTCTATGCTTGCGGCACAACCATTAGTATCTGCATCTTCTCATGGCTGGGCTGCATGACCCTGAAATTTGAACTGCAAGTATAGCTATAATTTCTTGTGTTATAAAAGCATGGAAAAATCCCTACCTGGTTTGGCAGGTACCCTCCATGCTATAGTGATCATTATCTTTATACAATGACTGAGCAGACCGCTGAAAACAAAATAACTGTAGAGAACTGTTGATAAGTTCTCAGAGCCACCGAACTTCTACGGTATTCTGGGCAAGGCATTATCCACTGTACGGCAATCGGTGGATTTGTTATTGTGATTGACACACTAGTGCTTAAACGAGAAACAAACCCTTAATTAAAAAAAAAAACCTACCCTACATAGACGCCCCCCCCCCCTTGGCAAATGCCCCAAACTCTTTACTTACCCCTCGGTGCAGATTCTGTCCAGTGGAATTCACGGCCGTCATCTACTTCTCTTCTGTAATCTTCGGAATGAGACCGGCGAAGAGGCGCATGCACAGTTGGAGCAATTTTGTGTTTTGCGACTGTGCATGCGCCGAAACTCACGAAAATTGCCGAAGTGCAGTCTCATTCCAGAGATTACTGAAGCGGCTGAAGATGGCGCTCATGAACTCCGCTGGACAGAATCTGCACGGAGGGGTAAGCAAAGACTTACGGGCATTTGCCTGGGGGCAGCTAGGCTGTGGAGGGAGGAGGAGGGAGTGGGTCTATGTAGGGTAGGGCAGTAATTTTTTTTATCAATGGTTTGTTTCTCCTTTAATCTGGGTAATACCTAATGGCAATCTTTAGGGACTTGATGCACCAGGTTATAGTGATTAAGTGGAAGGGGAAGAAGGCAATCTGAAAGTTGGACCAAGTGCTGGGAATTATGCAAATTAATTTCAGCAAATTGAAATTAGAATCGCCTTCTGGCTAATTTTAACCAAGTTCTCATATTTGTGATGCGCTCACGGGATTGCAATATCTCCATTAGCAATAAAGACGCTGACATTCAAAGCCATGGCGTTATCCAGAGGGACAAATAGCTGCTCGAAACGCAATGCTATGATATTTATTGCTGTTTTAAATAACATTTTTTAAAATTTAAAAAAAAAAGAGGGACAAATAGAAAGTTGATAGAAGTTTGTTGCCTGTAAGTGGAGCATGATCGAATCCAAAGCACTTGTGCGTAGAACCGTCACTGATCCAATGGCTCTAAAAAAAAAAACCCAACTTTTTTATTTGGACATTTAATGTAATTACTTATCTGTACATATATTTTAGGCTGTGTTCAACTTCTTTTTAACAAAAAGAAACATTCCTAAGGGCTCTTACTCACGAGCGTTTTTACCTGCGCTCCCCTGCGTTCCGTTTTTTGGCGTTCAGCCGCAGGGGAGCGCAGGAATAGACGCATTTCATTTTTTCAAATGGGGCTGTACTCACACAGGCGCATGTAGGCGCCGACTGCAGGAAAAATGCAGCATGTTGCGTCTCAACCTGCGTTCGGCGCCTACATGCGCCTGTGTGAGTACAGCCCCATTTGAAAAAATGAAATGCGTCTATTCCTGCGCTCCCCTGCGGCTGAACGCCAAAAAACGGAACGCAGGTAAAAACGCTCGTGAGTAAGAGCCCTAAAGCTACTGATGCTCGTATTATTTCCTTGCAAACGATCTCACAGACGGTCGCTGAAACGATGAAGCAGCAGAGAAACGTGAAGATGAAATCCATCGATTCTGAGTTTTCTTTTTTTAATTGTAGAAGATTAGATTGTGGAAAGGAACTAGTACAGACTTGTGTTAGCAAATGAGAAAGTGCAACAAAAACAAAGTGCATGTGTCTCTCTGCTCTAAACGCTGGATGACGGCGCTAATTTCGTTTTTTTTCAACCTGGCCGCCGGCTCCTCTTTTTATAGAAAATGTAGACAGGGTTGTTTCAAGGTAAAAAGGGCAGAAATGTAATTTCTATTATATATTGAAGGACCATGGGGGGGAAACAAAACTGCTGGCAGCACTTAATGATGTGATAATACAGGTAAAAGTTACAAAATACAGTTTAAAAAAAAATAAGTGTTTTACCAAAATATGAAGATTGATACATAATGTAATGGTGTTATAAGTGAAGATAGTTTTGTTTATTTTTTATTCCACGTGTAATGTTCCCCATTTTGTATTGTTACTTTTATTATTTTTTATAAAACCATTCTGGACCTATGTCTTTTTGCACATGAATGTACCTGGTTATAGGTTTTCTCCTAGACTTTGTTTTTTTTTGTTTCCATTATTTTTTTTCTTTCTGTATAAATATTTACTGACGTTCATTCCTATTATTTTAGAGGGGAACACGATTAAAAAAAAAAATCTTAACTCTCCCAATGGATTAAAACCACAAACAGGCAAATTGCAAGAGCCCTGTCATTACTTTTTTAATGTTTAAGCAGTAGCATTTTTACTGACCACAAGGCAGTTTTCCCCTCTTGATGCATAAAATAAAAAAAATACCCAATGTGACTGTTTTTGAACTTCTCTTGAAATGAAATCTTGAAAGTGTTGTGGGAATAAAGTGGAGACTTTGATACTGGCTTTATAGACCAACAAACTCTATCCCGTTTTTATGTGCAAGCTCACTTTACAGGTGTTCTCACTTTATATTGCAAACTGTCATTTTATGTGTCAATTAATTTAATACAATAAATTTAATACATACAATGAAGGTGGCCCGCACTCCAAATATCCGTATTTCCAGCCAATCCATTCCAATGGTAGTTTTTCTTCCATGTCTTTCAGGCTTAAAGGAAAACTATACCCCCAAAATGAACAACAAATAGTTTATATATCATTAAGTGGCATATTAAAAACATCTTACCAAACTGGAATATATATTCAATTAAATATTGGCCTTTAACAGCTCTTGCCTTGAGCCACCATTTTGTGATGGTCTGTGTGCGGCCTCAGAGATCACCTGGCCAGAAATACTGCAGCTCTATCTGTAACAGGAAGAGATCACCTGACCAGAAATACTACAACACTAACTGTAACAGGAAGAAGTGAGGAAGCAAAAGGCAGAACTCTGTCTGTTAATTGGCTCATGTGACCTAAGAAGAAGTTTGTTTGCACAGTAAATTGTACAATTCCAGGGGTGGCCCTAATTTTTTAAAATAGCAATTTTATTACTATGAAAATGGTTTATTTATATGAAGCAGGGTATTACATATGAGCTGTTTTATGCAATATCTTTTTATCGAGACCTACATTGTTTGGGGGGTATAGTTTTCCTTTAAGTTGCCATTTTAAAGCATCTAAGATCAATTTAGCCCTCTCCAACCAACTTTTTAAGGGCTCTTACTCATGAGCGTTTTTACCTGCGATCCCCTGCGTTCCGTTTTTTGGCGGGGAGCGCAGGAATAGACGCATTTAATTTTTCCAAATGGGGCTGTACTCACACAGGCGCATAACGCAGGTTGAGACACAACATGCTGCATCAATGAGACAGAATCGGCAGCATGTCATCACTGTTTGTTTTCCATTACTCTACTACACCTACTAGTAAATTATTTGCCATTTAGAATTATTTATTTTTTACCAAAAACAGTGATTGATCAGGTCAGGGCTTTTATAATTGTACCCTTACGTATTCTGTGATTTGATTTGCAGTTGCCACATAATGCAGCCAATTGCAGAGAGATTCGACTTCTGCCAAATTGATCTCGTTTTTAAATAGCTGCACAAATTTTCCCTCGGAGGTGGTGGTGAGTTGTTCCTGATGCAATAACATCAAGAAGTTGTAGCATATTGTGTTATTTACAACATTTCCTACCCATTAATAGTTGTGCCAAATTGTTCTCCATTGTTTTGGCCAAAATATGCTCTTCACTCGACCATGGAAACCGTCTTAATTCTAATATTCCCCAACTAAAACAAATCCACGACTAATCTCTCCGTGTACCACCACCCTAAATAAGGGCCGTAATTGTGACATCACTAATTGAACTCCACACAACTATTTAGAACAAGCCTCAATTAATGATTCAAGGACACAATCAGCAGAATACATGTCACGACTGTTGGGTTTTCTATTACACTATGACACCTGCAAGTTAATCATTTGCATGTAGAAGTGTAACTTTGACCAAACAGTGATTGATCAGGTTTGTAATGTCAGACTATTATTCTGAACACATCCAGGGCTTAAAGGGATACAGTCATTAGAAAAAAAAAAAATTCAAAACATCAGTTAATAGTGCTACTCCAGCAGAATTCTGCACTGAAATCCATTTCTCAAAAGAGCAAACAGATTTTTTTATATTCAATTTTGAAATCTGACATGGGGCAAGACATTTTATAAATTTCCCAGCTGCCCCTGGTCATGTGGCTTGTGCCTGCACTTTAGGAGAGAAATGCTTTCTGGCAGGCTGCTGTTTTTCCTTCTCAATGTAACTGAATGTGTCTCAGTGGGACATGGGTTTTTACTATTGAGTGTTGTTCTTAGATCTACCAGGCAGCCGTTATCTTGTGTTAGGGAGCTGCTATCTGGTTACTTTCCCATTGTTCTGTTTGGCTGCTGGGGGGGGGGGAAGGGAGGGGGTGATATCACTCTAACTTGCAGTACAGCAGTAAAGAGTCACATGAATAGGGGCAGCTGGGAAATTGACAATATGTCTAGCCCCAGGTCAGATTTCAAAATTGAATATAAAAAAATCTGTTTGCTCTTTTGAGAAATGGATTTCAGTGCAGAATTCTGCTGGAGCAGCACTATTAACCAATTCATTTTGAAAAAAATTTTCCCCATGACAGTATCCCTTTAAGATAGATCTAGTTCTACACAACCCCTGGGGTCACACAGAAAAGACTAGTAAAGCAGACCGAACAGGTGACGGACAGTGTATAATGAGCAGAGGGAAGTGAAAAGCCAGGTGAAAAATCAAGGCAGCTAAACATCAATATTTCTGTATAAACAAACTGAGTTGTTGGTTTTCTGACTGAACTAGTCCAGACCCCCATTTAAACTTACAGTAATGCGGGGGCAAAGATTAAAAAAAATTTGCCACAATGAACAGAAACACAATATTTGCTACCGAAATAGTTATGAACATTTGCACTGACTTTACAGGAACTTCCTGTAGTTTCAGGAACATTTCTGGACAAACAGATCCTTCCTGCTAAAAAGGACTGCGATAGCCCAGGGTGGGTAAAGAAGGCAAACACAAACTTTGTTAAAGGATAAGTAAACCTTTGAAATAAGTGAATGTAAAATTGATGAGGGGGGCTATTCTAAGAAATTTTGTAATGTACATTCATTATCAATTTTGCTTTTATTCCGAGTTATTAAAGGAAAACTATACCCCCAAAATGAATACTTAAGCAACAGATAGTTTATATCAAATTGAATGACATATTAAAGAATCTTACCAAACTGGAATATATATTTACATAAATATTGCCCTTTTACATCTCTTGCCTTGAACCACCATTTCGTGACTCTATCTGTGCTGCCTCAGAGATCACCTGACCAGAAATACTACAACACTAACTGTAACAGGAAGAAGTGAGGAAGCAAAAGGCAGAACTCTGTCTGTTAATTGGCTCATGTGACCTTACATGTGGTTTGTATGTGTGCACAGTGAATCTTACGATCTCAGGGGGCGGCCCTTATTTTTTAAAATGGCAATTTTCTATTTATGATTACCCAATGGCACATACTACTAAAAAAGTATATTATTATGATAATGGTTCATTTACATGAAGCAGGGTTTTACACATGAGCTGTTTTACTCAGTATCTTTTAATAGAGACCTACATTGTTTGGGGGGTATAGTTTTCCTTTAAGGGATACATGTGCTGTTAATATGAATAAATGATGTTACAGTGCCACCTGCTGGTCATTTTCCCACCAGTCTGACCACCAAGTAGTCAAGGAAGTTCGAAGAAATGTAGAGCAATGTAATAAACAGCTTGAAGGCAGTAATTTCAAACTGCAAAGTTTTCTTTTTATTTTAGCAGTGTAAAACACACACTACATGTTTTGGGTAAAGACCTTTTATCAAGTGTGCAAAGTGGGAAGTATTGGGGGTATATCTCTATACCTATCTATATATCTATATCTCTATCTCTATATATATCTAATATATCCTCTTCCACACACCAGGAACCTCCCTTTGCAGTTTGAAATTACTGCCTTCAAGCAGTTTATTCCATTGCTCTACATTTCTTCGGATTACTTTGGGGGTTGCACAGACCCCTGGAATGTTTACGGCTATATGAATGGTTTACAAGTTACGTTGGAGCCAGAACCCTGTTTTCCTTATAGTCAAGGAAGTTGTCAGGAGAAAGAAAGAGGCTGCTCTGATGTTCTTTTGCTTAGGGAAGAAGTTAAATGTTTTTAATTTTATTCCTAAGCAGAAGAACATCAGAGCAGCCTCTTTCTTTCTCCTGACAACTTCCTTGACTACTTGGTGGTCAGACTGGTGGGAAACTGACCAGCAGGTGGCGCTGTTGTAACACAATTCATTCATATTAACAGTACATGTATCTCTTATCTTGGAATAAAAATGAAATAATAAATGGCAAAAGTGCTCACAAATATCACCCTCATTCATTTTACACTCGCTTATTTTAAAGGTTACTTATCCTTTAAATGAAATTCTCTATTCAAACTGTGTTCAACCTTCTTTGTAACTTCGAAAGCCGGTTGCGGTCACATTTGAGTTCTACAGAATGGAGTAAAAGTGATTGCATGAGCAGATTTAGTTGCAAACCTTAAATCCCAAAACTTTCAGTTCAGACTGATCTGCACATGAAAGGAGACACTGCCACCTTGTGGCCACTTCTCTTTATTATTATTATAACGTTTATTTAATTTCGCATATAAAAATACAAAAATGTGCTAAAATGTACAGACTAATATTTGAATATATATAAAAAAAATATACAATCACTTTACGCTTCAAACACAGAACAGGCAGAGCAAAACAATCCTTCACTGTTGTCATGGTCACTGCAAAAACAATATTTCATTGTTAGAAACACAATATGGCAAAATGTTAGAAAGGCATAAGCGCTAACACCTTGCAACAGAAACGTCTAATTTGTGCTGAAGACAACACTAGTGTATAGAAGTTTTTCCCTGATCATAAAAATGGAAGGTCTGTTTCTAGATCATGTTGAAAATTTATATTTTTATTCACATTTCATTTTATAAGTCTGCGCTCATACGAGATTTCCCTCCCTGCCCCTAATTTGTATGACTGTCACAAAACAAGGAAGTAAAAATGTTTCCTTCCCACCCCAAATTTGCATATGCAAATTAAGAATCAGTTTGGTATTCGGCCGAATCTTTCGTGAAGGATTCGGGTGTTCAGCCGAATCCAAAATAGTGGATTGAGTGCATCCCCTCCGTTCTTATGGACTTTCTGAATTAGCTTGGGGGAGGGGGTTTACACATAAAGTATACACTTCTTATCTTTGGAGTTTCACTGAAAAAGTGGTTATAATGAATACAATAGGTAACATTTCAGAACAACTAAAGGTATCAAATTTTAACAGTCCAGAATCTGCACCTGCAGATTTGGACAACTTTGCAGCATAGATATAAAAATGTTGAACCTCTGGGCTGATATAGTTAACAGAAAAACCAATATGGAGCAGGCACTCAAAAAGGCCTAGGATTAAAGGAAAACTATACCCCCAAAATGAAAACTTAGGCAACAGATAATGAATTAAGTGGCATATTAAAGAATCTTACCAAAATGGAATATATATTTAAGTAAATCTTGCCCTTTTACATCTCTTGCCTTGAGCCACCATTTCGTGATGGTCTGTGTGCTGCCTCAGAGATCACCTGACCAGAAATACTGCAGCTCTAACTGCAACAGGAAGAAGTGAGGAAGCAAAAGACACAGCTCTGTCTGTTAATTGGCTCATGTGACCTAACATGTATGGTTTGTTGGTATGTTTGTGACCACAGTGAATCCTACGATCCCATGAGGCGGCCCTTATTTTTTAAAATGGCAATTTTCTATTTAGGATTACCCAATGGCACATACTACTAGAAAAGTATATTATGAAAATGGTTTATTTACATGAAGCAGGGTTTTACATATGAGCTGTTTTATGCAATATCTTTTTATAGAGACCTACATTGTTTGGGGGGTATAGTTTTCCTTTAAGTGTTTGGAACAAGAAACACGTCAGGCTGTTCTTCACTTTTGAACATTTGCCTGGTGGAAGTTTTGCCTTTTTGAGTGCCTGCTCCATATTGGTTCGTCGGTTTGTCCGCCCCCCTGTGCTGAGGGCTCAGGGTGGCACTTGGGCCACTTCCCTGATGTGGTGAGTAACCATTATACAAACAAGAGACCCTAACATCACAGAACATTTTGCTGATACAGTTAAGACAAGCATTCAAAACGTGGCCATTCGTTCTCTTCAATATATTGCAAATAAATGTTTTAGCACTGTCGCAGCCAGATACACGGAAATGGAAACATTAAAGGGATCCTGTTATGGGAAAACATTTATTTTTTTTCAAAACAAACCAGTTAATAGTGCTGCTGCAGCAGAATTCTGCACTGAAATCCATTTCTCAAAAGAGCAAACAGATTTTTTTTATATTCAATTTTGAAATCTGACATGGGGCTAGACATTTTGTCAATGTCCCAGCTGCCCCTGGTCATGTGACTTTAGGAGAGAAATGCTTTCTGGCAGGCTGCGGATTTTCCTTCTCAATGTAACTGAATGTGTCTCAGTGAGACATGGGTTTTTACTATTGAGTGTTGTTCTTAGGTCTACCAGGCAGCTGTTATCTTGTGTTAGGGAGCTGTTATCTGGTTACCTTCCCATTGTTCTTTTGTTTGGCTAATGGGGGGGGGAAGGGAGGGGGTGATATCACTCCAACTTGCAGTACAGCAGTAAAGAGTGATTGAAGTTTATCAGAGCACAAGTCACATGACTTGGGGCAACTGGGGAAATTGACAATATGTCTAGCCCCATGTCAGATTTCAAAATTGAATACAAGAAAATCTGTTTGCTCTTTTGAGAAATGGATTTCAGTGCAGAATTCTGCTGGAGCAGCATTATTAACCGATTCATTTTTAAAAAAAATTTTTACCATGACAGTATCCCTTTGAAGTCACCTCTCTGCTTAAGGCTATAAAATAGAAGCATGTGTTTAATGTGGAGTTATGCGGTGCAACACTAACCCCTCGTGTGATCAAACACAGACCCCTTGTTTTAACAATGCCCTTTGTGCAGTTTTGAACATTATATTTTGGTGGGTTGGTATTGGGAAGATTTTACACAAGTTGTTAGCGTTATGTTTTCAGCTTCAATGTTATTAATCTGGTAGAAAATGGATTCCTCAACTCACACAGCCAGTTTCAGCCAAATAACTCAATTATATCCAAGTTTATCATGTGTTTTAGCACAAGATAAATAGATACTTACGCATCTATGCAGAAGGAGCAGATGATTGCAGAGCAACAGCCGCATTCCTTGCAGCACTCATTGCAAACATAACGTTCACACTGTGAGCAGGTTTCTTGGTCAGCAACAGATCTGACGCAGGAAGAACAGGCTTTGGAAACTCCTGTCAGGGTAGCTGTGAAAAAAAAAAAATATATAAAAAAAAGCAAATAGTTTATCGTAATTAGGGATGCACCGAATCCACTATTTTGGATTCGGCCAGACCCCCGAATCCTTTGTGAAAGATTCAGCCAAATACCGAACCAGAATCCTAATTTGCATATGCAGATTAGGTGTGGGAAGGGGAAAACATCTTTTACTTCCTTGTTTTGTGGCAAAGTCACTAAATTTCCCTCCCCGCCCACAATTTGCATGTGCAAATTCGGATTCGGTTGGGCCGAAACCGAACTTGGTGAAAAAGGCCGAATCCCTAACCAAATCCTGCATTCGGTGCATCCCTAATCGTAATACATATCGTTAGAAGTAAATTACACAAACACACGAGTTAGAATTAGTTAGGCATTTAATAGAATGCAATTATATACAAAGTCAATCGCCATTTAGATCTATAGGTTAATCATCACCTACTGGACATTAAAACCAGTTTCTTAAAGGGAAAAGTCATGGGAATTTTTTTTTTTTTAAAACACATCAGTTAATAGTGCTACTCCAGCAGAATTCTGCACTGAAATCAGTTTCTCAAAAGAGCAGTTTTTTTTATATTCAATTTTAAAATCTGACATGGGGCTAGATATATTGTCAGTTTCCCAGCTGCCCCAGTCATGTGACTTGTGCCTGCACTTTAGGATTGAACTGCTTTCTGGCAGGCGGTTATTTCTCCTACTTAATGTAACTGAATCAGTCTCAGTGGGACCTGGATTTTACTATTGAGTGTTGTTCTTAGATCTACCAGGCAGAACAAAGGGAGCTGTTATCTGTTTACCTTCCCAAACACAAGATAACAGCTGCCTGGTAGATCTAAGAACAGCACTCCATAGTAAAATCCAGGTCCCACTGTGACACCTTCAGTTAGATTGAGTAGGAGAAACAGCCTGTCAGAAAGCAGTTCCATCCTGGTGCTGGCTCTTTCTGAAAGCACATGACCAGGCAAAATGACCCGAGATGGCTGCCACCTTTTCTGGAAAAAAATACCGGCCTTCCTATATATTTATATTTTTTTTCCCTATTAACATTGGGATCAGCCATCATTTTTACCGGCCAGGTGGCAATCCCGCCTACACACCAATATTACAAAAACAGTGTAATTTAGAAATAAAAACTACACCATAAAAATCATGACAGATCCCTTTAATGACCAAAAAACAAACAGGCGCCTATTAAAATTTCATGCCCTTTGTAAAAAACATGAAAGAACGTTCCATGTAAGGTTTAACATTGAAATATATGCAAAGGCTAATACAATATGCTAACCCAAAAGACAGGTGACGCATTCTACAAGTGATTAGTGCAAATTCCTTTGCAGTTCTTACATTTGTGTGACTGAGTGTTCCTGCACAGTTTGCCATCTTGTCCAATAACAGTCTGTCCAGATGGGAGTTCAGGAAGAGAAATTTCTTGGCCATTTTCACTTTGGTGCTCTTTATTTCCCAAAAAGGCTTTAGCTCCCTTGAACAACAACATCTTAGTCTTTTCTAAGAAGAATGAAATTTAGGAGATTAGAATTTCAGATGAAGATACTGAAGGGGGAGGGGACGAATGTTGAACTTTAGAGGACCACCAACATCAATTTAAAAAAATTGTTAATATGGAACAACCACAAACACCACAAACTAACCTCGCCAAGTCTTTATTAAGAAATAACTTACCGAAACTCCACTTGCGCTCCTCTTCAGAGAAGACGATCCATTGTGTGGCGCTCAATTTCTCCTCCCTGCTTTCCTTATAGGAGATAGCCAGGGAGGAGAAATAGAGCGCCACAAGATGGATCGTCGCCTTCTCTGAAGGAGAGCAAGCAGAGTTTCGGTAAGTTATATATAATTTGTTTTTGTGCTTTTTTTTCGTTCTACACTAACGATTTTTAAAAAAAAAAAAAAAAAAAAAAAATAATGTTACTGATCCTTTAAGGCTAGTGATGCGCTAAGATTCAGGGATACCGTATATACTCGCGTATAAGCAGAGTTTTTCAGCACCCAAAATGTGCTGAAAAACTCTACCTCGGCTTATACGCGGGTCAGCTAAAAAAAAGGTTGCCGCTTACTCACTGATTGAAGTGTGCAGTGACTCCTCCGTGCTGCCCATACTTCTCAACGCTCGTGGCTTCCTTAGCCCCTCCCCTCTCAGCTCTCGTCGCTCAGTACTCCTCAGCCCTTCCCCTTTGGGAAAATGTGTGCGCATTACCGTATATCGTGTAGGAGCGCACAAGAGTTTAGAAGAGGAGCGCTCGAGACGTGGATGAGGTGCTGGCTCACTCTGTGATACGAGCACGCACCTGTACAGGGAGCGGAGTGCCCTGGGACTGATTGACAAGAGCTGAGAGGCTGGAGCAGAATTAAGCGAGGAGGGGGGAGAAGTATGTGCAGCAGCATGGAGGAGTCAGTGCATGCTTCAGATCAGTGAGTAAGCAGCAACGTAAAAGCTTTAAATTGGCCATGTCCTAAAATAATTTCTCACCCCTAGGCTTATACACGAGTCAATACATTTTTCCAGTTTTCTTAGGTAAATTAGGTATCTCGGCTTATACACGAGTATATACGGTATTTAGTCACCTGGAGACAAATCGCCTCTTCTTTGGGCGACTAATCTCCCCAAACTGCCTTCTCTGATGTAGAGATTGATGTTTTGAGACAATTTACAATTGGTTTTCATTTTTTATTATTCGTGGGTTTTGAGTTATTTAGCTCTTTATTCAGCAGCTCTTCAATTTGCATTTTAAACAACTCGGTAGCTAGGGTCCAAATTACCCTAGCAACCATGCATTGATTTGAATAAGAGTCTGGAATATTAATAGGAGAGGCCTGAATAGAAAGAGGAGCAATACATTTGAAGCCTTACAGAGCATTTGTTTTTTAGAAGGGGTCAGCGACACCGATTTAAAAATCTGCGAAGAGTCAAAAGAAGGCCGAATCCGAATTTACATATGCAAATTAGGGGCGGGAGGGACATTGAGTGACTGTCACAAAACAAGGAAGTAAAAGATGTTTTCCCCCTCCCACACGTAATCTGCAAGACAAATTATATATAACCTTACCGAAACTCCGCTTGCTCTCCTCTTCAGAGAAGGCGACACGAGCTGATCCATCATGTGGCGCTCTATTTCTCCTGCCTGGCTATCTCCTATCCTTATAGCAGGGAGGAGTAATCAAATGCCGCACAATGGATTGCCTTTTCTGAGGAGGAGCGCAAGTGGAGTTTCAGCCAGTTATCTCTTAATAAAGACATTTACAAAGTTTAATTTGTCTGTGATTTTTTTTTTCGTGGTATACGAACCGATTTTGGAAAAAAAAAAATTTTTGATGTTGCCAGTACTTTGAGAGATGGGAGAGTCCAGAGCCTGGTAACGCTCAACTTCTAAACAAGCTGGGTATTGTAGTCTTTACATTAAACTTGGCAGTGGGCAAAGTGTTAAACAAAAACTACATTACCCAACATGCATTGGGAACTGATTTCCAAAGTACAAACCAGACAAAGGGCCAAAACGTAGCCCACACCGTACCTTGGTTACTTTGTACTTTGAAAACCCGCCTGGGCTTTAAATTGGTGGCCCAATTAGTCTGTAAAACAGCCAACCTTTTAACTCTGGAAATTACCAATAGGTCTCCTGATCCAGTCAGTAGGTACAAACCCCGCCCCTTTCCTCAGAGGCGGAACTATCACACGACGAGAGGAAACACGTCACTCCATAACAAACCAGCTGTAACTAAAGCGGTCACAACTCACATTATGTAAGAACCTCCCCGTCGGAGACTTATGCCACTCACCAAAAATGTCCCGCATCAGTGTGTCACCGGCTACACCCTGGCTCAGCTCCTTGTCACCAACATGAGTCTTGAGTTGTAAGGGAGAGACGCCATCAAACGGGTACGAGCGCTTGGGCATTTTTAGTGACTGGACGAAGATTCGCAGCTGGGCAAATCCAGGAAGCGCGCCAAAGCGAAACACGACGTCACGCGCACGCTGGGCCGCCTCTATTTCAAGGAAGTATAGGGGAAGCAGGAAAAGGACTAGCCTATCACGTCGCACATACGCAGCTAAAGGCGTCTTCTCATTGGTTGAAATGTAAGGCTTGCCTCTGTCTGGTTGGCGGAAGGAAGATTAATTGTGTTTAACTGTACTTACGTGCGGACAGTGTATCTGCATAAGCACTTCCGGGAATGTTGCACAAGGGTTTTTATACAAAAGCCACTCTGTCATTATATTTTACTTAAAAGGGATTCTGTCATGATTTTTATGAGGTAGTTTTTAATTGACACTGTTTCCACTGCAAATAATTCACTCTACAATATAAAATGTCATTCCTGAACCAGCAAGTGGATTTTTTTAAGTTGTAATATTGGTGTGTAGGTGCATCTCAGGTCATTTTGCCTGGTCATGTGCTTTCAGAAAGAGCCAGCACTTTAGGATGGAACTGCTTTCTGGCAGGCTGTTGTTTCTCCTACTCAATGTAACTGAATGTGTCTCAGTGGGACCTGGATTTTACTATTGAGTGTTCTTCTTAGATCTACCAGGCAGCTGTTATCTTGTGTTAGGGAGCTGCTATCCAGTTACTTTCCCATTGTACTGTTGTTAGGGTGGCCATACACAGGGATATCCGTGCGACTGGCGATGTCACCAAACGAGCGGATCTCTTCCCACATTTAGGGCCCAAAGATCAGATCCGAATGGAGGCAATATGGGCGGTCGGATTGTGGGACTGCATCAACGAACAGATGCAGCCGATATCCGACTTTCGGCCAAATATCGATCAGGGACACCCGTCGGATGGCCCCACTCACGGGCCAATAAGCTGCCGACTCGGTCTCTCTGCAGCTATTATCAGCTCGTGTATGGGGGGACCTTTAGGCTGCTGGGGGGAAAGGGAGGGTTGATATCACTTCAACATGCAGTAAAGAGTGACTGAAGTTCATCAGAGCATAAGTCACATGACTGGGGCAAGCTGGGAAACTATAAAAAAAAATAGGTTTGCTCTTTTGAGAAACGGATTTCAGTGCAGTGCGGATTTCAGGGGTCATTTATTTACACTGGGCAAATTTGCACATGGGTAGTTACCCATAGCAACCAATCAGATGTTTGCTTTCATTGTTTTCCTTGCAGCTGGCTGAAAAAAGCTACGCATTGATTGGTTGCTATTGGTTACTGCCCAGGTGCAAATTTGCCCAGTGTTTATAAATGAGCCCCAGTATCTTTTTTTGGACATGGAAATTCGATATGTTTTCAGTGACACGTGGATGATTAAAGATTACTCGCACACATAGGAAGTAGTGCCTTTTTTCTGTTGAATGGCAGAACTTTTTGCAGAATTCAGTGGTTTTGGGGATTCCTAAATCCCTTGTGAATGATTTGGGCTCAATCCCAAACTAAATCCAAACCCTAATTTGCATTTGCATATCTCATACCTTCCAGCATTTGAAAAACAACAAGAAGGACAAAAATTTGTGAAACAAGCATTTTTTTGACCATGTCTATTTTATGACCACACCCCCCCAATTACTATGTCCATTTTACAAAATTTGGCAGTTTATGAACTTTGAACACATTTCTGGGTGTTTAAGGGCCATGTTTTATGTGTTATAACAGTTTTTGCTAATGAAGGTGAATTGCCCTTAAAGCTGCTAGTCGCAGTTCTTCCAAGGTACCTGCTTATCTTAAATAGTTACAGTTGTTCCTTTGCTTATCTGTTACAAAAGTATCCAATTGCAGCTGCTGGCTGTTCTGGACTCTGTCAAAAAGGCTCTTATTTTAATTGAGCTTCAGAAATGTATCTTCCTCGAGTAAGTGCAGGAGATCAAAGAGAAAGTCGGGACATTTCAGTAAGAAACCTGGGACTGCGGACTGAGCTGTCACAATCGGGACTGTCTCGCATGAAAACAGGACAGTTGGGAGGTATGATATATGTTTAAAAAAAATGTACTACCTTTTCGTGTGACGAAAAGTCATATGATTTTTCAGATTCAGTTTGCCCAGGCAGGTCTGGACTGAGAATTAAAATAAGCCCTGGCATTTCAGGTACACAGAGGCCCAATCAGCCCTCACCAGCCCACTAAATAGTGACTTTCTATGGCACCTTATAGCAGCCCCTCTGCCATTTACCAGAACCCACAGATTGCCAGTCCGGGCCTGTGCCCAGGCACTTGGATTTGTCCGAATCCTGCTGAAAAAGTCCAAGCCTGGCTGAATTCCAAAGTGAATCCTGGATTCGGTGCTTCCCTAGCTGAAATCAAATGCAAACCCTTTGTGTAGCTTTAATGCACTGAGCAACTGAATGTGACAGTTTTCTGGTCACAACTGACCACCTCTAAAAAATGTTATATTTGAGCCTGGACTTAGTAAGGTTCAGGTGAAATAAAATGATATAGGGAAGTCATGTCTTAATTTTGGACATACCTCCCAACATTTTGGAAGTAAAAAGAGGGACAAAAATTTTTTTCCGCACGTAGTGCATCAAATAGTTTGACCACACCCCTTTCTGTGGCCACACCCCACTAATTACCATGTTTGTTTTACAAAATTTGGCAGGTTATGAAAGTTTGAAAATATTTCTCCTTATCTAAATTGTGTTTTTGGGTCTCAAAATTGTTACAAAGTATCTTATTTGCACCTGTTGGCTGTTCTGGGCTCTCTGCTAAAAGCCAATTAAGTGAGAAACTTTGTTTCTTTTTCTGGCTGTTCAGTGCAGAGAAAAGAGGGACTTTCCAGTACAAATGAGGGACTGCAGGTTGAGCTGTCAAAAGAGGGACTGTCCCTCAGAAAAAGGGACAGTTGGGAGGTATGATTTTGGATTTTGTTCCCCTTGTAGGTGCAGATTAAAATAAAGCCTTTAGAAGACACCTGTTGGATTTTCTTTTAATCTGTATTGACAAGAGGATAAAACTTCAAGGTTCAAATACAGATTATTTTGGTGGGGATTTATCTACTCAAAGGAGAAAGAATTTGAGCCAGTAGAAGATATAGAGTACACCAGGACCTTGGCACCTTTTTTTGAGTGGTCCCTATCTATTTTTAAACATGGGTTTGGATACTGAATTCCCCACAAAAGGTTCAGCCTAATCTAAAAAATGATTGATTGGGTGCGCCAACCAGTCAAACAGAAGAGTCAATCCACCAATGCAAGGTACCAAAGAGAAAAACCAGACATGGAAAATCCAGGCATAACAGGCTTGGTTGCATATCAGGAAGTAGTGGAATACAGTTGAATGTGTAACAATATCAGTGCTCAGATTTTTGGAAGCACCTGATGCCAGTAAGTATCACAGTGAAGTGACGGGACTCATTTTCTTCAAATGGATTTGATCATCTTTTATTTATATAGCAGGAGCAAGTTATGCAGCACTTTATCAGAGTTGTCAACCACCCCACCTTTCTCTGGAGTTACCAGATTTAGGGCTCCGTCTCCCATTACTCTTTTGCATTCCCTCAAATTCTGCCAATTTTCCATGATTTCCAGACAAAAATCTGCATCCATTAGTGGAGCAATGTGCACATGCACAGCAACTCCCAACATTTTGGAAATAAAAAGAGGGACAAAAAAAGTTGGTGTGTATAGCGTGCTGAATTTTTGACCACACCCATTTCTGTGGCCACACCCCCTAATTACCATGTTCGTTTTACAAAATTTGGCAGGTTATGAAAGTTCGCACATGTTTCTATGGCTTTTTTCCCCACTTATTACAGTTTTGCTAATGAAGGTGAATTGCCCTCTAACTCCTCCCAAGGGACCTGTTATCTTATATTGATACAAATACTTATTTGCTTATCTAGAAATTGTTACAAAAGTATCTTAACTGAACCTTGTGGCTGTTCTGGGCCCTCTGCCAAAAGCCAATTAAGTTAGAAACATTGTTTATTTTTCTGGTGGTCCAGTGCAGAGAAGGTCGAACTACTATAGTTTATATAAACTAGCTGCTGTGTAGCCATGGGGGCAGCCATTCAAAGCTGAAAAGGAAAAAAGGCACAGGATATACAACATATAACAGATTAACTCTGTAGTACACAATGGGATTCATCAGAACTTATCTGTTATTTATTGTGTATCCGGTGCTTGACTGGCTGCCTCCATGGCTACATGGCAGCTTGTTATATAAACTATAGTTATATTTTTGAAGCTAGCACACCAGTTTTACCAGTGTAGGGCAACACTACATTACACTGTCATACCTTGCATGTGAAGGCAAAAAAATAAAATCCCATTTTTACTTTCTTTAATGAAAAAGAAACCTATCTCCAATATACTTGAATTAAAATATGTGTACTGTTTTTATAAGAAGCCTAACTATGCAGTGGAATTCTCCCTTCATTTACTGCTGTGGATAGGAATTGTCAGACGTTCCCTTATTGGTCTGCAGGGAAACAATCATACTTATGAACAGCAGGGGGAGCACCCGCCTTACTTCCCAGCCATGCAGAACTCAAGCAGCTTTGTTTGTTTCCCTGTAGAGCAGTCGTCGACTGTGTAGAAATTTGTATTGGCTTTTATTTTTGCCTTTACAGCCCCCTTTATGGTTTTCAACTCCAGCTGCAGGGACAAAGATCATGGAGCCAGATTTAGACAGATAAACTGGGATTCTATTTGGAGGATTATTTTGCTGCAGCCACTGGTTCTGCAGAGTTGGAGAACAATACAAAAACTATAAAATCCACATTAGATTACATGACAACACAGGACCCAGTGTAGTCTGTATATTCTGATTATTAATCAGTCTTGCTGTATCGGCTTCTGGCAGATATTATTTGACTTGTGCTGTTTTGATAATTTATGACGATCCCTAAGCAGCCCAGACCACACTGAGCATGTGCACAGTCTTGGTCTTGCAAAGATGTTTAACAAAGTTACAAGATGATGACCCCCCTGTGGCCAACTTTGAAAGTATAAATCATGTGTTTGATTAGGCTTGTGCTGCAGTAAGTTTATGTTTATAGTTAGTATACAAAATACAGCATTTCTAGCCTTATTCTATTTTAGACTTTACTTCCCCTTCAATAGACATTCACAGATTGCTTATCACATAGGCTACCATTTACTTACCAATAGTATGCATCCATTAAGAATAACCGTGTACACATACCAAGAAAGAGCATTACATTACAATTCAAAAGACGTTTATTTGTGGGTACACTTTCCCATATTTATATTGTATGTGTACGCATGTCTAATAATTCATCACTTTATGCTCAGCACCCAGTAGTGTTTCCATATGCCCCTATGATAAACACAATCATTTTTAATTCCATTTTATTTAGGTTATTCTTGGTTTTCCCTGTATTTGTGTGTGCAGGTATATTAAAGTGAGGCAGTTCTGACTCAGCCATCCAATATACAGTTTTAATTATTTACCACAGCATCTGTCAGGGTACACAGCAGGTCCTGGAATCAATAAGAAATAGTGCTGAGGATGCATGTGAGATACCGGATTGTACTTTAAAACAATTCAATCATCGACTCTCTTGATTTTCCGACTCCAACCCATTTAACTGCAGAGATGAACAAAAAAACATTTGATGTCAATCAATAGTCATTTTCTTTACCTGAACAAGTTAAAAGAAGACACTTATATGTAGAGTGTATTGAGCTAAATTTTTCACCAAGTTTCGCTACGAAAAAGACGCTATCTGCTAAGTGAACCCTTTTAGAAGAATCAGTAAATATCAGTATGTGCTCATTAAATATAGGGTACTTTGGCTTGAATAGGAGCAATATAATCAGGGTACTTTGGTTCTGTATATTTTTAAAGGAACAGTTCAGTGTAAAAATAAAAACTAGGTAAATAGAGGCTGTGCAAAATGTTTCTATTAATGTTAGTTAGCCAAAAATGTAATGTATAAAGGCTGGAGTGACTGGATGTCTAACATAATAGCCAGAACTCTACTTCCTGTTTTGAAGCTCTCTAACTCTGAGTTAGTCAGCGACTTGAAGGGGGCCCACATGGGACATAACTGTTCAGTGAGTTTGCAATTGATGCTCAGCATGCAGGTTAGGATCTGTCGATTATGACCCATATGGTCCCCCCTCAAGTCACTGATTGTCTACTGCCTGGTAACCAATCAGTGGAAACCAAGAGAGCTGCAAAGCAAGAAGTAGTGTTCTGGCTATTATGTTAGACATCCAGTCACTCCAGCCTTTATACATTACATTTTTGGCTAACTATATTGGAAATTTTTTTATTTACCCAGTTTTTATTTTTATACTGAACAATTCCTTTAAAGACAACTAAACGAACAGATATTGTATCCTACATGTCCAATCAAAGAATCCTAACATATGGACATACATATGTAGTAAATCACTCTTTAACCTATTTTGCTCTGAATCACTGCGAGAAATCTTACCCGGCACTCCTATATGGTTCTCCACAAATCTGATGTAATTTTGTGCTTTTGTGGGAAGATCGTCCCATTTCCGAGCTCCGGTCGTATCACTCTTCCAACCTGGCATTACCTCGTACTCAACTTCTATTTTCTGTAAAATCTCCTGGTTTGCTGTAAATTTGGAAGCAGAGTGTTTTCATACACCAAGTTAAACATCTTTTTTTAAGAAATGTTATAGAAAGAGGAGGTCATTGTGTCCATTATCCACTCCATTTGTTGAGGACCCTATCATGCGGCCCAGTGTAATCACATTGCTTCTATTATTGCTGTGTTCAAGAAGCATTCAGGTGCAGAACAATCTTTCTTCCATACATAGGGTTGGCACCTGTCCAGTTTTGACCGACTGCCTGGTTTTTTGAAGGGCTGCCCGGGTCAAACCTTGACGTGGTATGGTGGCTTATCAATCTTATGATCATAATTTTGTAATTAAAAAACCATTGTCTTTGTAAATTAGGGATGCACCGAATTCACTATTTTGGATTCGGCCGAACCCCCGAATCCTTCACGAAAGATTCAGTCGAATACCGAACCGAATCCGAATCCTAAAATTAAGGGTGGGAAGGGAAAAAATGTTTTACTTCCTTGTTTTGTGACAAAAAGTCATGTGATTTCTGTCAAATTCGGTTCAGGCGGGCAGAAGGATTCGGCCAAATCCTGCTGAAAAAGGCCGAATCCCGAACCGAATCCTGGATTCGGTGCATCCCTATTGTAAATACATGCATCTGCATAGATTACTTATATGACAGGGGACCAGGGAATGTGCATTGTTCAATTTTTCTTCTTTTCCTCTATGCTTGTAGTAAATTTGGCCAGAGCAGTAGCACTTCCATTGTATTTTAGTACATTTTTATTTAGCCATGGAGTGCTCCCACAACCTTTCCTTTTTGCACAATGTAAACCTTTAAAAGTTCAATACTCCTTTGAGTTTAATCAACAGTAGTAGGGACAGAACATTCTTGAGACCAACAGATGACCTTCTTTCCAAAATACAGTGCGTCCAAATGGTGGCAAGTTGTGCCCATGCTCATACAAAATAAGCTATGCCATTTTATCTATATTACATCAATCTTATTCTACAAGACAAAGGGCATTTTAATTCTTCTGATCCTACAGCGTATAGCACCCACCTGGGAAATATGGAATTCTCTTTCCATTCAGCCTGTAAGCCACACCGACTTTAATTTCATCCAATACATCCAAAATATCTAACTTTGTTAGTGCCAACCTAAAATAAATAAATAAATAAATGATACATAATAATGTACCATATCAAACCATTGTAACATAGAAACATTATAAACAGTATGGTGTTCCTGATTTGTATCTATGGGTATTTTTTCCACTGTCTGAAAAATAAATACACAAATCACTTAGTTTTAAATTGTGGTCAGAAAATATAATAATAACCTATAGAGAACACTACTAAATAGAAAAGACAGCCACTATAGGTACATGATTTGCATGATTTAATGCGCTGATACTGAGCTATGCAGCTACGGAACTTCTAATATCCTTAGAGAAAAGGATTTCTTCTTCTATATATATTGCAACTAATGTGTTTCCTCTACTATTTAAGATGACAGACATAACCAACAGCAAACATACGCAGTGAAGCCATTGATCATATGAGCATATCGAAGAATAACCAGGTCCAGCCACCCACATCTCCGCTTCCTTCCTGTTGTGACTCCCCATTCGTGGCCTCTGGTCTGAAGAAGATTACCAGATTCCTGGCAGTGAATGAGACACAAGACATTGAAAATTGCTCGCCACAGTCTGATGGAATACAGAAGACTTCAAAAATAAGTGAGTAACAGAAATGAGATGTGGTAGAAAGGCTTACATCAATAAATGCTTCAACAAAGACCAACATTGAAGCATTTTGGGCTTCTAAAAATGTGTATAAGGTGGAAGGAAAAATAATTCACTGCTAAGTACTATATAAAAAAAATTGTATCGGGGAAGAAAGAAAGCAATCTCATAAAATCTGACATTTTGAATAAGGATGTCTAACAGCTGCAAAATGTTTAATAGCTGCACAATGTTTCTGAATACCAACATTTATTTGTTCAGTTGGAAAGGCTCCAATTCCCACTCTTGTAGTATAGGCCTTAACCACACCATAAACGTTCCCGACATTTTGTGGGGGGATACCAAGTCCAGTGCAGACACCACCTACTGTACAGTTTGAGGATGTCACAAAAGGGTACGTTCCTGCATACAAAAAGAGATTGCATGATGAGTGGAATGCTATTGGACAACAGCAAATGTCACTTCGCCAGGCGAAAATTTGCTAGGACAACGCTAATTCACTAAAATGCAAAGTTGCGTCCAGGCAGCTGAACGATGGCGAAGTTTCACTATCGTTAATTAGGCAAGCAAAGGGAAGTTGCGCTAACGTTGGCTAATTTGCATACGGCAGTAAATGATAAAGTTGAATGGACGTATATGTTGCAGCTAATACATTACATTACACAAGCCCAGGGAACCTTAAAGGAAAACTATACCCCCCCAAGCAATGTAGGTCTCTATAAAAAGATATTTCATAAAACAGCTCATGTGTAAAACCCTGCTTCATGTAAATAAACCATTTTCATAATAATATGCTTTTCTAGTAGTATGTGCCATTGGGTAATCATAAATAGAAAATTGCCATTTTAAAAAATAAGGGCCGCCCCCTGGGATCGTAGGATTCACTGTGCACACATACAAACCACATGTAAGGTCACATGAGCCAATTAACAGACAGAGTTCTGCCTTTTGCTTCCTCACTTCTTCCTGTTACAGTTAGTGTTGTAGTATTTCTGGTCAGGTGATCTCTGAGGCAGTACAGATAGAGTCACGAAATGGTGGTTCAAGGCAAGAGATGTAAAAGGGCAATATTTATGTAAATATATATTCCAGTTTGGTAAGATTCTTTAATATGTCATTCAATTTGATATAAACTATCTGTTGCTTAAGTATTCATTTTGGGGGTATAGTTTTCCTTTAATAAAAGAAAATTGAATTGTTATATTGCCCTACACATGAGCCCAGTGTATAGTTTATGTGCCATATGCAAGGAAAAGTAGGGGGGAAGGAGGGTACCATTAAAAAAATTTACGATCTTTTTGCATCACCCTGAAAGTCACCAGCGTTTTTTTGGATTTTTTTTTGAGGAACTCCTATCTACTCTATTGCACTGGCGTCTTTTCCTTTTTTTCAGAGTGATAGCCTGCAAAAGTCCTTAAAAATTTTTGTTGGATAGCTGCGAAGCTGTCACCGGCGAGTTTTTGCTGGTTAGTAAATTTACCCCTTTATGTTCTGCCAGTTGTGAAAACCGACATGAAGAAAATATGCTGTAACATATACAGGATTTGTTACTTATTTCTTTCCCTTCGGCTGATATACCCACAGAAGGAATGGATCCCTTACATTATTTCCTACTAACCAAAATCAATGTCAAGTAAAGCAGCATTAGCTCCCTCTACCAATATCTTCTTGGGAGAGCCATGAAGAGCATCATACATGAAGTACACTCCATCCCGTACCATGGGACGTATTTTTTCAGCATACATCTGAAAATGTTAAAGCAGAGGCCTGTTAATACAAAAGCCTAAATGTACATCTACAGCCATAAAATCACTGCCACTAGTTACCTTACCTTCAGCTTCTTTAATTGCCCGTCTACATCTACTTCCAGATTACTGAACATAGACTGGTACTGATGTGCCAGATTTTTAAATCTGTTAAATGTTTAAAATGTCACATGTCATAAACATTTAATGGTATCAATCCAAAGGAAAGGTCTGAATACAGATTGTTTTTAGACAATGAAACCTGCTCTGTATTACTAAAAACAATGTAATAATCCGGTGTCAATAGCCAACCTTGCTGAGAATTCATCGAAGTCAGAAAGCAGGTCACAAATTCGGAGGCCAGTCCGCGATGCTTTGGATGAATATGTTGGTCCAATTCCTTTCTTTGTGGTGCCAATGCTAATGGAAAAATAAATGTCACGTATAATCAGTTGTTACAAAAATGCTCTATTAAGTGCTCAGAAACTAGGGTCCCAATTCTGCTCCCTGCCCCTTTAGTGAGGTGACCAGCAAGATATTCCCAGGAACCTGTTTAGAGCCCATTTCAATACCCCTAAATGTGGCCATAGACAAAAAGATCAGTTCGTTTGGCGACATCGACAAATGAGCCGATCTTTCCACGATATGCCACTAACGGGCATGGCTATATCGGGGGTAATCTATGGCCGAAGGATTAGATTGCGATGAGAGCGCAATGGGCTCCGGTGGGATCGGTCGGGACAAAATCAAACCTGTCCGATCGACCAAGCGACCGATCTCCGCCGGACGAAAAATGACGGGACTCTCCATACACGGTCCGAAAATAGTATGAATCCTCAATTCGTGCGATAGGATCTTTGCGTCTATGGCCACCTTAAGGCTATGAACCAGGGGCACCTTTGTATTAGATGCCATATAACACAGCAGACCTCATGCCACCCTTCCATACTTAATTCTTCTGCACTCTGACTGCAGTGAGGGCTCAAGGGAGCACATCGTTAGTACAGAGAGAGTTGTCTCTACTTGACCGAAGGTTTGTCCTTGCCTTATTGCAAAAATGCTATAATAAACATAGGAATGTGACCCTAGTAAGGGCATGTATACAACAGCACCACATAGGATTTGCAGTGTGTTTGCTTTTTAAATGTAGTGCTCTCTGTAAAAGTTAACATCTGATTGGCTGATATTGGTTACTATGTATTTTTCATTGTTAACTTTGTTCCCTTCTACACACTGTTGGGAACATTCCACAAAGCACCACAATATAATGAACATTATTTCTATCTTCCCATACTAAAAAATGACTAACAGCAAGAAGTTGTTGTTTTATAATTACTTTTTTCCCTCTTGTGCTTGTCGCTGCACCTCCTGAAGGCCATCAACAGCCTGGTGGAAATCACATACTGCACAGTAGAGAAAAAAACAGTGAAACACGGAAACAAAGAAGTCTGCATCTGCTAAGAAACTGTAATATGAATGGCATATGTGAACTAGGGATGCACCAAATCCAGGATTCGGTTTGTGATTTGGCCTTTTTCAGCAGGATTCGGATTCGGACGAATTCTTCTGCCCGGCCGAACAGAATCCTGATTTGCATATGCAAATTAGGAGGGGAAATCGCATGACTTTTTGTCGCAAAACAAGGAGGTAAATTTTTTCCCCTTCCCATCCCTAATTTGCATATGCAAATTAGGATTCAGTTCGGTATTCAGACGAATCTTTCGTGAAGGATTAGGGGGTTCGGCTTAATCCAAAATAGTGGATTCGGTGCATCCCTATTGTGAACATTCCTAAAGTAAGTTAGCGGTGGGATCTTGAACTTCTTCAACATCTGGAACACCAAAGGTCACTTATACACAGGCCTTTGTTCCACCAGCTGCTTATATCTGGATATTATGTATACTTATTACTTTCAGCTGCCCATGCTCCATACTTACCAATATGTGCTCGATCAGATATAATAAGCCTTTTTTCCCAATCTTTTAAACCTGTTGAAAAGATGGTAATATTAGTCACCATGGAATAAACTACACATAGGGCGTAACTTTGCTAGTGAAGGAGATAAGCTCTAGCGTTACTTCGCTCCCTAACGCCTGGTGAATTTGCTCTCTGGCGAATGGACGTAACTACACAAATTCACTAAAATGTGGATTTTACTGAACGTTGCGCCAGACTTGCCTTCGCCACCTCAGACTTTTTCTAAGTCCCAAAAAACACTAGTGTCTTTTCCTTTTTTCAGGGTGATAGGCTATAAAAGAGCGTAATTTTTTGTGGGGTAACCGTCTTCCCCCCTACATTTCCTAACATATGGCACATAAACTATACAGTGGGCTCATGTGTAGGGCAATATAACAACTTTATTTTATTAAGGTTTCCTGGACCTGTGTAGTGTAATGTATTTGCTGCAACATATACGTCCATTCAACTTTAACTTCCCACCATATGCAAATTAGGCAACGCTAGTGCAACTCTGCTTCGATTGGCACAATAATGGTAGCGCAACTTCCCCAGCGTTCGTTGGGCCCTGGACGCAACTTTGGATTTTCGTGAATTAGCGTTGTCCTGGAGAATTTACGCCTGGCAAAGTGTTGCACTGTGAGCGAAGCCGTCGCTGGCGAATTTTCAGAGGTTAGTGAATTTGCCCCAAACAAAAAAAGTATCACACACAGGGGAATTTCTATGTTTTTCTGTGGGGTCAATAAGGCTACTATATTATCTATCAAATAGGTGCAGCGCTCTCAGTTTGGAAAAAAACATTTCAGCCCTTAAAGTTATTTAAGATATTTGCTTCCCCTGTAATGAGCCACTTTAATCATGGTTCTCACCTTGTCTCATGGCAGAAACTACCTAACAGCATGTCTGGCAATTACATCTATCTGGGTACAAGCTTTTGTGCTTTGAAAGGGAAAGTTCGCCTTTAACTTCAACCTAAATAAAACATTTTTACCATGCAGAAAAAAAGCAAAAACCCGATGCACTGGTGGGCATTTGAACAGTAACTAATAATAGATATTATGGATACTTAACATTTTTGACAAACACACAGATGGCAACCTCCCGGAGATTAAAGGGATTCTGTCATGATTTTTATGATGCAATTTTTATTTCTAAATTACACTGTTTACACTGCAAATAATTCACTCTACAATATAAAATTTCATTCCTGAACCAGCAAGTGTATTTTATTTAGTTGTAATATTGGCGTGTAGGTGCATCTCATGCCATTTTGCCTGGTCATGTGTTTTCAGAAAGAGCCAGCACTTTAGAATGGAACTGCTTTCTGACAGGCTGTTGTTTCTCCTACTCAGTGTAACTGAATGTGTCTCAGTGGGACCTGGATTTTTACTATTGAGTGCTGTTCTAAGATCTACCAGGGAGTTGTTGACTTGTATTAGGGAGCTGCTATCTGGTTACCTTCCCATTGTTCTGTTGAGGAGGGAGGGGTGATATCACTCCAACTTGCTGTATAACAGTAAAGAGTGACTAAAGCCACTGGTCACATGACTGGGGGCAGCTGGGAAACTGACAATATGTCTAGCCCCATGCTGGATCAGCACTATTAACTGATGCATTTTGGGATAAAAAAATTCCCATGACAGTATCCCTTTAACTTTTGGCCCAATTACATCCTGGTCTGTCCGTACATTTTTTGTAGTAGTGACAGTTCCTTTTAAAGAAAAAGGGTTACAGTACAGTTCTTATTCAAGAATTATTAGCAGCAGACACAGAGAGAGAGAGTAAACAGATGCTGCTGATGCCTGTATCAGATATTCCTGACAGAGACAATGAAAAATGAGTATTCAGCAATAAAACAGCAAAGATTCTCAGGTCACCTTAAAAGAAAGAATCAGCTCAACATACCTTTCTTTTCATTTTTATCTGCTTCTTCAAACAGGCCTGGCAGATGAATGACTACCCCATTACCTGCAGGGACACATACAGGCGATTAAAAGAGAATATTTGTCAGAATTGCATAGGCTATATCTTTAGGCAATGCTAAGGAACCCTTGTTAGTAAGAGTCAATGCAAGGGCTACCACTGCAATACATTTATTTCATGGAAGGCTTCACATTAATTCCCACAAGGGTTATAACGTGTTTAAAGTGGACCTGTCACCCAGACACAAAAATCTGTATAATAAAAGTCCTTTTCAAATTAAACATGAAATCCAATTTCTATTTTTTATTTAAGCATTCAAAGCTCATTTAAAAATCTCAGCTGTCAATCAAATATTGTCTGCCCCTCCTCTATGCCCGTAGCATAGAGGCGGGGCAGACAATTACTTTCATTTTCAATTCAGCACTTCTTAGATGTCACTGCTCTCCACACATTCCCTCACTTCTCTTTACCATTTAATTGAGTAACCAGGGCATGGGGATGGACATCGGGTCCCCCATTCTGGTGCACAAACCAAATTCTGAGATGATACAAGGCTTGTCTTAATAACAATGTGCACAAAATGGCTCCTGCCTGCTTGATATAATTTTGAAATCCCAGACTGAAGGAAACAAGATTCAAATAATTTATTTAGTGTAATTAAAGTTCATTTTCCTTGACTAATCTGATAAAATAGGATTTTGAATAATTTTTTTGGGTGACGGGTCCCCTTATGAACGTGCTTCTGTAAGAACCAAGCTCACTATTAATATGCAGCTTGGGAAATGCAGGACGGCTACGTTTGTTATCAAAAACCACACTAGAGGAATTGCCTAATAGATGGCTTTATAGATTTCTTACTAACGGAGGATAAAGTCAGTGCTTTTTTACTGTAAAATCCCATTAACTAAACAGCTTGTATGTTCAAGTAATGGCACAATAAACCATAACGCCCATCCAAGTGCTCCACTGCAGAGGATAGTTTGGCGGGTTTGTAAGGCCTCCAGGATTCATTTGTTAGCCCATTAAACTGGTACTGTCATGCTATGTTACACGGGTATTTGTATTTACTGTATAGATAGAGAAGAAACAGAAAGGGGGTTATTCGCTAAACTAGTGATAAATTCGTGATTTTTTTTTTATATAAAATCTGACTTTTAAAAAATCAAAAATTTTTAGAATTTATTAAACCCTGAGGATGGAAAAGTCAGAATCTAAAAATCCGGCATCTCAGACCTGTCGAGGTTGCAAATAAGTCAATGGGAGAAGTCCCACTGATTTTGTGATGTGCGCTGGGTTTCATGCAATACCCCAAAGTTTTTGGGTGAAAATTCCAAAAGAAATCATGAAAATTGGCAAATTTTGGTGAAAATGTAATAATAAATAAGCATAAAAGACCCAAGTAGATTTGATATTGAGATAAATTCTGACTTTGATAAATAACCCCCTACTGTATTGGCTCTAGGGGGGTTATTAACTTAACCCCGAATGCAAAAATCACGAAAAATTTGTGATTTTTTTAAAAGTCTGGTTTTATATAAAAAAAAAAATCACGAATTTTTCTCGATTTTTGTATTCGTTTTATTAAACCCTGAGGATGGAAAAGTCAGAATCTGAAAATCCGGCATCTCAGACCTGTCGAGGTTGCATATAAGTCAATGGGAGAAGTCCCAGTGATTTTTTGATGTGCGCTGGGTTTTGTGCAATACCCCGAATTTTTCGGGTGAAACCGGATGAAAAAAATCGGAAAAAAACTTGAAAATCTGATTTTTTTTCCCGCAAAGCAAATTTTTGTGAAAATGTAATAATAAACAAGCGTAAAAAACCAGAGCGGATTTGATCGTAGTTTGTAGCAGAAAATATTGACAAATTCGGACTTTGATAAATAACCCCCTAGATGTCACAATGTAATCCTCCAGCTGTGGAAACTACAGTCCCTAGCAGCAACCCTTTTCTAATCGAATGGCATGCAAGGGTTCTATGCAACATTGTAAAGATCCTTTATGTGGCGTGAGCAATAATATCTGGAGAAACACTTAAAGGATAAGTAAACCTTTAAAATGAGTGAATGTAAAATTGATGAGGGGGCTATTCTAAGAAATTTTGCAATGTACATTCATTATTTATTTTGTTTTTATTCCAAGTTATTAAGGGATACATGTACTGTTAATATGTATGAGTTTGGTTCCAACAGCGCCACCTGCTGGTCCGTTTCCCACCAGTCTGACCACCAAGTAGTCAAGGAAGTTGTCACGAGAAAGAAAGAGGCTGCTCTGATGTTTTTCTGCTTAGGAAAGATGTTAAAAAGGTTCTCGTCTATATGATACCAATGGACTTAAAAAGCCAAATAGGCCTCAATCAAAAACAACTGTGTGTAAGGGTCATGGGAGATGTAGTACTTTAACAGCTGGGGGGTGGCATGCATGTCATGAGGATTTAGTGGAATGTGAGTATATAGAAGATTGTTTGTTTGTTTGTTTCCACATTCCACATCCCAGTTACATCTATTTGTGCTAACACTATGGGGCCGATTCACTAAATTCGAGTGAAGGGTTCGAATTAAAAAAAATTCGAATTTCGAAGTTTTTTTGGGCTGCTTCGACCATCAAATGGGCTACTTCGACCTTCGACTACGAAAATCGAACGATTCGAACTAAAAATCGTTCGACTATTCGACCATTCGATAGTCGAAGTACTGTCTCTTTAAGAAAAACTTCGACCCCCTACTTCGGCAGCTAAAAGCTACCGAAGTCAATGTTAGCCTATGGGGAAGGTCCCTATGTCCCTATTCGTGAATCGGCCCCTATGTATAGAAATTAAAAAAAAAATACAATAAAGCTCTAAGGCCAAGGTATCCATCCATTGACCGACTCTTGTTTCCTTGTAGGGTTCTAAAGTGGTTGCTGGGAAAGAGTCCTGCAGCGGGTCGGGTACCCACTGGTACCTGCGGGTTTCCCCCAAAAAAAGCAGGCACCCTGTGGAATGAGGGGAGAATTTTTAGGTGTGGGTATAGCTGCGGGTCAAGTTGCGGGTCTCATCTAAATTTCTTATCTAATGTAATATTGTCTATATTTTATTCCTTTTAAAGTTTTACAAAATTTGTTTCTGTCCCGCCCACTTTTGACGACGTCACTTTGGGTTTGCAGCACCATCACTTCCTGTTTCATGCTGGTCAGCGGGTTGCGGGTCAGGTTGCGGATAAGGCAGTTGTGGGTCCGGGAGTGGATCAAAGTGGGTAAATATGCGGGTTGCAGTTTGGGTCGCGGGCTGATAGTTGAGGGTTCGGGTACGGTCCAGGTCTTAGAAATTGGTTCCGCGCAGGACTAATGAAAGGTAAGGGTGCAGGGAGTGGGGCAGCTACATAAAATGGGTGTGACCATCTCTAGGGGACAATCCACATACACTTACCAATGAAGGAAATGGCTTTAGGATTTATAATTCCACTTGGAAAAAGATGGAAGTCGTATTCTTTTCCTTCTACCACCACAGTATGGCCAGCATTATTTCCTCCCTACAAAGAGAATATAGTAGCGTTACTAAATGGTACACAGAATGAAAATATGACTGCATTTTGAATTGCCCTTTAATACCAGCCATATATTGAATTCAATATAATTACTTTAGATAGCTGCACCGAAATCATTGCAGTCTGCAATCTGAACTAATTACTCATTAAACACGCTGGACTCAATATTTGGCTGATGTGTGGATTCAATATGTGGCTGGTATTAAAGAGATAAAGTGGCAATCCAAGATCTATCGTGCATTTCAGGACTAATACTTTTCACACTGTCCTACCAGATTTAACATACCTCCTAACTGTTGCATTTTTAGAGAGACAGTCCCTTTTTTGACAGCTCAATCCGCAGTCCCTCATTTGTACTGGGAAGTCCTGTTTTTCTCTCCACTGAACAGGCAGAAAAAGAAACAATGTATCTAACTTAATTGCCTTTTGGCAGAGAGCCCAGAACAGCCAGAGCAGCAGATAAGATACTTTTGTAACAATTTCTATAATAAGTAATTGTACAATATAAGATAACAGGTCCCTTGGGAAAAGTTAGATTCACAGCATAAAGGGCAATTCACCTTCATTAGCAAAACTGTAATAAATGGGAAAAAAACACAGAAATATGTTCAAACTTTCATAACCTGCCAAAGTTTGTAAAATGAACATGGTAATTAGGACGTGTGGACACAAAAATGGGCGTGGTCAAAAACAATTTTGCCGCCCTCTTTTTATTTCCTAAATGCTGGGAGGTTTGCTATAGGGCTGTATAGACACGCCCCCAATAAAGTGTTTATTAGGGCATACTGTTCCTCTAATGCATAACATGCAAGCCAATACAGAGAGGTTGGGAACTGCCAAAATTTAGGGATTTTACATTGTAAAATGTTGACTGGCATGGAACTGCTCTACTGTTATATTGCCGTGTATGTGCAAAACTGGGAGTTGGAAAAAAGAAAAATAACCATCACCATCAATCCTGAAACAGATGTTCGACTAAAATTGTAATGATACTTTCCCTTTAAAATGCAAGATGCCTTCTCATGTGTTGTGGTGTTTTGTTTATCAAGAGGAAAGTACACGATGATACATAAGTCTGTCTGAACTATAAAAAGCTACTGAATCTCCCTGTCCTAAAATAGTTACTCAACCTTGGCAGCTCTCCCCAGCCAGTGTCAGTGGAAATTTCAAATTCTCAGGAAACCACTGGCACACCCAGACTGCAGCCTTATACAGACATCATACCATTCCTAAGAAAAGGTTTTTTTTACTGTATACACAACTTTTTATATACCCACACGTATCGCTACGGACTGAAAGAAGCACATATATATTCATCCTTTAAACGACAAAGCTTACAATCTAAATAACGACACAAGTGATTAGATCAAATTCACAAGAAACAGCCCTGGACATTAGTCAGGGACTACAAAGCCTACTATCAAGTAATGCCACATTTACTTTATTGTGAGAGCAGCTCACTTAATTTATAGTTATTCGCATACAGTAATTTATAGTTATTCTGCAATGAAGCAATAATATTAATAATGATAATATGTAATTTGTATTTTAACAAAGAACACTTATTCCCCAAGGATTAAAGGGCAACTAAAGTCTAAAATAGAATAATGTTAGAAATGCTGTATTTTGTATACTAAATATAAACATGAACTTACTGCACCAGCAGCCTAATAAGACAAATGATTTATGCTTTCAAAGTTGGCGCAGGGGGCTGTCATCTTGTAACTTTGTTAGACATTTCTGCAATATCAAGACTCGCACATGCTCAGTGTGGTCTGGGCTTCAGTTGGGAGGTTAAGCTTAGGGATCGTCATAAATTATCAAAACAGCACAAGTCAAATAATATCTGCCATAGAAGTCAATACAGCAAGACTGATGATTAATCAGAATATAAACACTGCACTGAGTCTCTGGATACAAATCTCTACAGGAATCCAACAATGCTGCTCAAGTTCTGGGAAGTAAGGTGGGGTGCCATTTAAAAGTATGATCGTTTACCTGCACAGCAGTTGGGGACCGTCTGACAATTCCTATCCACAGCAGTAAAAGAAGGGGGAATATCACTGCATACAGTCAGGTTTATTATAAAAACAGTAGACATTTTTTAATTAAAGTATATTGGAGATAGATTTATTTTTCATTAAAGAAAGTAAAAATGGGATTTTATATTTTTGCCTTTACATCCCCTTTAATGCTGATTACTTATGTCAACTCCCCATACAAATAAAATACATTAAATACAAAATAAGTACAGGTATGGGATCTGTTCTCCAGAAACCTATCATCCAGAAAGAACACTGTCTCCGAATTATGGAAAGGCCATCTCCCATAGGGGCAAATTTACTAAGCACTGAAAATTCGCCAGCGATGGCTTTGCAGGCAGCGCAACACTTTGCCAGGCGAAAATTTACTCCGAAAACGCTAATTCACTGACATGCAAAGTTGTGTCCAGGGCCCGAATGCTGGCGAAGTTGCGCTAGCGTTAATTTGGCAGGTAGAGCGACGTTGCGCTAGCGTTGGCTAATTTGCATACGGCGGGAAGTTAAAGTTGAATGGACGTATATGTTGCAACAAATACATTACATTACACAAGTCCAGGGAACCTTAATAAAATAAAATAAAGTTGTTATATTGCCCCACACATGAGCCCAGTGTATAGTTTATGTGCCATATGTTAGGAAATGTAGGAGGGTAGCCGGTTACCCCAAAAAAGGGCTATCACCCTGAAAAAAGGAAAAGACGCCAGCGTTTTTTGGGACTTAGAAAAATTTTCAACGAAATTATGAGGAAGTCCTATCTACTCTATTGCACTTCGCCTGGTCTGAGCTGGTGAAGGCAAGTCTGGCGCAAGAGCTAACGTTCAGTTAAATCCGCATCTTAGTGAATTTACACAGTTACGTTCCTTCGCCAGAGCGCAGCTTTGCCTGGCGAATGAGTGCGAATGAGCAACAGCGTCAGTCTCTTTCGCTAGCGAAGTTACGCTACAAGTTAGTACATCGGTGAAGTACTGAATTTTCACCAGCGTTAGTCACTTTGCCCTTTAGTAAGTTACCCCTATAGACTCCATTATAATCAAATAATCCAAATTTGTAAAAATGTTTTCTTTTTTCTCTGTAATAATAAAACAGTAGCTTGTACTTGATCCAAACTAATATATAATGAATCCTTATTGGAAGCAAAACCAGCTTATTGGTTTTATTTAATGTTTCTAGTAGACTTAAGGTATGAAGACCCAAATTACAGAAAGATCCCTTATCCGGAAAACCCCAGGTCTTGAGCATTCTAGATAACAGGTCCTATACCTGTATCTGTAAATAATCAAATACCATGGCTGCAAAGCAAGTAGAAATGGGGCTAACACCTACATGTATGTTACATCACGGGGAATATGGCTTTGTAGTGAATCCAGACAATCCAATCCATCTAACACGTCCTCAGTTGGACTTGGAACACTCACTGCTAAGTTCCAAAATGTCCCCGGAAGCAATGACAGCATACGATCTGTTTGTAGGGAGCACTGGGTTTTTATTGCAGATCTGAGGCAGAGGAACGTAAGGTCACTACATGACAAGCTTCGGCTGGAGTGATGTAAAAGGAACTGCCACTGGACTTTGGAGCAATGGAAACGTATCCTCTGAACCGATAAATTGCCCATCACCATCTGGCATTCTGACAAAATGTTCTGAATCAGGCAGAAGCCAGGACAACAATACCTGCTTGAATCTGTAATAGTTGGGGATTTTTTTCACAGTTTGGCTTAGGGCCCCTTGTTTCATGGAAAACAAACATTAAAGGGATTCTTTATGATGTCGTTTTTATTTCTACATTACACTGTTTACACTGCAAATAATTCACTCTACAATATAGAATTTCATTCCTGAACCAGTAAGTGTATTTTTGTAGTTGTAACATTGGTGTGTAGGTGCATCTCAGGTCATTTTGCCTGGTCATGTGCTTTCAGAAAGAGCCAGCACTTTAGGATGGAACTGCTTTCTGGCAGGCTGTTGTTTCTCCTACTCAATGTAACTGTCTCAATGAATGTGTCTCAGTGGGACCTGGATTTTACTATTGAGTGCTGTTCTTAGATCTACCAGGCAACTGTTATCTTGTTTTAGGGAGGTGCTATCTGGTTACCTTCCCATTGTTCTGTTGTTAGGCTGCTGGGGGAAAGGGAGGGGGTGATATCACTCCAATTTGCAGTACAGCAGTAAAGAGTGACTGAAGTTTATCAGAGCACAAGTCACATGACTGGGGGAAGCTGGGAATCTAACAATATCAATATATCTAGTGCCATGACAGATTACAAACTTAAATATAAAAAAATCTGTTTGCTCTTTTGAGAACTGGATTTCAGTGCAGAATTCTGCTGGAGCAGCACTATAACTGATGCATTTGAAAAAAACAAACATTTTTTTCCTATGACAGTATCCCTTTACGGCTACAGTGCACAATTCTATTCTTGACACTTTTGTGCTTCCTGCTATGGCAGCAGTTTGGGAGGGAAGGCTATATCCTGTTTCCGCACTATCATGCCCCCTTGCACAAAATATGTGCATTATTGGTTTGCTGAGATGGGAGTGAAAGTGTAAGACGCACCAGGAGATTGTCCCCGTCTCTTACCTCCCAGAGCGTTTCTCCCCGTTTGTTGGAGCGCACAAATGACGCTGTCGTCATTTCGCCAGCAATTGACGCTGAGCGTCATGATGCTCGTGTTTTGACGCGGAGCATCATGGCGTCATTTTTCAGCGCCGGATTTGAATTTTTGGCTCCCATTCCTCTTTAAAAGGCCCTGTCTCCATGTAACAGTGCCCAAGCTGGCTTCTGTTTACAGATCCTGGCGAAGCGTTTGTACTGCTTTGAACTCCTGGTTTGTTGACTCCTGCCTGTTTTTGACTTTGTTTCTAACCGCCTGCCTTGACCCTTTTGCCTGCTCTTCATCTTCGTTTTGCCTAATCCTTGCCGGATACCTCGTTTTTGGACTGGTCAATATTTAATGCACTAACTCCTTGTTGGTTCTGCAGCAGAAAGCCCGTGGCCCAAAAAGAGTGTCGGTGAACACCGGAATCCACAGGGGTGCCCTGTGGATCTGAGTGTAACCACTGCTTCCAAGGTTCTTAATAGAAGAGTACTTTAAAGTTAGAACTTGATTTGCCTTATCTATAGAAATAAGTCAAATCAACTGGACTTGCTGTGTTTTTTCTTGAAGACCTTTCATCAGCATCCAACTCTCTTTCTCAATTTAGAATAATTTCTAAATAGGATCTTGCTTCACTTTATATCCTCTGGAATGTTGCTCCAATCAGCATAATCTGTTTATCATAATCCAAATGTACAAGTTATTCTGAATTGAGAAAGCCAGTTGGATGACTGGTGAAACGTCTTCAAGAAAAAAACACAGCAAGTCCAGTTGATTTGACTTATTTCTATAGATATACCATGACCTGGATGAATGAGAAATTTCACAAACATATTGATTGGCCTTCACAGAGCCCATGGACCTCAACCAAAATCTATGCCTGTAGACTGAACTGGAACGCTGACTGAGAGCCAGGTCTGTTCACTCAATACCAGAGTCATGAAAGCCCTTGTTGTTAAACAGAATCAAATGTCCCAACATCTAGTAGGATGCTTCTTTGCTGTTACATTAGCAAAGACAGGATCAACTTCATAATACCCTTGGAAATGAGAGGCTGGACAGGCAAGCGTACAGATAATTTTGGCCATATAATGTACACACAGGGACTATTTTTACTTTTACTTACTCTGCTGTTCTGCTGTAATTTGCATGCATGCAAATTTGAAGGGCAATGACCTCTCCTATACTGAGCACTGAGCTTCGTATTCTTTTAAGCTGGTGAACTACTATTCTATTTTAGTCCATCTACTATAAATCACAGGGCAACATAAATGTAGAAAAGAATTTGTAGATGTGGATCTAAAATAGGTACACAACTGGTACTTTTATAGCCAGTGACAGGGTCAATGTAACCCCCTGTAATGCTTGTGTAAAAATACTTCAGACCACAGAATAAAGACATCTACTAAAGCTCATTCATTCAGTCAACAGTGTTTGATTGCCCCATAGACTATTGCAGTGATCAGAGACCCTGATGTACCATAGTCCTAAATTCACAGTTAGGGAGTTAATGAGGTTGATCCTTCATTCAAAAGCTATAAACATTAATCACAGTTTCCTGTCCAGACATTTATAGGGTTTTGTGTTGAAAATGACTCAACATGGAAAAGACGACAGGAGCTAACAGGGAACAAACAAAACAGGATTGAGACTGGAGACGGGGAAACATTTGTTCAGTACAATTAACCTAATGTTTCACTGCCAACATTTTAAGTAGCCACTTGATTAAGGAGTTTCCTTAGGCTGCATGTACTGTGTAATTTCTGCTTGACGTGTATTCTGGTTATTCCATCTGTAAAGCCGTTAAAACAGGGGTGTCCAAAAGGTAGACCTTGATCTACCAGTAGACCTTTAGGTGGTGATCAGTAGATCTCAAGACACTGTCCACAAACAGCTTGTCTAAATCAGCCTCCTTTTGGGAAAATACAAAGAATTCAAATTCATCCTGTAGTAAAGCAGTAGCCAAAAAAGTTTTATGAAAGTAAAAAAAAAATCTTTATTAGGACATATGTAAGCCTGACGCGTTTCATGCCTGAGATGGGCATTTACTCATAGGCTCATGAAAAAAATTGGCAAACCCTTGGGCTGGAGGTTACCCTGGTAAGAGATCATCTTTCAATAACATTTTGCTTTTTTTTTTTGATTTTGTATATTTCATCATTTATTTGTTTACTTTCCGTTTCTGAACTTTACCCCAACCAGTACTTATTTGACTATAAATCACCCTCCTGTTTTGCTTTTCATTCAGATATTTATTATGTTAAGCAGGACTGTATTTAGGTCTGATGCTGCCCTAGGCATCAGAGCACATACCCCCCTACGTCGTGCGTGTGACGTCAGTGTGTTGTACGTGTGATGTCATATGCATGGACATCGTGGAAGTGACGTCACTCGCCGCGTGTGCATGACGTCACTTCCACAAACCAGCCTGGCCCCTTACCCCTCACCCTCCAATCGAAATCCGTGGAAGATCATAATGGGACAACATCAATAAAAGTAGACCTGGCATTAGCAAAGTATGGGCACTCCTGCGTTAAAAAGATAGATTTTTACCTAGCTCCCCATCTTCTTTTCTGCTGATTCACTGCACATGCTCTGTGCTGCTGTCACTTACTGAGCTTAGGGACCCACTCACAATATACAGTACACATAGAATAGAAATGTCACAATATAAGGCTGATTAGTAATTAATACAGATAATTACTACATGGCAGCACAGAAACCAGTGCAATTAGCATCAGAATTTAATAATCAGCAAACCTGTAGCATCAGCTTATATTACAGGGGAAGCTCATTTTCTGCTGGATAATTAGTGACGAGCCCTAAGCTTAGCTTCTCAACAGCCAATCAGAGCCCACTGAGCATGTGAGTGTCACAGACACTTTCCAAGATGGTGACCCCCTGTGACAAGTTTGAAGTCCTGGATCTTTGCTGCTATTGACAAGCTGAAACTTTAGCCTCGTGCAATAAATTCAGTATCTAAAATATGCAATTTTTAGCCATATTCATTTTTAGAATTTAATTCTCCTTTAAGTCAAAATCAGGAATTCCTTTGATGCCATATAACCATCCTGTTCTGCTTTAAATATTGTTTTCCTGACAGATGAAGATCCTGTTTTCTATTCTATACCAGTGCATGAAATCTAAAACCTGACCTTCTCCAACTGTATTTTTATTTTTGCTTGGAGCAGGGCTGACCTCCGGGTTACACACAACCAGACTGCAGCTTTAAATAGTAAATAGACTTGGCTATATTGGTATGATATATTAAAGATGTACAGAGATTTGGTACTTTTACAAAATAATACAGTGTTACAGTGCTATTTAAAATTAATCAGTTTTGCTTATGAAATCAGATTCTATTAAGGGGGTAATTTATCCTTCGAAAACTGTTTTTTAATTTGGTTCATTTCAGATTGTTTGCCAGAAATTTCTTTCCATGTTTTATTTTTTAGCCATTTTTTTTAAATTGAAGACTGGTGTTTCAGTCTGTCAGCTCGGTAATTCAGGGTCAGATTCTGAACTATTATAATTTACTACATTAGTTGATACATTTCTCAGCAATATCTGTGGGATATTAGCAACTATTGTATCCATTCTAACAGCTGCCTTTATCTGAATGCAGCTGAACTGAAAAAAATGCTGGAAGGTGAACAACCCTTTTAATTAAAGGGAAAATAATAAAATAATGTAGACAGAGTAAAGCCAACATGCAGAGCATTAGCCACAGGTTATATATTACTGGGGGGGGCATAAGTAGTCATCACCCCAAAACATGCAACAGTGCATTTCAAACATCCATTATTAGCAAACCCAGGATTGTGCCTACGTATCTTAAAGGGAAACTAAAATCTAAAATGCTGTATTTTGTATTCTAAAAATAAACTTACTGCACCACAAGCCTAATTAAACACATGATTTATGCTTTCAAAGTTGGCTGCAGGGGTCATCATCTTGTAACTTTGTTAACCATCTTTGCAAGACCAAGACTACGCACATGCTCAGTGTGGTCTGGGCTGCTGCTTAGGGATCATCATATATGATCAAAACTGCCATAGAAGCCGATACAGCACGACTGATTAATAATCAGAATATACAGACTGCACTGGGTCCTGTGTTGTCATGTAATCTAATGTGGATTTTTATAGTTTTTATATTGTTTAATACAAACTTTCTCCAACTCTGCAGAACCAGTGGCTGCGGCATCTGGCTACATGATTTTTGTCCCTGCAGCTGGAGTTGGAAACAGAGGATGTAAAGGCAAAAATGCCATTTTCACTTTATTTAATGAAAAAACAACAACAATCCTCAATGATAAATCTGTACAGTTTTTATAAGAAACCTGACTGTATGCAGTGAAATTCTCCCTTCATTTACTTGCTCTGACTGCTGCAGAATCTCTACATCGTCGCCGGCTGTTCTACAGGGAAAGAAACAAAGCTGCTCGAGTTCTGGGAAGTCCCTCCCTCCACTGTTTGAAAATATGATCCTTTCCCTGCAGAGCAGCTAGGGACCATCTGAAGTTTCCTATCCTCAGCAGTCAGAGCAAGTACAGTAAATGAAGGGGGGATTTCACTGAATACAATCAGGTTTCTTATAAAAATGGTTAACATTTTTTTAATTAAAGTATATTGGAGATTGGTTTCTTTTTCATTAAAAATAGTAAAAGAAGGATTTTATTGTTTGCCTTTACAATCCCTTTAAAGCTTCTAAGGATTACATGGTGAACCACTTACATTACATCAAAGAAAAAAGAAGCTCTAGTGGACTAAAAGTCAGTTCACTGGTCATTAAACTAAATGTAAAATAATTGTATATAATATTGTAAGATAAATTGGTTACCAAGCCTACCTGCGCAAACTGTGAATGCTTTGGCAATTTCTTTATGTTATTTGCTACAAAGAGTAAATCTGGCATATCCAACCTATAGGCACATAGCAGTTCTGCAACAGATGCAGCCTGGACACCCCTAATGTATAATAAACTGAAAACTGTGGCTATAGGAGGCGTAAATTACCTCTCTGCTTTACTCTAAAGACACATCTGCTAATGCCCCCTTTTTACAGCAGGCAGTGAAAGCTCTAGGTTAGGCCCAGGGCCACCATCAGGGGGGCACAGGGGGTACTACTGTACCAGGCCCGGGCCTGAAGGGGAGCCCGGCTGTGCTGCACTTTTCGAAATAGCCGGGCCCCCCTTGACAGCGCCAAAGCCGTGCCGCATCGCCTCACCTCTCCTGAAGTCTCAAACAGCCGAAGTGCAGAAGCAGTGAAAAGACCCAAAGTCAAGAAAACAGCCGAAATTGAAGTCCTGAAGTGGCGAAAAGACCTGAAGACATGGACAAGCCGTAGTTGAAGTCCCGAAGCTGCAAAAAGAGCGAAGTCACAAAAAGAGCCCAACTTGAAGTCCTGAAGCCGCGGAAAGACCCAAAGCCACGGAAAAAGCCGAAATTTAAGTCCTGAAGCGGCGAAAGGGTCTGAAGCCACAGAACGAGCCGAAGTTGAAGTCCTGAAGCGGCGCAAAGACCCGAAGCCATGGTACGAGCTGTAGTTGAAGTTCTGAAGCCGCGAAAAGACTGAAGTCACAAAAAGAGCCCGACTTGAAGTCCTGAAGCCGCAAAAAGACCTGAAGTCACGAAAAAAGCCGAAATTGAAGTGCTGAATCGGCGAAAAGACCCGAAGCCACGGAACAAGCTGAAGTTGAAGTCCCAAAGCTGCGAAAAGACCCAAAGTCACGAAAAGAGCCGAAGTTGAAGTCAAATTCTACTGAACACCAATGTGTGTTTTTTTAAATTTTTATAATCCCCTGGCCACCAGTGTATTATTTTAATACTCTATAGGCCCCTGCCACCAAATATTCTCTGGGGCCCCAATTTTTTTTAACTCGTAAGGGGGCCCCTGGCACCAATGATTTCTTAAAAAGTATTCTCTGGGGCCCCAATTTTTTTTTAACTTATAGAGTGGCCCCGGTCACCAATTATTTTTTTTTAACTAATAGGGGGGCCCTGACCACTAATTTTTAAAAAAAAAACTTTTATGGGGGGCCCTGACACCACAGTTTTTTTTAACTGATAAGTGGGGTCCTGACCATCAATAGCTTTTTATAACTTGTGTGTGTGAGGGGGTTACTTTTTTTAAGCACTGATGTCTGTGTGGTCTTTTAACTGTGGTGTGGGGCGATCCGGGGTAGGGCTTAGGGGCAGGGGTGGCTCTGGGCCCCAAAAATGTTGTTGTATGGGCCCGTGATTTCTAATGGCAGCCCTGGTTAGGTCCACAAACAAATAAACAAAAACAAAAATATTTTATGTCTGTAAAACAGTCTGGTAAAGTGAGAGTGTCACTAAGTGAGCAGGGGTATTACTTGTAGCTGGCCAGTAAGTGTCACTCAGTGACTAAGGCTTTCCTGACAGAACTAGTAGCACATAGTTACATAACCCATTGACGTCACTGACACACACACGTTACAACAGCAGCAGTTACAAGTGTTACACACGGCCGGGCACTCAGCATCACACATATCACAAGTGCACACAAGAATTACACAGACACAGCGAGTATCAAACCAGTGTTATATAATGAATATTCCGGGTACAGGACTTACCTGACACCTGCAGATAATGTCAGAGTCCATAGCCAGAAGGTCGACCACCTTCCCTTTACCCTCATCCCCCCACTGCGCCCCGAGGACCACGGTGACTTTGTTCCCCACATCATATCGAGGTCTCTTGTGCCCCCCGGCTCCAGGGTGCGAGCTGCGATCATTGGATGCCCGGGTGCCTGACATGTCCGGGTGCTGCACTACTTTCTTCTCACAAGACTGAGGACTGACTGAGAGGCAAAGGGCACAGACCGCAGCAGGCAGTGAGGGGCGGAGCAGGGGGAGCGCTGCTAAAAATGAAAAGTCAAGGGGTGGGAGTGGGACTGGGTGGGTTTAAAGGAACAGTAACACCAACAAATGAAAGTGTTTTAAGTCATTAAAATACAATGTAGTGTTGCTCTGCACTGGTAAAACTGGTGTATTTGCTTTAGAAATAAAACTATAGTATATTTAAACAAGCTGCTGACTAGCCATGGGGGCAGCTGTGAAGTGTTGCGATGTGCGCGAAGCCAGCGCTGGCGAATTTTCGAGGTAAGTAAATTTGCCCCTTTAATTTTTGATGTTACTGTTCTTTTAAGGCATAATAGACTTTACAGACAGGCGCTGAATAACAACATTGTTTAGAAAGATTGGCCATTTGTTTGTCACTCCAAGAGACCACGTGGCTTTAGGAAGCTCTGCATGGAGGAGATTTAAGTGACAAAAATTGGCTGCATGTCTGAGATAAAGCAGTTGGTCGGTCCCTCCCCTAGAAGAGCCTTGGGTCTGTGCCATACTATGCTTTATATAGGACCTAGGATTAGAAGAATTGCAAATGAATGATTACACAAAACAGTACTTTTCAGACACCAATTTTAGATTGGGGCTCTATACCTCCCACAGTGACACAGCTGGATAAAGAAGTTCCATACTATAGAGCAGTAATCCCCAACCAGTAGCTCGTGAGTAACATGTTGCTCTCCAACCCCTTGGATGTTGCTCCCAGTGGCCTCAAAGTAGGAGCTTATTTTTGAATTCCAGGCTTGGAGGCAACTTTTGGTTGTATAAAAACCAGGTGCACTGCCAAACAGAGCCTCAATGTAGGTTGACAATCACATAGGAGCTATCAAATGGCCAATCACAGCACTTATTTGGCAGCCCAGGAACATTTTTCATTCTAGTGTTGGTCTCCAACTCCTTTTATTTCTGAATGTTGCTCAAGGGTTCAAAAGGTTGGGGATCTCTGCTATAGAGGTTAATGGTTGGATTTTTCTAAATAGATTATTGCTATAGTTTGGGATTTAGGTTTTTTCAGGGTTCAGTTTGAAGTTGGACACATTTGCATAAACATTTTGTTATTGTAATGGTTGCTTGGCCTATGTCCAGATGGCTACAACTTAAAAGATTTGGCCACAAAGATGAATGGCCAAACTGCACATGGAGCTGTGTAGGAGGAGCACATTACAATTTATGAAATATGATGCCACACAGGGGCGAGGGTGGGGCATTAAAGGAGACATTTTGTGTAAAAAATAAGAATGTATCAGAGCATTATACTCATTTTTTTGTGCTTAAAAAAGTAGTGTTACAGGCTGATTTATTGAATATTTCTGCAAAAAACCCTAATAATCCCTTCCACTTCCTGCTCCCTGATTTCCGAAGCTGTGCAGGGGGAGCCAGTGGCACTCAGCTCACTGCACTGTAGGACAGGAACCAATCAGCAGCTAGCAGGACCTGATAGGAACCTGAAGCCAGTCTGTGCTTGTGTGACTGTAGGGCTGTGATTGGCTGCCCCCCTCCTACTGTGCCTCCTACTAGGACAAGCCCACCCCTCATTTGAAACACAGACAGGGACCAGTGAACATATACAGAGAGCTCCAATAAAGGGGCAAGTTTTAAAGATATTCATTTTTAGCTCCATGTAAAAGCAAGACCATATATTACTTTTTTCATTGATCCTATATGTCTCCTTTAAGGTAAAAAGTGAATTGCCATTTGCTTAACATAAGATCAGTGTAATTGCTTTAGTGCATAAATGTGGAGGCATCGAACAACCCAACTCATCTTTATCAGCTTACAAGACCACACTGATCTGGATTCATTAGGTTTAAAATTCTAATGTAGCAATAGGTGGAGTTTTCATTGGTAGTTTATCCGTGCAAAGAGAGCAAGCCCTGCTAACCTTGTGTGGTTATTGGCCGGTCTACGGATTGTTTTGGACGGGCCTCCTTTATTTACAGGTCCAGACTAAAAGGCAAGTTCATTCATGTAAAAATCCATCATCTTGGCATGATGAGGCAGGGACTCTGATATTTTTCATGATTTTATTGATAGCAGACTTTATTTTTTACAGATTTAATAGGACTGTACTGTGAACCACCTCTAACTAAAACGCTCATCCCTTTCAAACTGGAAAACCTAGAGATTCCTCCATTCCAGCCAAGGTTCCTTTGTGTATTCTCTCTTTTCTATAAGCAAACCAAATGTAGGACATAGCCTAACAGCACTATCCAGTGCAACCATTAGCCTGCTATTGGCCCATGCATTCCAGGATTGTTTTAGACCCTGCAGGTAGCCATACAGTTATAGGTCTATGTTGGGCATGCCCAACATTTTATTCTCAAAAAAGCACGTGGTTCACCTTTAAGGTAACTTTTTTTATTTCATATTATACCAATTCTTAGCAACTTTTCAACTGGTTTTCATGCAAATTGAAGAGCTGCTGAATAAAAAGCTAAATAACTCAAAAACCTTCAGTAATAAAAAATGAAAACAAATAGCAAATTGTCTCAGAATATCACTCACTACTTTAGGGATCCCCAACCTTTTTTTTACCCACGAGCCGCATTAAAATGTAAAAAGAGTTGAGGAGCAACACAAGCATGAAAAGGTCCCCTGGGGTGCCAAAAAAGGGCTGTGATTGGCTATTTATTGGCCCCTATGTGAACTGGCAGCCTACAGGAGACTATTTGGTACTATACTTAGTTTTTATGCAATTAAAACTTGCTTCCAAGCCTGGAATTCAAAAATAAGCACCTGCTTTGAGGACACTGGGAGCAACATCCAAGGGGTTGGAGAGCAACATGTTGCTCACGAGCTACTGGTTGGGGATCACTCCTCTACATCATACTAAAAGTTATCTCAAAGATAAACAACCCCTTTAAGACATCTGAAGCAAGGTGTCTTAGAGAGCCCCCCATAGGACAGGAATGGATACCACTGCTAGAGCTGCCACATTGCACCTTCGCAACACAAGATAACATCGTTTGCACAATAAAATGTCATGCATACAGGTGACTTCTTGGTTTCAACCTCATTGCTAAATCTTAATTGTTATTTTTATGAAACAGAAGGTAAAAAGATGGACAAAAGACAAACCCATGTTATGAAAGCTTTTATTTTTAGATGAATATATATATATATATATATATATATATATATATATATATATATATAAAAACCTTTTTCTTTTGTTTATTTGCATATTGCACGCTCATTCATTCTGCATTCAGCATAAAGGGAGAATTTATTTTTAAATGTCAAGGTCAAACCTAATAAAAGGTCCTCCTCTTTATGGAGAGCCAAAGTCTCCACCAAATGTCTTCATCCTTTTTTCTGCTCATCCACCCAGTTTTCAGAAATTCATACTCAGAGCTTGACCGTTTCTTTTAAAGCAGCCAGAGATACTGGACCTTTTGGACTGCTCATTACAGAGCAGGAGCATAAATTCAGTGCAAATCTTCTCCTGTGACCAGAGGTGTCACTATGTAATGCAGAACTACATGGACCTCACACACATATATAGGGTCCAGCAGAGGTCATATACAGTATTGGCCCCTTGGTATGGATCAAAAATATTTTTCTATTAAAATCACACATTATAGAGGTGTGTATTGCTTATACAGGTATGGGATCTGTTATCCAGAATGCTCGGGACCTGGGGTTTTCCCGGATAATGGATCTTTCCGTAATTTGGGTTGTCATGTCTTAAGTCTGCTAGAAATTAAATTTAAACATTAAATAAACCCAATAGGCTGGTTTTGCCTCCAATAAGGATTCATTATATCTTAGTTGGGATCAAGTACAAGCTACTGTTTTATTATTACTGAGAAAAAGGAAATCATTTTTAAAAATTTGGATTATTTGGATAAAATGGAGTCTATGGGAGGCAGCCATTCCGTAATTCGGAGCTTTCTGGATAAGGGATCCTATACCTGTATATAAAGGTTTCCCATAAAATCTGTCCTTCAGTGCTGCTGAAACTCAATATGTTGTTTTTGCCGAGCACTTCACATAACCACAGTTATAGGGAACTAGCTGCAAGGGATTTGTATGTTCTCCCTGTGCTTGTTTGGCTTTCCTCCCAAACGCCAAATTCATAGTGGCAGGAGCATTTTAGATATACTCTGCAGTTGCATTTTCCTAACACCACTTGATGTTTAAAAGCAAGCATCCCTACTACGTGTTTTTTTAGCACTGGGGTAGTAAAAGAACATTTGCACCAGGTCTGGTATCCCTTTGTATCTGACTGGTTGCTATGGGTTACAAAACCTGGTGTACATACAGAGACCATAATTATGTCTACCCAAGCACATATTAAACTCAAGTTGCACTAAAGTACCCCCGATGCTGTATACATGGATCCAAGGGCTGACACACCACTGGTTAGCACACCAGGCTTAAATGAATTGGGTAAACATTTACTTTCATTATGTTGTAAACAACAGTTTTCCAGGACAGTTTGCAATTAGCCTTATTTTCTTGTGGTTTATGACTTATTTACATGTTTTTATTCTGCAGATTACAGACTTTAAATTCCAACTACTATCTGATGATTTAGGTTAAGGGTAAGGGCACACAGGAAGATTCGGGGAGATTAGTCACCCGTCAACAAATCGCCATTTCTTCGGGGCGAAAATCTCCCCGAACTGCCTTCCCCTTCCTTAACACCTGCTGTAATGAAAAATGGCCAGCAGTATGGCACTCACAGTGCTTCGTTTTCTGCCGAAGTTGCGACTTTGGAAAACAAAGCGCCACGAGTGCCATTCCGCTGGCGATTTTTCATAATAGTCAGCCGGAAGGTAGGGAAGGTAGTTCGGGGAGATTGTCGCCCAGAAGACGACGAGATTTGTCGCCGGGGCGACTAAACTCCCTGAATCTGCCCGTGTGCCCTTAATTATGCTAGTGACCAGACAGCTTGGAAGTCAGAATGAAAGATAGAGGGTCTGGAAAGAAACTATATAAAATAAATTGTCAATAAATGAAGATCAGCTGAAAAAAATGCGTGCTATATCAAAGATTAATTTTTCCTTTAAAAGGGACCCTCAAATAAAAGCTGCATTAATAAACTGCTGATACACTTTAAAATGATATATATGCACAATGCTGACTAGAGCTAACAATATGAGAGAAAGAGCTTAATCAAGAGGGAAGTATAATACCGGTGTGTACAAGCCATGTGGATAAGATGGATTGATATAAAACAATTGCTTTTATATGAATACAATTGAGCTTATGGAAGCAGCATATTTAACAATAAACAGTGATAAATATCCCGACGTACAACAGACAATATCAGGCAATATCAATTCTACAAAAGCAAATTAGGCATAAGCTGTTGGCAGTGTGTGTTCAGCTTGGTTCATTTCTTGGTCATCTTGTTTGTTCTTACACCTGTAATAATATAAATTTATTAATGAAGAAAGCGCTCTCAGAGAAATCCTTGTCATTTCATAGAAGTACTGGCTTTGGAATCTTCTATAGTGCTCCCAAGGAATGCAGGCAGGGAGTATAAATACATTTTTGCTGTTGAATAGTGGAAAAAATAAACTATTAAACCTTGTTCAAAAATAAAAAGGTCAGATAAACCTAAAGAAAACGTTACATTGTCCATTACATTTTCCAGAATCAGTGCAGCAGAGTTACCATCAAACCAGAAGCAGATAAGAGGACCAAGGCTGCCACCTGAAATCTTCCTGGTCCAGTATAATTTGGGCCTCCTTCGTGAGACAGAATTAACTTGGGCTAAAAGCATCTCACCAGCATTTGATAAGCTACAAATACCTATCCAGCTGTTGACGGTTTAGAATTACCTAAAAGACTTCTGTCTAACTATTTCCATATATATGGGAATTGCATCTCCTAAACAGTTATGGGGTCATACAAAGTCTCTTGTAGTGGCACATCAAGCCTACAGGATCTACAGTTCTGGGCTAGAAAAGAAAAAAAAATGACTAATTTGTGCATTTGTATGACAGAAATGGAAGTATGTCAGACTTCCTTGATGTGTGAAACTCAAAGGTTTTAGAAACTTGCCGCATAGGTTGCTTTCTAAAGCCCTGGGTATATTAGTTGACCACAATATGATTAACACTTCTTTATTGTAGATCACAGCTTTCCAACTGTAGCTCCTTGTGTTGGCAAATAAATGGGGTCTCCTTATAGACAGGGTCTACGCAAAAGGTCCAGCTGCCAGCAATTCACATCACAGATTTGACTTGGCTTGATTTTTGACAGGGGTAAAAATTTGATGTCATGTATGTAATTGGCTGGTATTTGAAGGATTGGTTATCCTAGGTTAAAGACGTCTACTGATTTCCAGAGAGAACATTTATGGACAGAGGAATGGAGCTGAAGTTGAAAAATAGTTGCAGCTCCTCTTCCCTCCCTGCTGTCCTGATCATTTTGGCTATTTGCCTAAACAAACACAACAAATGAAAGGTGGCCCATACTGTACTGTATATAGTCTCTTGTATGATGGTCACATACCGTATGTGATTGGTGAGTGAAACTATACTTACAGATCCACTCTCAATGAACAATTTTACCTTTACCAATTTTATTCTTTTTTTCTCAAGGTCACAGAAGCCTTGTTCATAATAACTGAAGCTGGAGTACCATAACTCAAAACCCCAGAGGCTCTTCCTCTAACTACCGTTGTGGTCAACCTAAATAAAATTGAGCTTTCTAAAAAATGACGTAAAATGAAGCACATTAACCCAATGGATACAAATGGAGACAAATATAGTACTTTAAGCTTACAAACATTTATTCTAACAGTTCAGAACATAAACCCATTAGAACTGTACGAAGCTCATCATTGTGCAGATGAGCTTACGGTGTAAGGGGAAACAGTGGTAAAATAAACGAGTGCACCAGATTTAGATTTTCAGCCCCAGTTATATTCCCATTGCACAAATTTATACAGAATTCAGCAATCCCCAATAGTTCAGAGCCTTTATATTGAGCTGCTTCAGGCTAAAAGGGTGAACAGATCTTTGCACAGCTGCACCAGTTATAGTTTCACCACTGTATAAACTGCTGCAGTTAGGAGGAATTTCACACAATACAGATTTAAAATTAAAGATTTAGTTGATCTTACATGACGGATGTATACATATATATTGTTCCTTAAATTTAGTTTGGAAATCAATTTTTTTAAGATTGTTAGTCATTTGTGTGTGATTTTGATTTGGAAGTTAAGGTGAACACAAATTTTGTTTTAACATTTACATACCTTACTGCACCAGACAACGGCTTGTTTTATGAGTGGGAGAATCAATTCCATTCTCTGTTTTATAGAGAGAAAAAAGACACTGGACTATAGCGTAATCTGTATTACTAATTGGCAAAATGAACAAGTGGGGATAAGCAATTATTTTCACTGACTTAAACCAAGTATGTTCGCATCAACCAGGAGATCACACAAGAGCCAGAAGAAATACCATGAACACAACAGAATTCTCTTGATGATAATAATGATACGTGGAGGGGCTTTAATGTGCTCTTGGTTCTTACACCAGTTATATAGCTTTTTTTTCTGTCTAATAATTTAAAGGAGTGCTGTTGTCATGCCGTTGGGTCTGTGATTCAAATATATGCTCCTGCTCTGACATGGTAAAGGAGAGAAGGATAAACTACAGAAAAACTCTGGGGGAAGGGGAGAGAAAGGAAACATACAAAATTAATTGAATGACAAAAGAGATGGGGTGATAAACATGAAGACTAAGGTGGAAGGAAGGAGGAAAAAAATGGGCAACAGCAACAGAATGAGTAAAAGATGAGACAAGAGTATGGGGAAATTAAATATGGCAGTTAAAAAAAAAATATGGTACATTTGAAGAAAAAAATAGTAATTAGAGAGATAAGGAGCAGAGTGTGTCACTAAGAGAAAGTTGAAGAAGGAGATAGATTAAAGTGGAGTGGGAAAGTAAAAGGGAGCAAAGAAGAAAAAGAAAGAAAGAAAGAAAGAGAGAGAGAAAGAGAGAAAGAGAGAAAGAGAGAAAGAGAGAAAGAGAGAAAGAGAGAAAGAGAGAAAGAGAGAAAGAGAGAAAGAGAGAAAGAGAGAAAGAGAGAAAGAGAGAAGAGAGAGAGAGAGAGAGAGAGAGAAAGAGAGAAAGAGAGAAAGAGAGAGAGAAAGAGAGAAAGAGAGAAAGAGAGAAAGAAAGAAAGAAAGAAAGAAAGAAAGAAAGAAAGAAAGAAAGAAAGAAAGAAAGAAAGAGGAAGAAAAAGAAAGAAAGAAAGAAAGAAAAAGAAAGAAAGAAAGAGAAAGAAAGAGAGAAAGAAAGAAAGAAAGAAAGAAAGAAAGAGAGAAAGAAAGAAAGAGAGAAAGAAAGAAAGAGAGAAAGAAAGAAAGAAAGAAAGAGGAAGAAAAAGAAAGAAAGAAAGAAAGAAAGAAAGAAAGAAAGAGAGAAAGAAAGAAAGAGAAAGAAAGAAAGAAAGAAAGAAAGAAAGAAAGAAAGAAAAAGGAAGAAAAATAAAGAAAGAAAGAAAAAGAAAGAAAGAAAGAAAGAAAGAAAGAAAGAGAAAGAAAGAAAGAAAGAAAGAAAGAAAGAAAGAAAGAGAAAGAAAGAAAGAAAGAAAGAAAGAAAGAAAGAAAGAAAGAAAGAAAGAAAGAAAGAAAGAAAAAGGAAGAAAAATAAAGAAAAAAGAAAAAGAAAGAAAGAAAGAAAGAAAGAAAGAAAGAAAGAAAGAGAAAAAGAAAGAAAGAAAGAAAGAAAAAGAAAGAAAGAAAAAGAAAGAAAGAAAGTAAGAAAGAGAGAAAGAAAGAGAGAAAGAAAGAGAGAAAGAAAGAAAGAAAGAGAGAGAAAGAAAGAAAGAAAGAAAGAAAGAAAGAAAGAAAGAAAGAAAGAAAGAGGAAGAAAAATAAAGAAAAAAAGAAAAAGAAAGAAAGAAAGAGAGAAAGAAAGAAAGAAAGAAAGAAAGAAAGAAAGAAAGAAAAAGGAAGAAAAATAAAGAAAAAAAAGAAAAAGAAAGAAAGAAAGAGAAAAAGAAAGAAAAAGAAAGAAAGAAAGAGAAAAAGAAAGAAAAAGAAAGAAAGAAAGAAAGAAAAAGAAAGAAAAAGAAAGAAAGAAAGAAAGAAAAAGAAAAAGAAAGAAAGAAAGAAAGAAAGAAAGAAAGAAAGAAAGAAAGAAAGAAAGAAAGAAAGAAAGAAAGAAAGAAAGAAAAAATGAAAGAAAGAAAGGCATTAAGACAAGCAGAGAGAAAAAAGTTGGGTATTAAAAAAATATTAAAAGAACAGAAGAATTACAGACAATAAGGGTAATGTTACAAAAGAAGCTTTGTAGCCCAGATGACAAAACACCCAGAGTTACCTGGGTATTGACTATAATCACAATGTCCAAAACAATTGAATCATGTAATCAAGTGAAAACTCACATTTTTGCAGAGTAACTTAATTCAAATGTTTTTGTTGCTGTGATTTTGGGCATGGGCAACAAAATTATACATGGAGCATTACACTACAGCTTTGGCAGATCGGTAATATTGTGTTGTCATCAAGGCACGAGTCAAGTCTTCCCACTAGTGCTAAGCAGTAAAGCGATTTCCCAATGTGACCTCTCATTCAGAAATTATCCGTAAATTGCAGCACGTGATATCTAGCAAGTGCCCACAATGGTTTTTGGGGAAAATTTAACATTGTGGGTAAAAATATTGTAACTGGCCGCTTTAGTATTTTGCATGTTATACCAACGATTTTATTAAACTTTTTCTATGGGGAGCAAATCTGTGGAAAAAGCTTCCAATCAGCACTAACCTATAACATTGTAGCCTTATTGTTTCCTTCTTCTCCCTTCTGCTCTAAAGCACTATGAAAGAAGAGTCCTCTTTGGGTTTTTAAACACAGGCACTTTTCTTTATCAAAACTCCAAATAAAACTCCATAATGGTCAAGTAATTTTCTTTTCAATATGAAATATCAATTTAACAAATGTAAGAAAAAAAAATGTAAATATTACCTTCCCTTTGTTTGAAACTGCTCCTTTTCTCAAGTTTAGAAGACCCGCTTTCAACTTTTTGCCCATCCTCAGAGGACTGGTGAAGCTCTGTGGAATGCGATGAGCTATTTAACGGGTGTTCATTTGTGTTTTCATGTTCTCGATAACCTTCATCTTTAAATGTATTTTCTTCAACTTGTGAACCTTCTGTTGCTGTATTCTGAGTTTGTAGTGCAACCTCATCCAGTACATTTTTCTGAGCCTGTGCTGATCCGTGAACCACTACAGTAGTGTGAGATGGTTGGGAGCCTTCATCCAGTGTATTGTTCTCAATTTGTGGGGATCCATCAGGTTCTGTAGATGGCGATTCTGTAACCAATTCATTGGGTTTGGATGGCAGTGAACATTTGCTCTCCACAGCACTTTCCTTGTGTTTCAGTTGGATGGGAGTTTCTTGGTTCTTCTTTGAGTCTACTTCATCATTGATCTCTGAAGGCCATTGACGTTGATCCAATGTGCACTTATCCACCAACTTACAATCTATATTGTGATGGTTTGAACTCTCTGTGGTCATGATGGCACTTTGTTCTGCATTTTGCTTAGAATTAGAACCCTCTTGAACTGTAGAGGCTGGAAGCTTTTCCTTTTGCTCAGATATATTTATTAAACAGGCACTTGTGTCTAGATCAATAGGTGCAATCACAACTGGTTGTTTTTCACCTCCAATGTCTTTGGACTTTAATTTGTGTTCCATTCCATCCAGGTTTGAACTGGAATCTGGTTTGGTTTGTCCAACGTTGTCTTTGATATATCAAAGAAATACAATTACTATATCTAATAACAAATAATTTATCTTTAATTTAAGCCACATTTAAATCCTGGTCTTTGATTTGTTCAGTTTTAGAATTCTAAATTTTAAAACTATTAATATGACATATGCAGAAAAGTCTTAAGCTTGATTTGAGGGTTGGGAAAATCATTTCACATCAAGAAAGAATAGATCTGACCTGGAGCTGGTTATGATCATTTGTTAAAGGACATTGGTAAACTGAAAAAAAGGCCCACCAAATAGCCAAATCATTCAAGTTTTATTCCTTAGCTTGCATAGGAGATATTTCTCATTTTGAACAAATGAAGAACAAAAACATTTTTCATAAATACTATACACCATCACTGAACTCATTTTTTTAGGCGACCCTGCGTCATTGTTAGTGCAAACATGATCAGGATCCTTTTCTAAATATTTTTTACCACAGTTGTATTTTTAGAATGCAAACACTCATGAATCATTTATATTCACTTACTTCATGAGCACAACCAAATAAGTTCCTAAATTTACAAACTTTGGAAGTCTCTTCATGCAGGCTAAAGTGCTTTTATGGCTGGAGGATTAGCTTTCTGCAATTAAAAGTACAGTCAGTTCATGCAACTCGTGCACTTTATATTGCAGGGTTAGTGTTAAAATTAACAGCAAAAGAAAAAAATCAAAAAAATATATATACACAAAACACTCCCTAAAGAAATAAGCAGAAATTTGCACATGCGTTTTAGAAAGAGCACAGTCCATTGCAAGGAGACAAAGCCTCTATTGCCTTTTCAGAATAATAATCTTACGCTGTGGGTGTACGGGGGGAACTTCTGGTCTCTTACCAACATGTTGAATATCTGTGCGGTTTGTCTCACTGCTTAGGGTTTTTGGACAAGCGTCAGCTTTTGTCTTAGTCTTAGCAGTTTTGCGCAACTGGAAACCTTTCTTTATGTCAGCCAGCAAATCATCAATGATACAGCCTTCTTCAAGCTTGGCAGCTCCTTTCCGAACTAAATATGAGCAAAAATAAATAAATAGCTAATAGACATAAAAATGATTGATGATTGAGGTCAGTTATATATACAGGTGTAGGGATGTGTAAAATAGCCACCCCTAGTATTTTGTGCAGGCAGCCCCTTCATGTTTTAGACACCTAACTGGGCCCTAAAATACAGTTGGGAGGGGTACTGTTGACTCTTGCTACATCTCACAGTGACCATCAGATGACACTGTGCTAGGATATAAAAGGCTCTGAAGCCATGCTTTCAGGGTCCATCTTGTGCTGGCTCTATCCTGTGCAGGAGGCAGAGCTCGAGTGGAACCTAGACAGGTCAGGTCTAGTAAGAATAGGCTACTCACCCTTATAGATCACTCTAGGAGTGACAGTCAGTCAGATTATTTAGCTGAGCAGCTAGAGCCTCCTATGAGGATTGTAGTGGGATTAAGATCCCAGGGTACTCATTGCCCAGAAGTAGGGACTAAGTGTACAGACCTAGGGTAGATAGATTGCCCTCAGGTTCCACTTAGGGAAAAGGCTGAAAACTGGGTGTACCTCCTCAAAGCTGCATGTATTGTTCCTATCTCTGAGGAGAATCATACTAACCAAAGGTCTTGTGAGTACTGCCTATTCAATGTACTGTATGAACCTGCAATGTTCTGATCTATGTACACTCCACTGAGGATTGTATACTGTGCTCAATAAATCTGTTCTATGGTTAAGTTATAAGAACCACTGGCGCCCAATTATTTGCACCTTGAATACGGTTACAGTTGCACTACACCCTGCTTCCACATCGCTGCGAAGGCTCACTCCCTCAAGTTTTAAGGTCTCATCCGGAGCATATGTACTGGGAGTGAAGCTTATAGTAGAGTAAGGTGCACCCAAATTACTATAGCGCTACACAGGTATCAGAATACCTGGGACTGGGCTTTTCTAGGTTTGTGGTTTTTCCATAATCTGGAACATCATACCTTAAGGCTGCTAAAAACACCCATTTTAAAAAAAAATGGACCTGGCTTCTCTAATATAGCTACCAATCAATATCAGGAAAATTACACCAGCAACATAACTGTAATTGAATGATAGAAACTGGAAAGTATTCTATTTTTGTAATTCCTTTTACATTTGTGTTTTCTTCAACATGTAAACTTTATTTTCTCAAAATCAGCAGAAAATCTTTAATAAAAATGTTTTGTTGGGGAAAAATGGAATTTCTGGCGAAATGTTCTTTGTTGAGCATTTCTATAAAAAGCCTTCTTTAGGATACTAGTTACTATGAAACTTTTAATTTCCAAGCCTGTTCTTAGTAAGGAAAGACATATGCTTATAGTCTAATTAAGAATAATGTTTTAGACACCAGAGTAGTGATGGGCGAATTTATTCGCCAGGCGCGAATTTGCACGATTTGCCGCCAGCGAATAGATTCGGCCAAAAAAATAGGTGCTGGCTCGTGAATTTTTCGGCGCAAATTCGCCCATCACTACACCAGAGATATAATTACAGTACAATTAAAGGTATGCAATCGATTTATCCTTTTTATTAATATCGTAATGGTGCAAGTATTCATGCCACTTACTTATTTTTCCATTCTCTCCTTTTTGTCTTTTGGTTTCTTCATCTGCAATCTGTTGTTTTCTTTTTTCAGCTTTAACTGCCTGCTCTTTTCTGTCTTTATTGTCCTGCAAGAGTAAAAGGCTTCGTAATACAGTATATATATATTTTTTATACAGAATATGATCAAAGCTGAAGAAGTGAATGGAACTAACGTTCTCTGAACAGAAATACAACTTTATAGGAAAGGCTAGCATAAGATAGGGGGTCAAGTGATCAGAATGTTAAAAAAGTTTTCAGATTTTTTTTGAGCTACGAATTGTCTGAAAAACAAATTTTCAGAGCTTTGTTGTATTCAGATTTTTTTTTGGTTCATTCAGCACCTTTATTCGTTCATATTTTTTTTTATAATCGGAACATTTAATAAATTCCATGACAATCAGGGTTTTAGGGCAGAGACACACGCTTGCGATTCGGGGAGATTTAGTCGCCCGGCGACAAATCACTTCTTCTTCGGGCGGCTAATCTCCCCAAACTGCCTTCCCATGCCTTCCCGCAGGCTAGAATGTAAATCGCCGGCGGGAAGGCAGGGGAGGCAGTTCGGGAGATTAGTTGCCCCGAAGAAGAGATTTGACGCTGGGCGGCTAATCTCCCCGATTCACAGAGTTTGTCTCTGCCCTTAGAGTTTGTGAGTTTAGTTGTGGATTTCACAGCCTCTGAAACCATTAGAATCTGACCTTTAATAAATGTATTGGACTTGGCATAATAATAATAATAAACTATCTATAGTGATGGGCGAATTTATTCGCCAGGCGCGAATTCGCAGCGAATTTGCGCGATTCGCCGCCAGCGAATAAATTCGTGAAACTCCCGCGAAAATTCGCGTCAAAAATTCGCCGGCGTCAAAAATTATTTTCTCTAAAAAATGGACGCCGGCGTCAAAAACGGGCGCCGGCGTCAACAATGGGCGCCGGCGTCGAAAAAACGGGCGCTGGCGTCAAAAACGAGACGCCGGCGCCGTTTCGCAAATTTTTCACTGTTTCGCGAATTTCGCGCAAAATTCGCACAAAATTCGCGAATTTTTCGGCGAAGCGAAACGGCGCAAATTCGCCCATCACTAACTATCTATAAATATATATATATTTTTTTAAAAGAATGATACTTAAAACCATATACTATACCTTCTTGGCTTTGAGAAACAACTCCCTGAAAGCTTTCATAGTGCTGAATGTTTCTTCCAACGACAGCTGGGTTGGATCTTCACATAAGTAATCAGCGAGTTTTACCTTCTTTTGGGAAATATCGGTCAGCTGTTCTTCTAATTGTTTCAATGCATCCATGCAATCCTGAAATAAAAATGAAGCGGAGGCTTAAGGACATTGACACAAAATGCAAAGTTGCCCATAAATATTGCCATAAATTCAACAAATCTAAGACTAGGTCTTCCATGTTGATTTACAAATACCCAATTTGAAGAAAAATATTAGTTAGGTCACAACTATCTATACAATAAGGTGGATTGTTCAGCTATCCATTAACACTATTAATGCACCTGAATTGATTTTTCGTACTGCTCCTTGACATCAGTTGCTGCCGTAGCAATTTTATTCTGCAGATCTCTTAATTTCTTTAAATTCCCACTTGTTTCTGTGTACATATTCTCAATATTAATTCTGAAAAAAATAAAATAAATCATTTTGCATCCATTTCAACATCAACTTATATACATATTAAATCTCCAAAAATAAATATTTTCATCCCTACTGCATATTCAGTACCCACACTACCTTTCTACATAAAAGCAGGAACTAGTGTTTCATTGGTCCATAGGTTTAAAGGAAAAGGAAAGTCTTGCATTTGAAGGTGCCAAATGTTAGGCACCCCCAAGTGATTGTATTGACTTACCTTACCCTGGGTTATACCAGTGAGCACTACAGATCGATCTTCTTCTGGCTTCTTCTTTCTTCAAATTTCCAGGGGCAGACGCATGCGCAGTGGAATGAAATAGCTGACTTTTTAGTTAAAGGGATCCTGTCATCGGAAAACATGTTTTTTTCAAAACGCATCAGTTAATAGTGCTACTCCAGCAGAATTCTGCACTGAAATCCATTTCTCAAAAGAGCAAACAGATTTTTTTATATTCAATTTTGAAATCTGACATGGGGCTAGACATTTTGTCAATTTCTCAGCTGTCCCTGGTCATGTGACTTGGGCCTGCACTTTAGGAGTTGTGAGGCGGCCGATTCCTCTATCGCTGGGCACCAGGATAAGAACCTTTGGGAGTGTGTGGTGTGCGGCTTCTCCATAGTTTATTGGACTGCACTTTAGGAGAGAAATTCTTTCTGGCAGGCTGCTATTTTTCCTTCTCAATGTAACTGAATGTGTCTCAGTGAGACATGGGTTTTTACTATTGAGTGTTGTTCTTAGATCTACCAGGCAGCTGCTATCTAGTTACCTTCCCATTGTTCTTTTGTTTGGCTGCTGGGGGGGAAAAGGGAGTGGGGTGATATCACTCCAACTTGCAGTACAGCAGTAAAGAGTGATTGAAGTTTATCAGAGCACAAGTCACATGACTTGGGGCAGCTGGGATATTGACAATATGTCTAGCTCCATGTCAGATTTCAAAATTTAATATAAAAAAATCAGTTTGCTCTTTTGAGAAATGGATTTCAGTGCAGAATTCTGCTGGAGCAGCACTATTAACTGATTCATTTTGAAAAAAAAATTTTTTCCCCATGACAGTATCCCTTTAAAGTTCAGCTTTTCGTTCTACTGCGCATGCGCAATCGTGCGAAGTTAGATGAAGCCAGAAGAGGATCACTCCGTGGTGCTCACTGGTATAACCCCTGGCCGGTGCAGTTTTCTGCTGATAGGAGCACCGGCCTGGGGTTTCAGATAAGTAAATACAATCACTTGGGGGTGCCTAACATTTGGCACCCTCAAATGCAAGAACACTTTCCTTCTCCTTTAATGGGATCTTTTAGTTTCTTACAGTTCTTACCCAGCTACTGTTGATACATTTTCAAGGTCAGTTGGAAGCTGAAGAAGGTCTGTGTGATTATGCTCAATCTCCTGAAAGATGGATTATAAAACAGGGAAATTAATTTTCTTATGACCTTTTACCTATAAGTAAAACAACAAAAAAAACAAGACTAATTTCAGTTTTACAGGAGCAATGCCCACCAGGAGGACAGTGTGCTGCCCTTTTTAGATGCTCAGCATATGCTTTGAATTTTCAAGCCCTTTCTTCCCCAAGACAGAAAGTTATTTACATACGAAAGTCACGGATACAGATAATGTGGAAATCAGCTAAAGTGTATAAGACGGACAATCAGAATTTTCTTTGATTAACTTGGTCATTGTCCAGAACTGTAAGGTTAATTTGTTATCAGATTAAATCATAAGACAGACAAAGGGACACTGTCTTAATTCGTACATTTCCAGATGGTGCTATTTGCTTCACTATGACCAAACACATGTGGTATCTGACTGTAAATGATAAAACTATGCCTTGTTTAGAATGCATGTCAGTACATTTTCAAGTGAAATAAAACATAATATTCTGCGTTACCTCTAGAATATGGTGTAGCAAAGTTATTCGAGTCTGATTGGCTCTAGTTTCTGTCAGTTTTAGTAAAGTGCTAATTTTGAACCCATTTGCGTTTCCAGTGTGACTTCCCTAAAAGACAGGGAAAAAATAAAGAGATGAAAACGTGGACCCCTTACTTGAAGGAGCTGCATTATTTTTAGGGATGCACCAAATCCAGGATTCGGCCTTTTACAGCAGGATTCGGCCGAATCCTTCTGCCCTCGCCAAACCGAATCCGAACCCTAATTTGCATATGCAAAGTCACATGCATATGCAAATTAGGGTGGGGAGAGAAATCATGTGACTTTTTGTTAGAAAACAAGGAAGAAAAAAAATCTTATCTCCTTCCCACCCCTAATTTGCATATCCAAATTAGGGTTCGGATTTGGTTCGGTATTCGGCCGAATCTTTCACAAAGGATTTCGGGGGTTCGGCCGAATCCAAAACAGTGGATTCGGTGCATCCCTAATTATTTTTATTGCATATATTTCCCTCTGTTCTCCAGCGCCATCACATTTTCCAAAACTAATAGTAGCCATTTCCATCTGACAAACATACTTTATAACACTTTTATTTTTCCTGTGAGAAATATATTTGGTACCTACATAATTTAAAAAGTTTCCCACTTTCAGGATTAGCTGGCAGAAGAGTGGAAGTCTGTGGCTGCTTATTATATCTGTGCAACAACAAAGAAAAGTGAGAAGCAGGTCACCGACATATAAAAAAAATAAACCTATAGAAATCCCTCTATTCTACTTACCATCACATGCGCTACTAACTACTTTTGCTCTGGGACTAATCATATCGATCATCAGGTTTATTTCTTCACAAATCAGCATACACTCAATTCGAAGCTGATAGCTGGCAATAGAAATAAAATGCTACATGAAATAATGCCCTGAAATAGTCCCAATATGCCAGCACACTATCCAGATGTCTTTGGGAGATGCAGGATCAAGTTTTGATGCATGTGTAGATAAAGATGGATCAGCAATCCCTTTGTGAAGCAAAGTGAAATTTATTTTACATGATGCAACATACCACAATCACAAAACCTCAAGTATATCATGTGGGATTATGATATGTTATATATCATATAAAATAAATTGATAAGTGAACTCTACACTGTTGATCCATGCAGCTTGTTCTCTGCTACCTAAAATGGTAATGGCATGTAGAGGTGCTAGTAAGAGATGGTAATATACTTATAACAGTTTATTATCCAACATAATGTAGTTGATCAGCAGGCCCGGATTTGTGGAAAGGCCACCTAGGCCCGGGCCTAGGGCGGCAGGATTTTAGGGGGGCGGCATGCTGCCCAACCACACCCACATTGGTTCAAAAACACTGGGAATGCGATGGAGATACAATATTTTTTTAAATCGCCTATGTGCCAGTACCCATTGATGATAAAAATTTGCATGAATAAAGGGGAGGGGACAGGGGTGGCAAATGGCAGTGGGCCTAGGGGTGCCCACTATGTAAATCCGGCCCTGTTGATCAGACAAATCCTTCTCCTATTCTACTGTCTGTAACATCATCCAGCCCAGTTACAGGCTGGAGAGCCATCTGATTGACTGGGCGGCCCAGTGCATCCTTGGGAGAGAGGGTGTGCCTGACTTTGGAGCCAAATGTACAGGGTCTCCTACAGAGCTTAACAGGGGTTCTATGCAGCATCATCCAGCCAGAACCAGTTGTTGGGAGACTGTTCAAGAGTGCAGAGAAGCTGCTGCATCTCTAGAAATACAGAGAAAGCCCATCCTGTTCCCTGCCAAGCTATTAGAGACTCAGGAGCAGAAAGGTGCCACTGGTGAGATTAATCCAGCTGCAGGGCTGCCGGTAATGTCCAGTCTGACTGCCTCTGAGAGTACCCCGGGGAGTGAGAGTGAGCCACCCAAGGGAAGATACTGGCAACGATACAAAAGTGGGGCCCCAATTTAAGGACAGGTCTTTTACCTGCTACGTGGGAGCGGCTGCTAAGTTCCAAAGGGAGAGGTAATTTTGGGAAAGGTAGTGCTACCTGGGGTATAAGAGCTCGTGGGAAGGGACATTTCAATTGAACTGAACTTTGTGGTCATTAACCCCTTCCAGAGGATTGGGACTTTGATAATAAAAAGGACTGTGTTGGAGAAACAGTCAGGTACCCAATAGTGAGATAGGTAGGTCCCACGTGTCCGGAGTGCATTGTGTATTAGATTGCCCAAGTTTTTACACTACTTTTTTATACAAAGTTTATATCTGTTTTATTTGCAAATTGTGTGTTATTTTTCCTAGTGGAAATCCCCTAAGGTGTGCTCCTCAGTGTTCCCTAGGTGGAGGAACCACGCTGTAAATCCCAGTTCCCAGTCCTTTTCATATGCAAAAGGAAATCAGGGCGCCTAGATTGCCAAGGGTTAATTACCATTTAAAAAGACAGTAACAAAATTAGGGTTATAATAGATTACATAGGCTAGGTAAGTAGCAAAAGCTCCAGCAAGGAGGAAGAAAGTAGTTAGCACACGCCAGCAGTACATGCTTATCATGGTTTCAGGGGCAAAGGGCTAGGTATGATACTGCATATAATGTTACCCACTTTGATGTATGCTTAATTCTGTGCTGAACAATTGTGTGCCAACAGGGCCTACTGAATAAAGGAGAATCTCAGGAAGTTTAGTTATAAAACATATTCCACCACTACTCTCATGTGTCCCAGTTACCAGACTGGCAGTACAAGAAGGAGGATACACCCTAAGCCTTACCAAGGAACACCCAAGAGAAGTAGATAAAATTGGTCAGCATTTGATAATTTGGCTTTGTCTTCCTGGTAGGATTTCAGGTTTTCCACCTATAGATAGAAAAGGAGACGAATGAATGAAAGGGCATGTATACGCTGACTATTTCTTTTGTTAAAACATTCACTGCTTAAAGGTAAACCAAAGTCGTTTATTTTCTTTTAAAACAATATGTTTTTCTTAATTAAGACCTTTAAAATCAGGCATAAATTAGTCATTTTAAAACAGCAATACATAACGCTACCTCCAGTTACTTTAATGGAGATTGTAGCAGCTTCACAGGGGCCCATCCATGCATAAGGGCAGAGACACATCCCGGCGTTGATTTTGATTCTAGCCGGCGGGAGGCAGTTCGGGGAGATCAGTCGCCCCCAAAGAAGAGGAGATTTATTGCTGGGCAACTAAATCTCCCCGAATTTTAGCGTGTGCCCTTACCCTAAATCTCCCCGAATCTTAACATGCGCCCTAACCCTAAATCTCCCCAAATCTTAGCATGCACCCTTACCCTAAATCCCCCCGAATCTTATCTCACCGAATCTTAGCATGAGATTTGGAGAGATTTGGGCCCTGAGATTTGCAGAGATTTGGGCCCTAACCCTAAATCTCCCCAAATCTTAGCATGCACCCTTACACTAAATCTCCCCGAATCTTAGCGTGCACTCTTACCCTAAATCTCCCCAAATCTTAGCGTACACCCTTACCCTAAATTTTCCCGAATCTTAGCATGCGCCTTTACCCTAAATCAACCCGAATCTAGCATGCACGCTTACCCTTAATCTCCCTGAATCTTAGCATGCGCCCTTACCCTAAATCTCCCCGAATTTTAGCGTGCACCCTTACCCTAAATCTCCCCGAATCTTAGCATGCACCCTTACCCTTAATCTCCCTGAATCTTAGCATGCACCCTTACCCTAAATCTCCCCGAATCTTAGCATGCACCCTTACCCTAAATCTCCCCGAATCTTAGCATGCACCCTTACCCTTAATCTCCCTGAATCTTAGCGTGCACCCTTACCCTAAATCTCCCCGAATCTTAGCATGCACCCTTACCCTAAATCTCCCCGAATCTTAGCGTGTGCTCTTACCCTTAACAGGACAACAAAATATGAGGGCTTTTCTTTTTCATAGAATATGGATCTTGAGTAAGAGATGTTTATCTTGCAAATTCCAGCTCTTTAATAAGCAACACATCTTTTTATGATGCTTTAGCATAGAGTTTACATTAGTCATTCCCTCTACATTAATAGTGAAAACCTGCCTTATTAAACAGAACCCGGAATTCCCACTTCACTTCAATGGCAATACCCTAGTTATCCCTAAAGAGATGCGGTTAGTGTTGTATGGAGACTGTTTCAGCGAAAGTACGAAATATTGCATTTAGGGATATTTATTTGGCACAACCTTCTTTATTGTCTGATAAAAAGCTTCATCCTCCATTTACAATCCAGACTGGATACAAAGAACATAAAAATGCAAAACCTTGCAGAATGACTGAGGCAGATTTATCACAGATGAATGTACAGCAGTAAGGTATAAGGTTAGGACTACATGGACGTTTTCGGCGCGATCCGACACTCTGCAACAAACCGCCGGCGTCAAATCGCATATGACAGAAATAAGGTAAGTGAATGCATTGTCGCATGGTGTTGCAGCGTTGATCTGACGCGCCATTTCCATTACTTACCCTATTTCCGTCACATGCTATTTGACGCCGGATCGCGCCAAAAACGTCCATGTAGTCCTACCCCAATCAATACCTTATAACTGACTAGAATCAAGTAGAAACTGATCCTAAGTGCTAGCGTGTTAAGTATCAGGTTACCATGTTGCTATACAGTTCAGATAAGCAATAATATATTTACCTCATGTTTTTCTGGAAGCAGCTTGAGAAACTGTTTTAAGATCTCAATGTCAAATCTGGAACGGTCTCCTTTCTCAATTAGCTCAATTACTTCTTTATTGGGACTGCAGGATATAGACAAATAGGTCAGCTCCAAATAAATACAGACATTTTATTCACATACAGTGTGAGTATGACCCATTACATCTTAAATCAAGCAAGCAATATATTTTATTAATCAGACTGATGCACACAAGATTTTGGACTGGTACCCTTTATCCGAAGGAATCTTCACCTGCTGAATAAGATATATAACACAGTTTGTATAATAATAATAATAATAATAATAATAAGAGTAATAAATATGTAAATAGTTAAAGCAATATGCAGAGCAACCAACAGAGGGCGCCAACCCATCAGGGGAATTCCCCTACAGTCCAATGAAAAAGTGACAATCCGATTTGTGAATAACTCAAATTCACAATCAATTGTGACTCCAGTCTGCCCCTCTAAACCTGTGAGAAGTTGCTAATAAACGTTTGCTTTGGTTCGCCGCATCAAGTGCGTCATGTCTACATACCTCCAAACATTTTGGAAATAGAAAGAGGGACACAAATATTTTGTGTGGCAAAATTTTTCAACAGTTTTGCTGACGAAGGTGCCCTTTAAGCTCTAAGTTCTCCCAAGAGACCAGCTTATCTTAAACTGTTACAAAAGTATCTATTCTGGGCTCTGCCAAAAGCCAATTAATTTAGACAGATTGTATCTTTTTCCTGCTGTTCAGTGCAGGAGATCAAAGAGAAAGTCTGACATTTCAGTAACAAATGTGGGACTGCGGGTTGAGCTGTCAAAATCGGGACTGTCCCGTGAAAAATGGGACAGTTGGGAGGTATGTGTCTATATTTTAAACAAAAGATCTAGGGGGTGTCCTGGCTGGTTATGTGCCAGTCACAGGTGCCCTCATTACAAGTTGCCCACAGATTAGCCTGTGTGCCGTATTCATTAGTGAAGGATTTATGTCAGAAAACAAAACCAAACACTGGCTACTCACCATTTGAATTGTTTCAAAAAAATGTTCAAGTTGAGATTTTTCTTGGAGTCTAAGAAGGTAATCTGAGAAAGAAAAAAAAAGCATAAACACATCCATGGCATCAGAAATAATGTGAAGAAAACCAGAGTCCACAGATAACTCAGACCAAACTAAAAGGCTTTAAAATACACAGTAGTGTCATATCTGAACTTCTGAAACTGGCAGCAAATAGTGAGTTTCTGGCAGTTGGTCAACTCCAGGATGTAGATTAAACCATGGGCTGGCACAGGGGTGATCAGCTGATCAGCACTACCGCATGGGTTAGACTAAGAGCAGTGATTTCTTTCTATGATCTGTGTACAAATTGTAGGCCAATATTCCTTAGAGCTGCCATTCAGCCTTTAGAACAAGGAACTCCTTAGGGCAGAGACACACATTCAGATTCGGGGGAAATTTAGTCGCCTGGCGATAAATCGCCTCTTCTTCGGGTCGACTAATCTCCCCGGACTGCCTCCCGCCGGCTAGAATGTAAATCGCTGGCGGAATAGCACTCAGAGTGCTTTGTTTTCCGAAGTCGCCCGAAGTTTCCTTGTGAGGCAACTTCAGTGCACTTCATTTTCTGAAGTTGCCTCATGAGGAAACTTCGGGCGACTTCAGAAAACAAAGCACTCTGAGTGCCATTCCGCCAGTGATTTACTCTCTAGTCGGCGGGAAAACGTCCGGGGAGATTAGTCGCCCGAAGAAGAGGAGATTTGTCCCTGGGCGACCAATCTCCCTTAATCTGAGCGTGTGTCTCTGTCCTTACAGGTTTATCTTTATTAACTGGGGCGCAATAGCTCTTTCTCACTAGAGCTCCTGAGTTAAAGGAACAGTAACACCAAAAAATTAAATAGTTTTAAAGTAATGAAAATATCTTGTACTGTTGCCCTGAACTGGTAAAACTGATTTGTTTGCTTCAAAAACACTACTATAGTTCATATAAACAAGCTGCTGTTTAGCAATGGCGGAAATTGAAAAAAGTCTATATGGCACAGGTTAAATAGTGGATAACAGATAACACCATTATGTTCTACAGAGTTTATCTGCTGTGTAACCTGAGCCTTTTCTTCTTTGAATGGCTGCCCCCATTGCTACACAGCAGCTTATTTATATAAACAATAGTAGTGTTTGTGAAGCAAACACAGCAGTTTTACCAGTGCAGCGCAACACTGCATTATATTTTTATTACTTTAAAACACTTTCATTTTTTGAGGTTACTGTTCCTTAAAAAAGGTCTCAGTCACACGGTTTGCTGGGAAACTAGTTTTTAAGTGCACTACAGATGTAGAATAGGAACAGGTAGTGTAGGGGCCTTGACATGGCACATGAACGTTGGCTATTTTCTCCAAAGCTTGGGGCAAACACATTATTTGTAAAGTTGAAACCGTGTTGTTGGTAACCACTTGCCTACTTCAAATTTATGGTCTTTGTAGGGGTAAAAAAATTAAAATTGTTTAGAAAACAAAAAAAAAAAAAAAACAACTTACCTCTTTTGGGGGTTTCTTTACAGGGACAGCGGATTCCTTAACAGCTGCTTGTGGGAGGCAAAATAGTTGTTCTATACTGGAGTAGTTGGGCTCTACTGTATCCTCAATGGAACTTGCTGATGCCCACATAGAGTGACTGTCTTAAAGAAAAAGTACATTATAGATTTACAACAATGTCATAAATGACCATTGCCTCGTGTGGAAGAGTTCCAAATGTCCCAGGGCTTAATAATTTAGACATTACATAATGCTAAAAGTTGCTCTTCTTAAATGGATGATATAAAATGAGCGCTTAAACATTTTCTAGTTTCCCTTTTAGCGCTGTCGATAAATGGGTATATTTATCAAAGAGTGAAGTTAAAGATCGCCACAGTCCGCTAGAGTGAAATTCCGCCTCTCTCCATTCATTTCTATGGGATTTTTTAAGGGCGTATTTATCATTGGGTGAAAGCAAAAGTTCATCCTTTGATAAATACACCTTTAAAAATCCTATAGAAATGAATGGAGAGAGGCGGAATTTCGCTCTAGTGGACTGTGGCGATCTCTAACTTCACTCTATGATAAATACGCATACCCCCTATGACTTAATGCTAAATGCTGCTGCATTTGTGTTTCGGGTTTCCAGAAAATAAAACGTGGCTGGTGTGTTTATGCCTCCGGATGAGGTCTACATAGAACCCAAATGTAAAGCATACACCAAAAGTGTTACTCATATTAATAGATACAGTATAATAGATCATATTATATATAGTAAATTAGAGATATGCATTTCATATATTTATTGTATTATTGGTTTGGTGCCTTTTTTCTCTACCACAATTTTTTGCGACAAATCTCATCTTCAATCTCCCTGAACTGCCTCCCCGCCGGCTAAAATGTAAATCACTGGCGGGATGGCACTCGGCGAGATTCATTTTTCGAAGTCGTCCGAAGTTTCGGAAAACGGATGGCGCAGAGTGCCATCCCACTGTTGATTTAAATTTTAGTGGGCGGGAAGGCAGGGGAGGCAGTTTGGGGAGATTAGTCCCCCCCCCCGAAGAAGAGGAGATTTGTCGCTGGGCGACTAATCTCCCCAAATCTGCCTATGTGCCCTGACCCTTTTATTTAGTGTAGCACTAAGCAGTCAGATAGGAGATACTACCTACTTCTTTAGATGCAAAGAATGGAGTGGGAGCATTTTCCGAACATGGGAGTGGGTCTATTTTTAGAGTATTATGCATATGTAACTGAAATTTGATTAAAACTTTTTGGAAATCTTCTTAAAGCACCATTCTTTGCATGACAATGAATAGAAACACTGCAGATAAATATGCTCTCATTGACTTACCTTTGATCACATTTGGTGGAATTTTCTGCCAATTAAGTTTCTTCATTTTTAAGGTTGGTTTATTCACCTTGAGAAAAGCTTTCGGTAAATATCCTAAGGAATAATCCACTCGAGCAACAACTACTTCATCAGTGAAAGTTCCCATGCCAGGCATAGGAGGTGGTGGTGGAGGCATGCCCCCCATTCCAGGCAGAGGGGGAGGAGGAGGTGGAGGAAGCATGCCCCCCATTCCAGGCAGAGGGGGAGGAGGTGGAGGAAGCATGCCCCCCATTCCAGGCAGAGGGGGAGGAGGTGGAGGAAGCATGCCCCCCATTCCAGGCAGAGGAGGAGGAGGTGGAGGAAGCATGCCCCCCATTCCAGGTAGAGGGGGAGGAGGAGGCGGCAGAGACAATGCAACCATACCAGGGGGAGGTGGAGACAGTTCAGTACCTGGCAATGGGGGAGGAGGCGGGGGTAGAGGAGATGATGATGAGCTAATTCGCTCATCAGCATTAGGTACTAAAGGGGAAGGAGGAGAAGGTAAAACAGAAGAGCATGTGAGCTCCCCAGATAAGTGGGTATGTAGTGGTGTAATGCAAGCAGGGGAATCCTCTTTAGTAGGAGGTGCCAGTAAAGCATCCAATAACTGAAGAGAGTCTGCTGGGATTCCAGAACTCACAGGATCTTTTTTAACAGTTTTGCCTTCACACGACTCTTCTTTAGGCTTGTCTGTTTGAATGCTTTTATTCACTTTATTAGTACATTTGTCTGTTTTTCTCTTTTCTTTACTTGAAAGTTTCTTTGAAGTTACAAGCCTATCCATGACTTCTTCAACGTTATTATTTTGGCCTGGAATAAACAAAAAAACTAATATTTTAACTACACAACTATACTATTTGTCCATTGACAAACAACTATTTATTTTTTTCATTTATTTATATATATATATATATATATATATATATATATATATATATATATATATATATATATATATATATATATTCTAATAGTAACTGCTGCCATACGTTTAATGAAATAGATTAACTGTTAATTTACCAAAGATTCTTTCAATGCATCTAGGAGAAAGCTTTTTCAATATTGTTTGTATTAATGTAGAAGAACATTGTATATTCTGCCTCTGGCAGCACAGCATTGGTTCTAGTGTATGCTATGGAGAATGAAAGCAGATGAAAACATGTCTAAAGCACAGCAGATAATTCAGTGGTTCTTACAGTCATCTGCAAGCAAGACAGCTCTGTTGACCAAAACTTCCAAGGCTTCCCAGAGTAGGGGACTGGTAGGATGAGATTGATCCAATTGTAAGAGTCCCTGCAGAATTGATAGAAGCTGCACTGATAATGGTGAACAGCTTACCTAGAAAACAGTAAAAGGGAAAGAATGTTGCACTAGGCGATTATATATTATATATATATATATATATATATATATATATATATATATATATATATATGACATTTACAATAGCATCATATAGAGTCATGTTTGCCAAACATTCTGAACTTATGGTTTTTGACACCTCGTAACTTCAAAATATGTTGAAATACTTCACTTCATCACAAATATATATAAATAAATAACCATTGTTCACATGGCTTGAGAAAGAGCCTATATTGGCTCGAAACGTCGCTACATAACGTGTACATGGTGATGTATATGCTTTTTTCACTTTAATACAATCTTTTGCATAATATTTGTCAGTGCTGTCTATCTTTATATATATCTATATCTATCTATCTATCTATACACATATATATATATATATATATATATATATATATATATATATATATATATATATATATCTCTATTTGTTTTTGAATAAAATGACCCCCTCTTGTAAAATATAAGGATATTATAAGTTACCAAGGAGTTTCACAACCATATAAAAATACGAGGCCGAAGGTCATGGAACTGCGACGTAAGTTCTAAAATCCTCATATTTTACAACTGGGGTACTTTTATTTTATAATACACAAATTTCAGTGAGTCGTGTGAGAAATTACATCAGAACTCACCGTTTATAACTGATGACATCATAACTCACTGTTTATAAAGATATCATTTACAAGATTTTCATAGCTTTTGTGTATTATATATATATATATATATATATATATATATATATATATACACACACACATAACTGTTATTTCACTGTATAGTCAAAATACATGCACTGTTGCCCACAGAATAATTCTGCATTATCTGAACCCTTATTAGTGCTTACTTTATTAAACAATGTAGAGAAAACCTCCTGATGGTTGTTCATATTAATCCCTCCATATATCTTGAGCAGTTCTTCCTCATCTTCAGACTTGGCTTCCTCAAACACAATAGCCTGGATCAGCAGGTCTTCATCCTCCAAGTCTCTGATGGATAATGGATATAAAGTCTCAGAGGGCAGAGAAATCACCAATTGACTTGCATTACAGTCTTCAAGGGAATCATAACTTACTCTAATACAGTGTTCCCCAACCAATGGCTTGTGAGCAACATGTTGCTCCCAGTGGCCTCAAAGCAGGTGCTTATTTATTATTTCATTTTTTTGGTTGCATAAAAACCAGGTTTACTGCCAGAGTCTCCTGTAGGCTGCCAGTCCACATAGGGGCTACCAAATAGTCAATCACAGCCCTTATTTGGCATTCCTAGGGACTTTTTCATCCTTGTGCTGCTCCCCAACTCTTTTTACATTTGAATGTGGCTCACGGGTGAAAAAAGTTGGGGACCCCTGCCCTAATCTAACCCAACCCATACACAAACAGGGCATAGGAAAATCACTGATAAATATATTATTGTAACATGATAATTCTCTACAGGGTAAAAAGAGGTATGAATTTGCAAAAGTATTATTAATGTCTGAAAAAGTCCAATTGTGTATGTTCTGTAGCATAAATGGACAAAAACTAATGCCAGTGGGGAGAAATTCACAAAAAAAACAAAATTAAATTTACAAAATCATATCTTTAATCTTCATTTCTTAAAAAACTGGAATTTCCAGAATATTTTTTACCTTAGCTTGGTTAACAAATCCAGCAGCTGGAGGCCTAAAAGAGATGCAAGAATAAAAAATTAGGTATGTTCTCTGTTTAACCCCTTGCAGCATGCAACACTTTTGCCTGTGTCTTAGACATAGCTGCACGGCTTGTGTATGAAGCTGCATAAAAAAAACACCTCATTACTTTAAAGTTCACCTTTAATTTTTAATTTGCAGTTTGTCTTTATTCCTTATTATTAGAAAATAAAGTGAACATATAACAGGAATATGTGTCTTGCTGCATAAGCAACTGCCTTTGGTCTAGTGCAATATCAGATTTGGATGAATTGTTTTGCTGTGTACACAAAAGCCTTACAACAGTAATTCAGAAAACTGGCACAGAGGAAAAGGCTTCCTCCATAGAACAGTCTCTTGTTCATATATCTCTATAAATTCTGATTATGAAACAAATAGTTGTGAATATTACAAGCAGTTCTTTCCTGTAACATCTCTAGATAGAGATATAGTTAATGAATTAACAGCAGATTACCACTGCACTACACTGGCAGTAAGGGCCCTTAACATAATTGGCCTAGTATCACATTACAAGTATAGGGTCTATTATTCAGAAACTCATCCAGAATACTCCAAAAATATGCGCTTGCCATTTTGCTTTTTCACTTAACACATCCGTTTTTCAAAACACATCAGTTAATAGTGCCGCTCCAGCAGAATTCTGCGCTGAAACCGGATTCTCAAAAGAGCAAACAGATTTTTTTGTATTTAATTTTGAAATCTGACATGGGGCTAGACATATTGTCAGTTTCCCAGCTCCCCCAGTCATGTGACTTGTGCTCTGATAAACTTCAGTCACTCTTTACTATAAGTTGGAGTGATATCACCCCTCCCCCCAGCAGCCTAACAACAGAACAATGGGAAGGTAACCAGATAACAGCTCCCTAACACAAGATAACAGCTGCCTGGTAGATCTAAGAACAAAACTCAATAGTAAAATCCAGGTCCCACTGAGACACATTCAGTTACATTGAGTAAGAAAAACAGGGTCGGACTGGGGGGATCGGGCCCCCCCCCGGGACTGCTATCCAGGGCCCCCCCTCCGGCCCCCCCTACTAAGATGCGTCTGCTTAGCAACAGCGCCACTCGGCGCGCAGGCGGCGCTGCGCATCACCGGAAAAAAAAAATTCTGTGATTCAAAATATCTGGAGAAGGGTTCTGGCCTGGCGGGGGCCCACGAGGGTCGGGGCTCACCGGGTTTTTTCCCGGTATCCCACCGGGCCAGTCCGACACTGAGGAGAAACAACAGCCTGCCAGAAAGCAGTTGCATCCTAAAGTGCTGGCTCTTTCTGAAAGCACATGACCAGGCAAAATGACCTGAGATGCACCTACGCACCAATATTACAACTAAAAAAAAAAAAAAAAAATACACTTGCTGGTTCAGGAATGACATTTTATATTGTAGAGTGAATTATCTGCAGTGGAAACAGTGTAACTAAAAAAATATAAACACTACATAAAAATCATGAAAGAATCCCTTTAACAATTAGACCGTGCCTGATGATAACTTAGCTATAATAAATCCGTACTCATGGCTTTTTATTTAAATTTATTTTAAATATAGTAGCCTTAGGGCATGCAAGAAAACGTGAGGGTTGCAGGTTGGAGATTTAAAACATTTAGCTGCAAGGGAGTTCAAGAAGAAACACAACCTATAGATTTAAAGGGTTTGTTCCTAGTAACATAGTAAGTCAGGTTGAAAAAAAGACACATACATTAAGTTCAACCTTTTTTTTTTAAGCTAAGCTAACTTTTAGTATGATGTAGAGAGTGATATTTTACAATTTGCAATTGTTTTTTATTTTTTGAAATTTTTGAGATATTTTGCTTTTTATTCAGCAGCTCTCCAGTTGGCAATTTCAGCAATCTGGTTGCTAGGGTTCACATTCCCCAGGCAACCATGCATTAATTTGAATGAGAGACTGGAATATGAATAGGAGAGGGCCTAAATATGAAGACGAGTTATACAAATTAGCCATAACCATACATTTATAGCCTTACAGACCTTTTGTTTTTTAAAACTGGCCTTTCTATAATATACTAAAAGTTACGTTAAAGGTGAACCACCCTTTTAAAGGGTGCACTCACACAGGTGCATGCAAACTCTGAACGCAGGTGGAATGCAGCATGTTTTTGAACCATCAAAATTGTACTTGTAACTCAATTAATTATCTGCAATCTAATAGGATAGCATGTTTGGTTGAAGCCCTCTCTTGAACTTGCAAATATGCTCCTACATGCGTCTATGGGAGTACGGACCCCTTTAAATGAATAGGCTGCATTTCTTCCTGCGCTTCACTACAATTTCATACCAAAAAGTTTTTTTTTTTAACTCCCTCTTTCTTCATCTTGTTAATAATGGCAAAAAAAAAAAAAGATACACCAAGTTATATCCTACAAAATCATTAAAAGCTCACAAGAATAGTAAAGCTTTTGGGAACTTATTCTTTTAACAAAAATTTCGCAAACCAGTACACTCAAAAACTCAAGTATATTTTAGCAAAAGTAAACACATTGTTTTAGTAACATGCCTTGTAAGCAAAAAATCCCAAAATGTGTCACATGTCCTTCTGTAAAAGACTGGACAAGACATTTACCCTCTATGTTCCTTATTTACATTGCAATAAACAGGAAATGTGCCACGTGAAATTATTTCCCCATAGGAAAAACCTGGAATATTACACAATTATTATTACATAATTTGCAACTAAACAGATTAAAGAGCCAATTCATTAACAAATGTCGTAACACAGACCCCAGCGTGACTAGGAAAAAAACTTTGGTTCATTTTTGTTTTTGAGCCACTTTTCTTGCCCTAATATGGTATCTTTAAACATATTCTATTACATAGAACTTTACAGTATAATGCAGGCACAAATCTACAAAGCCAACTAACATTTAGAAGCAAAATATTAGAAACCAAGCGTTACCAGTTTATCCCATGTTGTGCAGAAGCAGATCTGTTATCTGATACTTAATTAGAACTTGCAGGGAGCAATGTCTGTTTAAACAGTCCCCAAAATTCTACAATGGGAGCAGCACTGCCAATAACATCCATAGAGTATGATCTGTGCTAGCTCTTAATAGTTTTCACTAGCTTGAAACTTACAAATAGAACTAACTTGAGAACCAAACTGCATTGTATTTTTGCCTCGGATATCATTATGAGCATGAGGCTGGCTTCCACCTGAGCCAAATTACAGACTGCACTCCCAGTAGGGGATTTAAACTGCTTTGGGAGAAGCAAAACTCTGGACTGGGTCAATTTGGCTGGGATGTTTCTTATTAGTCGCCATTGCTAAATGTTTTTAATATAAAACTTGGACAGAAGAAAAAGTGGGTCCAACTGTAGTGTCGGTATATGCAGAACTACATCAGGCAGAGAAAACAAATGCTGCCTACAGTGTGTCATTAGCAAATATATTATCCCAGGCCTTCTATTTAGCCAAAATTGAAGCAAGAGAAGCATGGTGTCTGTGTGCAAAGCTGCTGGCTCATGTGAGATTGAGCTACCGTTATCCTATCTCTTCGGGTGGTGGCACACGTGGCTACTGGGGGAAGATTAGTCGCCCAATGACAAATCGTCTGTTCTTCGGGCAACTAATCTCCCCTGAATGCCTTCCCGCCGGCTAGAATGTAAATCGCCGGGGGGGAAGGCATTCAGCAGGGGCGTAACTATAGAGGAAGCAGACCCTGCGGTTGCAGGGGGGCCCCAGGAGTGTAGGGGGCCCAGTGAGAGCCTAATTAATTAGAAATTTTAATATATCTTGGTAAAATAGGCCAACTTATAAATATTTTGGGGCCCTAAATTGAATTTGCTATGGGGCCCAGTAACAACTAGTTACTCCACTATTCAGGGCAGATTATTTGCCAAAAAAGAGACGATTTGTCGCTGGGCGAATAATCTCCCTTAGTAGCCACGTGTGCCACCACCCTTAAAGGGGTTCACCATTGAGATAACTTTTAGTATGATGTAGAGAGTGATATTCTGAGACAATTTGCAATTGGTTTCCATTTTTTATTATTTAAGGTTTTTGAGTAATTTAGCAGCTCTTTAATTCACATTTTAAGCTTTCTTGTCGGTAGGGACCAAATTACCTTAGCAACCATTCACTGATGTGAATAAGAGACTGGAATATGAATAGGAGAGGCCTGAATAGAAAGATGAGGAATAAAGGGCTCTTACAGATGAGCGTTTTTAGCTGCCTTCCGGTTTAATGTGTTCAGCCGCACGGGAGCGCAGAAGTAGACGCATTGAATTCTTTTCAGTGGGGCTGTACTCACACAGACGCATGTAAGCGACAAACGCAGGAAAAATGCAACATACTTTGTCCCAACCTGCATTCAGTGCTTACATGCATCTGTGGGAGTACAGCCCCATTGAAAATAATTCAGTACGTCTACTCCTGCGCTCCCTTGCAGCTGAACGCATGAAACCGGAACGCAGGGGAGCGCAGCTAAAAACGCTCGTCTGTAAGAGTCCTTACACATTCACTACAAGTGAAAGTAGCATTTATATTATTACATGCTGTCAGGAAAAAGCACCTCCAGATGGTCAGTCTGAACAACTACACTACACAAAATGTGTTCAGAAGCCAGAGACTTTAAACTGTATTTTATGGCTGTAAAACTGATAAATGATAATTATGTTATTTCTAAACATATCTAAAACAAGTCCTTACCTATGAATTCATTTCTGAGTTGTACGCGATTCCGCAGTTCTTCTGTGCCAAAAATAATGGCATTAATGACACTGAGCAGTGTAACCATGTAGGGAACATTATCAGACGATGACAATTCATTCATTATGACACTGAACCGGTATTGTTGATTCTTAACAACCTGTTAATACAAATAGATGACTACTAAATACCTCATTACAAGCTACTAATCTAACATGCATGATTGTTTAGGTCACTATATATACACACAGGTATATATATATATATATATATATATATATATATATATATATATATATATATATATATATATATATCTATCTGTGTGTATATATATATAGTGACCTAAACAATCATATATAACAATTATATATAACAATATATATATATATATATATATATATATATATATATATATATATATATATATATATATAGCAACAAAAACCGCACACAAAGGACTTGTATAAGTGCAAAAAAATAATAACCAATTTATTGCAACATTTCGGCTCCTGTACTTGAGCCTTCTTCAGGTGGTGAAGGCTCAAGTACAGGAGCCGAAACGTTGCAATAAATTGGTTATTATTTTTTTGCACTTATACAAGTCCTTTGTGTGCGGTTTTTGTTGCTCTATGAATTTTTCAAGATAACCTGCACCCAGGCAATTACCTAATTGATTTGAGTGCTCCAGCCACATGCATAATTATATATATATATATATATATATATATATATATATATATATATATATATATATATATATACACATATATATATATATATATATATATATAAATGTAATAAATGAAATAAATGTTTTAATTAAGATACTGTCCGTGTTTCTAATTTATATGTAGCACGTAGTAGGGGACCCAAGCACAGTTCTTGCTATTAAGATAGCCTATACCCCAAAACCATTTATTTCCTATCATTTATACCCTTATTGAATTCTCAGTAGACCACATTTATGGTTATACAGGGTGGTGCTCTTGCAAGAATGCATGTAGAAAAAGGACAGTTGCGACACAGCAGAGCTGCCATGAGAATCCTACTTTAGTCTCTGGGGTTCAGTTCAGGTGTAAGATTAGGGACCCTCTTCATATATAGAACCATATGAAATACAGATGTCACCCCTTATGGCTGCCCTGCTTTTAAACCTCAGTGAGTTCCATTTGGTTCAGAATCAGAGTAAGCTGATGGCTTGGTAACTTTGTTAATGAGAGCTGTGTGCACTTCTTTACACTTGCCAAATAAAATCGAAAAGGAATGCAGATGTTTGCATGTTATTGTTTGTTGGGTGGTGATCTGGTTGCAGCAAAGAATAATTTCGGGACTTTTTTAGCTCAGATCAGTAGGAAGGCGGGACTGTTAAACATCTATTGTACCTTATAATGCTCCAGTGCATCCAAACACAAGGCGTGACCTTCTGGGGAGTAGATACACAATGCAGCAAGCAATTCAAACACTTGTTTTTTTACCATCACATTGGATGTGTCCAGAGCTGCAAAAACAAAACAACAAAAAACAAAACCACATGCAATGTTAAAGGAAGTATCTCATACATTGTGCATCATTGTTTAGACATCAGTCCAAGCTTATGTACTAAAACATATACTGCTATTGCACTTACTATTTTTGTTTCACATGGCGTGACCCAATCACTTCGATGCATGCTCCCCTAGATGCTGCCATGATTTCTAATTTTTCTGATGATCAGGGGAAAAAAAAAAAGTTTGCTCACCTTGAGAGAGTTTTCTGACATAACCTTCGTTGTTGACTAAATATTCAATGCCCTTGTGTGAATTCATAAGTGTTCGAACACAGTTGATACAGGTCAGTTGGAGGAGAGCATCAGCGATCCTGGCTACACCTCTCCCCGAAAGTCTGTCCAGTGCCTCAAGTAAAAGATCCAGTCCACTAAGCTCCAGGAACTGACACATCCACTCATCATCACTGCTCTCAAGGCGCTTTTTAAGGCCAGAGTAGTTGACAACAGAAGGGATTTGCAGGAGACGGATGCATAGCTCTGGGTCTGCATTCTCCAGGTTACCCTCAATCTGGTCGGGGTCTTGAGGCCCAAGTTTCTGTTTCAGAACTCCCCACTTTGTGTGGGCTCCTTCCGTTGATGACATCTTTATAAGATTTTCCTACTGAAAAAAGAAAGGCAACTATTCACTATTGTTACAAGGCTTTACTCGTGCTTGTCTTATATTTCACGTAACTAATTTTTTATATCACAAATTATTTTCATGATTTAACAACATGTAAATGTTATTAAAAAAAATACCTAAGCAGTTTAGGATGGATGTATTACTGTACTAAAACATATGTTTTCCTTGTTATTATTCTTTCCACTGCACATTCTTGTTCCGCTCTTCAACATATTATCAATTTTATGCGTATAAACAATAAGCATTTATTTATAGAGGAGCGACATATTACAGAGTGAGGTACAATAACAAACAGTGCTACTGTAAGGTTCAACTACTGAGCTCTAAGTCAAAAGGGAGGATTGGAGGCAAGTGCCAAGAGTATAGGTTGTACTGCATTCCTGTAGCCAAGTGACCCATAGAGTAGCAAAGGGAAACATGGCTTGACAAAGCTAGAGGAGCTGACCCCATTACTCCTTTTTGTGTGCTATTATTAGAAGGTTAGTTTCCTGGGCCAGAGAATAGAAGAGTTCCTGGGTGCAGCTTATTAGCTCCAGTTTGGATGATTGCACTTGTTAAAGGAGAACTAAAGCTAAATTATGTATGGGGCCATTGCATTGATTGATCATCCAAAAAGGGAACTTAGCCAACTAATCACCGGGTTAATTGTGTATAAGGCCATCAGTCAATGAGGAATTGCCATATCTTCTGTATCAGTGCTGTCCAACTTCTGTGGTACTGAGGGCCGAGTTTTTGCTGGCCTAAATTGTGGAGGGCCAGTAATGGAAGCCAGTATTTATTACGCCATATTTTTGAACCACACCCACCACAAGAACCTAAAAAGACCATTCAGGTCGGTGCTCACTTCAGGGATATCATTCATATATGAAAAATGTAAGTCATATTAAAACATACCCTTAAATCCATCTGCCCCTCCCCCCCTGTGGATAGCACAGCAACACCCAGCACATGATTAAACACTTTAGGAGCCCCAGGTTACATAGGGGAGGCAGAGTATGGCACACAAATGGAACAGAGGGCACACAGAGTATGGCACACACAGGGAGCACAAGGCAAGCAGAGTATGGCACAAACAGGGAGCATAGGGCAGGCAGAGTATGGCAAACACATGGAGCATAGGGCAGGCAGAGTATGGCAAATACAGGGAGCATAGGGCAGGCAGAGTATGGCACACACAGGGAGCATAGGGCAGGCAGAGTATGGCACACAAAGGGAGCATAGAAAAAGGCAGAGTATGGCACATACAGGGAGCATAGGGCAAGCAGAGTATGGCACCCACAGGGAGCATAGGGCAGGCAGAGTATGGCACACACAGGGAGCATAGAAAAAGGCAGAGTATGGCACCCACAGGGAGCATAGGGCAGGCAGAGTATGGCACACACAGGGAGCATAAGGCAGGCAGAGTATGGCACACAAAGGGAGCATAGGGGAGGCAGAGTATGGCACACACAGGGAACATAGGGCAGGCAGAGTGTGGCACACACAGGGAGCATAGGGCAGGCAGAGTATGGCACACACAGGGAACATAGGGCAGGCAGAGTATGGCACACACAGGGAGCATAAGGCAGGCAGAGTATGGCACACAAAGGGAGCATAGGGGAGGCAGAGTATGGCACACACAGGGAACATAGGGCAGGCAAAGTATGGCACAGACAAGGAGCATAGGGCAGGCAGAGTATGGCACACACAGGGAACATAGGGCAGGCAGAGTATGGCACACAAAAGAAGAATATGGCAAGTAGAGTATGGTACATACAGGGAACATAAGGCAAGCAGAGTATGGCACACACAAGAAGAATATGGCAAGTAGAGTATGGCACACACAGGGAACATAGGGCAGGCAGAGTATGGCACACACAAGAAGAATATGGCAAGTAGAGTATGGTACACACAGGGAACATAGGGCAGGCAGAGTATGGCACACACAAGAAGAATATGGCAAGTAGAGTATGGTACACACAGGGAGCTTTGGGCAGGGGAAATAATTTTTTACTTCCTTGTTTTGTTACAAAAAGTCATGCAATTTCCCTCCCCCCCTAATTTGCATATTCGGTTCTGCCGGGCAGAAGGATTCCGAATCCTGCTGAAAAAGGCAGAATACTGGCCGAATCCCGATCCGAATCCTGGATTCGTTGCATCCCTAATATTCATCCACAAGATAAAATCACAAAGGCTTTTGCTTCTCATTGAATAATATAGATTGCAGTGATCAGCGTCAGATTTTACATTTCAACGTGCAGCTTTGGATTGTATAGAATCACAGGGAATCCAATGTAGCAAAAGATTTTGTGGAACAGATACGTTTTCGCCGATCAAATATCCATGTGTAGTTTGCAGCCCTTATACACAGACAAAAGTAGCCAAAGGGTTAATTGGTATATAAAAAAAAACAAACAGTCTCATTGCTTCCAATTCTGGGTTTGGCCTTATGACTAATTTCCTGCCACTGGCAGATCTCCCATTTATTTGGGCAGTTTTATTTTGAATTCCATGGTCTTTGTAAGGGGACTGATTCTGAATGCAGTAATTGCACCCGCTTTGCTTACTCCCTTACCCTCACTGGTAACAGGAGGAGTTGCAGAGTAAACAGCAGCATTAGCTACTTACCACTTTGGGCAAGTATAGCCGCAACATGTAAGTGATTAAAAGTCTGCTGTAGTTATTCTAAAGTGTTCCAATGCTTGGAACACTTTTGGGTGTATGTAAGAATGGGTAAAAAAAATTTTTTTAAAAAAAGCATAGCATAGTTCCAATATTTTGGAATTTTTCAACATTTTGGAAATAGAAAAAGGGACAAAATAATTTGCCAAGATGAGTGCGCCAATTTTTTTTTAGCCATGCTGATTTTGTGGCCACACCCCCTAATTACCATGTCCATTTACAAAATTTGGCAGGTTATGAAAGTTTGAACACATTTCTGTGGTTTTTATGTGTTTTTACAGTTAACAAAAGTGACTTGCCCTTTAAACTATGAGTCTAAGTTCTCCCATGAGACCTGCTTATCTCAGACTTATAAAAGTATCTAAGGGCTCTAACACACGGGAGTAAACACACTCAATTATTTTAAAGGGGGCTGTACTCACACGGACGCATGTAAACGCCGAACGCAGGTGGAATGCAACATGCTGCGTCCTACCTGAGTTTGGCACTTACATGCGTCTGTGTAAGTACAGCTGCCTTGACAATAATTGAGTGTGTTTACTCTTTGGCTTAACAAAAGAAAGCGCAACGCAGGGGAGCGCAGCAAAATACGCCCGCGTGTAAGAGCCCTAAGTATCTATTCCGGGCTCTCTGACACAAGCCAATTAAGTTAGAAACGTTGTATCTTTTTCTGGCTGTTCAGTGCAGGAGATCAAAGAGAAAATCGGGACATTTCAGTAACAAGACTGCGGGCTGAGCCGTCAAAATTTGGACTGTCCCGCGAATAACGGGAGTTGGGAGGTATGTCGTTTGTGTCAGTGAGACACATTTAGAGAATATTCAGAGGCATAAAACAGTGAACTGTATCTCTTGGGGTGGGTGGTAGTGGTTCAGGTAGTTAGTGAAACATGAAACAAGTAGACTAAATGATATAACCCTAACTTTGAAGTTACAACCTCATGGGAAATGAATAGGAGATGGGTAATAGAAAATAGCAATAACCATAAATAACTATAAAAATTGAAAGTTTAAAGGCAAAAAAAAACTATAAAAAAGATAAAAATGAAGGCCAAAACATACTAAAAACTTAAAGGTGAACCATAGTCAAGGTTGCGTGCATATCTTAGATTACAGGTATATACATAATAGAATAGCATTTCTATAGCACTCTTATGTGTACAGACACTTATACACATAGGGGCAGATTTACCTAGGGTTAAATATCGAGGGTTAATTAACCCTCGATATTCGACTGCCGAATGTAAATCCTTCAACTTCGAATATCAAAGTCCAAGGATTTACCGCAAATAGTACGATCGAACGAAAAATCGGTCGATCAAACGAAAAATCCTTCGAATTGTTCGATTCGAAGGATTTTAATCCATCGATCGAACGATTTTTCTTCGACCAAAAAAAATGCTAGGAAGCCTATGGGGACCTTCCCCATAGGCTAACATTGCACCTCGGTAGGTTTTAGGTGGCGAAGTAGGGGGTCGAAGTTTTTCTTAAAGAGACAGTACTTCGACTATCGAATGGTCGAATAGTCGAACGATTTTTAGTTGGAAACGTTCGATTCGAAGTCATAGTCAAAGGTCGAAGTAGCCAATTCGATGGTCAAAGTAGCCAAAAAAAAACATTCAAAATTTTTTTTATTCTATTCCTTCACTTGAACTAAGTAAATGGGCCCCATAATGTCACAGAATGTAAGGCTGTTAGCTTGCATGCGCAGTGAATGGCAAGCTTCACTGTTAAGATATTAGGAACTTACTTCTCTTAGGGCTCTTACAGACGAGCGTTTGAAGCTGCGCTCCCCTGCGTTCCGTTTTTATGGGTTCAGCCACAGGGGAGCGCAGGAATAGACGCATTCTGTTTTTTTTCAATGGGGCTGTACTCACACAGGTGCATGTAGGTGCCGAACGCAGGAAAATGCAGCATGTTCCGTCTCAACCTGCGTTCGGCGCCTACACGTGCCTGTGTGAGTACAGCCTCATTGAAAAAAACTGAATGCGTCTACTCCTGCGCTCCCCTGTGGCTGAACCCATAAAAACGGAACGCAGGGGAGCGCAGCTTCAAACCCTCCCCTTACTCTAAATAGCAACCTTGTCAACAGAATTTCCAATAACCCCCAATTGCATTGATTGACTCTAAAAGCAATACATGGTGACAACGAGTGACTTTAAGCCACTTATATTATATGTATGTAGAACATTTTGCATAAAATATCTCTGAAATGAATCTAAACAAACAGCCTCACATATTCCTAGGGACTGTCTTATCCAGATCTGGTTTTCCAGTTTCCTTTTAGTGGAGGAAACAACATCAAGAGTAAAATGAACACAAGGAATTGGCAAGAGGTATGTGTGGCAGACTATCAGCAATTGCAGAACAGTGTGTGTTGGAGGGAATTAAGTGTTCGGGTAAGATAAATTCGACATTTAATAAGAAACACTGTTACATCACACAGAAGCACTTAGAAACTAGTTCTTGGCTCAAAAACTACCGAAAGACAATCCTTAATGGCAGGAAATCTATACAGACACTTGTTTGTACAAGAGACGGCGTATTCGTTTCTAATTTGCTCCCTAAGGCATCAGCTGCTCTGAATATTGAGCAAGTCTTATTGCTAAATGTTGTAAAGAAGATACGGAACAGCCTAGCTTTGGATACAGGCAGTAAATGTGTACACAGTCCACTTGTAATATGGCGCACCTTTAGGGCTCTTACTGACGAGCAGTTGTAGCTGCGCTCCCCTGCGTTCCGTTTTTCAGCGTTCAGCCGCAGGGGAGCGCAGGAATAGACGCATTACGTTTTTTCCAATGGGGCTGTACTCACACAGGCGCTGAACGCAGGCAAAATGCAGCATGTTGCGTCTCAAAGTGCTTTCGGTGCCTACACACGCCTGTGTGAGTACAGCCCCATTGGAAAAAACAATGCGTCTATTCCTGCGCTCCCCTGCGGCTGAACGCTAAAAAACGGAACGCAGGGGAGCACAGCTTCAACCGCTCGTCAGTAAGAGCCCTTATAAAGGAGGTATGAATGGTATGCCAAATCTCTTCAGCCCCAAGTCAAGTGCATTTACTACGACATTACCATTAAAGATGTAGGGATGCAGAGACTTCCATGTACCATGCATAGCTCTCTTGTGCACTCCTGCTAAAACACATGCATTATACATGTCAATAACTTCAACGCCACTCACCTATTCCTTGTTAAGGCACTGATTTTGTCTACACTCCCCACAGTAAAACGACAGACGGCTGCACATGTAGGAAAGAAGTGATGCTGTTGTGAAAAGGCTAAACTGTTCTTATAAATCTACACAAAGCCAGCTGATCAAACACATCAGAGCTCTGCTTCTTAAAGGGGAACTCTGTGATCATCAGCTTGTTGCACTGCAGAACAGACTGCAAGCTTTCAAGAGAATGAAATGACTTCTGCCAATTTAGAAATGTTGTGATTTCAGTATTTCCGAGCACACACTGGTGCTAATTCACATGCAGTTTAAAATACAACGCGTTTGATTCCCTGAACAAATGAGCAAATTTAAGTGAAATCGAGTAAATTGTGCGTAGACTAATAATAACACTTAGGGGCCAATTCATTAACTTCAAGTGAAGGAATAGAAGAAAAAATACTTCGAATTTCGAAGTGTTTTTTGGCTACTTCGACCATCGAATGGGCTACTTCGACCTTCGACTACGACTTTGAATCGAGGATTCAAACTAAATATTGTTCGACTATTCGGCCATTCGATAGTCGAAGTACTGTCTCTTTAAGAAAAAACTTCGACCCCCTAGTTCGTCACCTAAAAGCTACCGGACCCAATGTTAGCCTATGGGGAAGGTCCCCATAGACTTGGCTAAGTTTTTATGGTCGAAGGATAATCGTTCGATCGAAATATTTGCGCAAAATCCTTCAACTTCGATATTCGAAGTCGAACGATTTTCATTCCCAGTCGAATATCGAGGGTTAATTAACCCTCGATATTCGACCCTTGATGAATTAGTCCCTTCAGCTACTCATTGGGGCAAATTCACTAAGATGCGAAGTTCGCCGCACTTCGCCAGGCGTAGTTTCTCCAGCACTCTGCAAATTCACTAAAATCCGAAGTTGCGCACAGGGGTAGCGTAAGTTTGCGAAGTTGCGCTAGCGTTAATTCACCAAGCGAATGGAAGTTTCGCTAGCGATGGTTCATTTGCATACGCGCCAAATTCAAATTTCAATGGAGGAATACGTATCAGCACTACAAATGCCTAGAAAACCTTCAAATCAGCAAATATAAATGTTATTTTCCCTACACATGTGCCCACTGTCTAGGTAAGTTGCCATGAGTCAGGAAATGTAGGGGGAAGGAGGGGAGCCCCAAAAATATTTTTGATCTTTTTCAGCCTATCACCCCTCATGTAGAAAACACGCCAGCGTTTTTTGGGACTTAGAAAAAAATTTGACTTTTTTTGAAACAATCCCTATCTACTCTATTGCGCTCCGCCAGGTCTGAGGTGGCGAAGGAAGTCTAGCGTAAAAGGTAGCGTTCAGTACACTGCGCAAGTTAGTGAATTTGCGTAGTTAGTCGCTAGCGTAAATTCGCCTGGCGTAAGGGTGCGAAGTAACACTAGCGAATTTACGCCAGCGTTTGTTAGTGAATTTGCGAGTACCGAAAATGCCAAACGCTAGCGAATTGATGCTAGCGTTCGGCGCTTAGTAAATTTGCGCCATTCAGTCTGTGGCCAAACAAGTGAGCCATATACATATTAGCTGCATGTTTATTAAATGGAATGATGTACAACATAAAGAATGTATGCCAGTATTTAAACATTGGTGAAGTAGCGGATCAAGAAAGATTAATGGTGAAAAATTGATGAAGAATCCCATTTACAAAAGGCTCACTCCAGTTTTGTGGACGCTCGCTGCTACACGTTTATACCAGGAGCCACTTTTATGCCGTGTACCATTAGGATTCAGATATTTGCCAGAACAAAGCTAAATGGAAAAGGACATCATTGAAATGAAACTCTTCCAACAAGTCTCCAGATGATACAATTGTCCCACCACAAACATACTATTTGTTGAGTGGTAAAACAAATAGGGACTATGGCAGTAAATGGCTTGTCATTATCGTCTGTTAGTGGGTTTTAACTTATTGAACCTTGTGGTCGACCACTTATAAAAAAAAAGTGCATTGTTAAGAGGACAACAAGATTACACAGTATGAAGATTAGGGGCCGGAGGAATACAATGTAAGCAAAGAACTAGATACATAGGGTGTGATATCAGTGCTTTGGGTATTTATGGAATTCCGACAGAAGTCACTGGGAATTCTGTGGAATGTTCCAATTGGTTGCAGTGGGTTACTGCACCAGTGCAAACTTACACACCAATATGTGAGAATATTCCTTCAGTGGGTAAAAGGTGTATTTGAGGGAGCAGTAGTGAACTTTTACATAGGTCTGTCTGACAAGTGGTCTCCTACTCTGTAGGATTAGGTCCATACTTTCTTAAAAGTGTAAAATTCCTCATTTCCATGTAGTTATTTTACATTGTGCTGTCTAGTACCGTTTTCATACCTCCCAACTGTCCCATTTTCAGCAGGAAAGCCCGGCTCTTGACAGCTCAACCCACAGACCCGCGTTTGTACTGGAAAGTCCCAATTTTCTCTGTACTGAACAGCCAGAAAAAGAAACAAAGTTTCTAACTTAATTGGCTTTTGGCAGAGAGCCCAGAACAACAGGTGCAAAAATGATACTTTGTAAGGGCTTTTACTCACGAGCAGTTGTAGCTGCGCTCCCCTGTGTTCCGTTTTCAGCGTTCAGCCGCAGGGGAGCGCAGGAATAGACGCACTACATTTTTTCCAATGGGGCGCCGAACGCAGGTTGAGATGCAACATGCTGCATTTTTTCTGCGTTTGGCGCCTACACGCGCCTGTGTGAGTACAGCCCCATTGGAAAAAATGTAATGCGTCTATCCCTGCGCTCCCCTGCAGCTGAACGCAGAGGAGCGCAGCTACAACCGCTCGTGAGTAAGAGCCCTTACAATGTTGAAAAAAGCAAATAAGTAATTGTAACAATTTAGATAAGGAGGTCCCTTGGGAAAAGTTAGACTCACAACTGTAATAAATAAAAACAAAACACAGAAATATGTTCAAACTTCAAAGTCTCGATTTTTACAGCTCAGCCCGCAGTCCCGGGTTTGTTGGTGAAATGTCCCGACTTTCTCTTTGATCTCCTGCACCAAACAGCCATTAAAAATATACAAAGTTTCTAACTTAATTTGGCTTTTGGCGGAGAGCCCAGAATAGATGCTAGATACTTTAGTAACAGTCTGAGATAAGAAGGGAGAACTTAGACTCATAGTTTAAAGGGCAATTCACCTTTTGTAAAACTGTAAAAACACAGAAAAATCACAGAAATGTGGGGGTGAGGCCACAAAATGTCAAAATGTCAAAAAAAAAATGTCACCACTCTACACACTGCAAATTATTTTGGTCACTCTTTTTTTTTCAAAATGTTGGGAGGTATGCCGTATTACATCTGACTAGTACTAGTGTTCAAGATTTCTAATACTATTATTGATATTGATGTCACTGGGAATTTCCCTAATATTAAAAGAGATAAAGTTGGCCCACCCTAAGCAAACCCTAATTCAGGCACCGAAAAAACCCCAACAAAAACCATTGTTTAGAAACTTTACTTTAGATTTGGATTTATACGTTTTTGATTAATTCTAAACATGTCTTAAATCATATTTATTGCCTAGTATTTCCACCAATAGCTGAAAACATGTTATACGTATTGTTCAGGGTAAATGTAGCTTTGTTGCCTTTTTACTGCATTCAGTTTCTCACACATAAAGTAACAGTTATGTGCTGTATTTTCTGCATTGTGTACAAAGTAGCTCTGCCTGATGCATTCAAAGAGACTTGTAGCCCCTGAGTCAGTTGAAACTATACAGCCATTATTCTTATACCTTTAAATAAGGTGGTGCACGGTGTTTTTTTAGTACTAGGAATCTTAACATATGATTTACCTCTGCACAAAAGAAACAATAGTTACATTAAAAAAATAATCCCTTACATTCTTTCAGACGGCTGAGGACTCCATGCCCTAAAGCAGGGATCCCCAACCTTTTAAACCCGTGAGCAACATTCAGAAGTAAAAGGAGTTGGGCAGTGCCGGATTTCTTTGCCGGCCGCACGGTCCGACCAGGCGGCCATGCGGTCCTAGCGCCCGCCTACACATCCCCTTCCCAGCGCGCTGGCGGAAAAACATTGGCACAGCTGTTGTAATTGAATGGGGACGCACACGTCCCCATAATGTGGCTGGGCGGCATGCCGCCCCTATTTTTTGCTGCTCTAGGCCCGGGCCTATGCGGCCTTGCCGCAAATCCGGTGCCTGGAGTTGGGGAGCAACACTGGCATGAAAAATGTTCTTGGGGTGTCATATAAGTGCTGTGATTGGCCATTTGGTAGCCCCTATGTGAATTGTCAACCTACATTAAGGCTCAGTTTGGCAGTGCACCTGGTTTTTATAGAACCAAAACTTGCCTCCAAGCCTGAAATTAAAAAAAAAGCTCCTGATTTGAGGCCACTGGGAGCAACATCCAAGGGGTTGGATAGCAACATGTTACTCACGAGCTACTGGTTGGGGATCACTGCCCTAAAGTATAAAAACAGACCTGCATTTATGGACACAAAACAAGGGTGTGACTATACTCCAATACAGCAGCAGTTCTAAGAATAAAGAGCTGCTGGGCTCTTCCTGCTGAAAGTATATAATAGGCAAAGTGCCATCTCCCTTTAGATTTCATTTTTTATTTGTGAATATCAGTTGTGGCTGCTGTAGAACTACCATAGTTTATATGCCAACCTGATCAATTGAGCAACAACAAATGGCCCCTTTGGACCACTATCCTAAAAAAAATAATAATGAGAGGTTTAACATCTTGTAAAATGGTTTGAGTATTTGTCATGATTTTCTAGTAAATTACAGAAAAGGCCATTATCTTGAAAACCCCAGCATTCTGTATAACAGGTCCCATACCTGTACCTTGATAACTATATAATTAAACACCTTGAGGTGGGCGATATCGGACTGATCCGATCCTAATGCAGGAGTATGGGTAGTCGGATTAACGAACAGATGTGGTCCGCGATCCAACGGGATTTTTAGCCCTGCCTGATCGACATCTGCACGACTTTCCGCCAGATATCGATCAGAGAAGTCCGGCCGAGGGCCCCATCGTCTCTGTTTGTCGCCAGCTTTTATCGGCCTGTGTATGGCCACCTTTAGTCTGCTAAAAAAAATCATTTACATTATACATAAACCCCATAGGAATGTTTTGCCTCCAATAAAGATTTATTATATCTAACGTAGGATATCAAGCACAATGAACAAATCGTTTTTTAATAATATTAATTTATTTGATTAGAATGAAGTGTATGTAAGATACAGATCTGAGATGCATCTGCTGACATCTGAGCAGAGGTAATGCTTCCGGGGGTGCAGGCAGCGCAACATAAGAGGAGCAGAGGCCTGCGTTTGGCCACAGACTCTCTATGGCAGGGCTGTCCAACTGGTGGCCCGCAACCTCCCCTTATGTGGCCCCTACATGCGGTGTCTGTTTACCATATGTAAAATTTCAAAGGTATCACTACAGAAATTAACTGGTCCCTGCATTGTTTAAACCTCAAATTCACACTAATCCCCTGTATTGTTCACACCTGTGATCCCCCTGTATTGTTCACACTTGTGACACCTCTATTGTTTATATCCTAAAGCCCCTGTACTGTTCTACCTGAGACCCAGACTGAAACTGCCCACATTGTTCTCCTGTTCACACTTTATACAAAATGCTAATGGGGCACCAGCACTGTGTCACTGTATGTTAGAGTCCTGCAGCGGGTCGGGTACCCACGGGTTACCCGCATAAACCTGCAGTACCATGCGGGTTTTTCATTGAAGTTCAAGGTGCGGGTATACCCGCGGGTCGGCGGTTCTGCGGGTTTGCTGGCTGCGGGTCTTCTCAATATCAATATTTACTCCCTTTTTTCTGATCATATCTACTTCTGATGATGTCACTTCCGGTTTATAATGACAGCACTTCCTGATTCTTGATGGTCAGCGGGTCCGGGTTGCAGAGAAGGTACTTTCGGGTCGGGTCGGGTTGCGGGTCCAAGCGGGTAAGAATGCGGGTTGAGGGTGCGGGTTGCGGATTGCAGGGTGCGGGTACGGGTCTGGTTCGGGTCCCAAAAAATGGACCCGCGCAGGACTCTACTGTATATAGTACATATTAGACTGAGAGCTTTCACTCCTGCTCTGTTCTGCCTTCCCTCCCTGTGTGTGCCATTCTCTGCTTGCCCAGTGCTGCTTGTGTGTGCCATTCTCTGTATGCCCAGTGAGATAAACATAGTGGTATTTGAGCATTCTTATGCTTTTATATGTCTCACCCTGCTCATGCACCATGATGACAAATCCTCTTTTCTTCGGGGCGACTAATCTCGCTAAACTGCCTCCCCTGCCGATTCGTTTTCCGAAGTTGCCTCACGAGGAAATCTTCTAGCAACTTTGGAAAACGAAGCGCTCCGGCGGGACCTGGCGGGGCTAGGCAGTTCGGGAAAACTTATAAGAAGAGGAGATTTGACAGCGGGCAACTAATCTCTCCGAATCTGACTGTGTGTCTCTAGCCCTGCCCCATCGACATCTGCATGACTTTCGGCCAGTTATTGATCGGGGGAGCCCGTCGGAGGGCCCCTACACATAGTTACATAGTAACATAGTAAGTAAGGTTGAAAAAAGACACATGTCCATTGAGTTCAACCTTTTTTTTTTTTTTATTAACTACCTATCTGCCAGTTGATCCAGAGGAAGGCAAAAAACCCATCTGAAGCATAGTTACATAGTTAAATCGGGTTGAAAAAAGACAAAGTCCATCAAGTCCAACCCCTCCAAATGAAAACCCAGCCCCATACGCACACCCCTCCCTACTTTCATACAAATTCTATATACCCATACCTATACTAACTATAGAGTTTACTATCACAATAGCCTTTGATATTATGTCTGTCCAAAAAATCATCCAAGCCATTCTTAAAGGCCACAGGCCAATAAGATGCCGACTCTTGTCTGTCGCCAGTTTTTATCGGCCTGTGTATGGCCAACTTTAGTCTGCTAAAAAAATCATTTACATAATATATAAACCCCATAGGAATGTTTTTGCCTCCAATAAAGATTTATTATATCTAAGGTAGGATATCAAACACAAGGTACAAATCATTTCCCTAATACACAGCACTATCTTGCTCTCCTTCCTTCTTGGTGAAGTTCAAAGTCCTGTGATTTGCTACTGTATGTTAATTCAATCCAAAAGTGATATGCTATTGCATCTGCATTGTCCTCTCGATTATAATTCAAAGGAATTATAGGAAGGAAAAAGAAAGTCCCCACACACACAAACACAAGCATAATATAATATACCTGTACAGGTGTTATCCTGCATTGTATTGGATTCCAGTGTTTTTGTTCTATAACTACTGTTGTTTTCTATTAAGACCGCACTGTTTATTCTGTCTGTCTCTTGTAAGAGCTTGTCTACCCAGTCTAGCTAGAGATTCTGTGAGATAAAGCAAAAAAGGTGATGTCAGCAACGCAGTAACTGCTTATCTGTCAAATGAATGTACAGTAAACATAATTCTAAGCAATTTTGCAATACACTGTACATTCATTTCCAATTTTATATGTTTTTAAACGTATTTGTATCTGTATAGCTATTGAAAGCAGTGTTTGTCTGCCCCTTTCTATTCTCTGCCCTCGTGGCTCTGGCTTTTGAAACAATGTAACATCAACCCAAGAATTAACAGACCCGTTTCGCTAGAGGAGACTGTCTATTGCAACACTGTTTAAAAAGTATCAACCAGGAGTTAAGCAAATGCTGCTTTCAGTGCCAATGACATTTACAAATAACTTTTAAAGCACTAACAGTTTTTCATATAATCATATTGGAAAGTCACTTATAATGGTGGTTTCTTTTATTTGGGTTGACGTGTCCTTTAACTTAAAAGCGAATCACGCGTTTAAACCTTATGCATTTTTATTTACTATCTGTGTGTTAATTCCTAGCCCATTAAGTAACTTTAAATAGGACATATTATACCCCATTGTTACATAAAAGGCATATTTACATTAATACAGAAGACGTCCACTTGAGCTCCATGACCTGCATAAAAATAGAAAACGTATACGGTTCATGGAACTCCAAGGTGACTTCTAATTTCTTCTAATTTAGCTCTGTGGTGACTAATATCCTCATATTTTACACCAGAGGATACTCAATCATCTGTGAGTCATGCGCACGACTAAGTACAACTGCATTTAGCGTATTCTATTGGCTCTTCTGCGTTATATGCAGGGCTGCCATTAGAAATCACAGGCCCCCATACAGCAACATTTTCTGGGCCCCCTGGACCCTGCCCACCCCAGCCCCCAAGTACCAACCCAGATCCTGCCCACACCACAGTAGAAATTGGTGGTCAGGGCCCCCCTACAAGTTAGAAAAAAAATCATTGGTGGTCAGGGCCCCCCTATAAGTTAAAAAAAAACATTGGCATCAGGGCCCCCACAAAAGTTTGTGCCAGGCCACCCCCATAAAAGTTTTTTTTAAAAACATTGGTGGTCAAGGCCCCATAGAAAATTTAAAAAAAAAAAAACATTGGTGGTCAGGGGCCCCCATAGAAAATAAAAAAAAAAAAAACATTGGTGGTCAGTGGCCCCATATAAAATTTAAAAAAGGGGTTAAATGCCAGGGGTTAAATGAAGAAAAAACTAACAAAATAAAACTATTGGGGTTCAGTGGAACTTACCTTAGGTTCTTCTACCTTGTTCTTAGGTGTTGTTCAACTGTTTTCAGCTTCGGGTCTTTCCGCCGCCACCGCTTCCTTCGTCGGTTCGAATCTTAAGGGGGGACCCGGATTTTCGGAGAGTGCAGCACGGACGGGCCCCCCTTTCACCTGAGACTTTGCCGGGCCTGGGACAACTGTCCCTGCTGTGCCCCCCTGATGGCGGCCGCGACCCTGGTTATACACTATGCAGACCCCTTCTGCGTTTCATCACTAATACTGGTTAGTAACCCATAGCAACCAGTCAGTGATTACCTCTGTTCAGCCAACTGAGCAATAAAAATAAATTATCATTGACAGGAACTAATTTTGACCAGTGTTAGTAAACCCCACTGACTCCGTAGCATTAAGGGTAAGGCCACACTGGGCGTTTTGGGGAGATTTGGTCGCCTGGTGACTAATCGCCTCGTCTTTGCGGCGACCGATCTCCCCAAACGCCTTCCCTCACTCTGCGCCGGCTAAAATGAAAAAAACGCGCTAATCTAATACGGCGATTCGTTTTCCGAGGTCGCCTGAAGCAGGCGACTTTTGAAAACGAACCACTACGTGTGCCCGAAGTGGCCGACTTCGGAGAACGAACCGCCGCGTGTGATTAGCGCCGGCGTTTTGGCATTTTAACCGGCGCAGAGTGAGGGAAAGCGCTTGGGGAGATTTGGTCACCGCAAAGACGGGGCGATTAGTCGCCCGACTACCAAATCTCCCCAAAATGTCCAGTGTGGCCTTATCCTAAGTAGAAAATACATTTTCCACAAAATCTCTCCAGACTGTGAGCAAACAGATCTTTTACTTACCCCTCCTGTATGTTACTTTCCCAGCTGCCCTCTGCGCTCATAGAAATGTTCACTTCATGTCACGCAGTGGAACTGACACTCTAATCAATAGGAAGAACTGACCAGCAAGAAGTCCACAAGACGTGATGTGAAGCCTGACTGAGAGCTGGCTGGGGAAATGCTTCTCTGGAGCCCAGGAATGCAGCTGTGTGGGTGTGACAGACAGTGAATCACAGGCTGCTGCTACTGCTGGGTCACCGCCCAAACCAGCGCCCTCCCTGTTCCCCTCATGCTTCCTCACCCTTTCAATTTAGGATTAGCCCAATAGGGAGGGTGGGGGTGTTGCAGTGCAAACTTTCAATTCCTTACACTGAGCTGATCAAGAAGAAAAAAAAAATGCCAAGAATTGTTTAAAACAAACCAACGAATATTGTTATTTTTATTTTTCAAAGCACATATTTAACATTCTATAGATCTTTTAAAAAGTGCGGTGATCTTTCTTCAGTGGTATTGCTCTTCCCTCGAGTCTGCACCAGGATCTGCAGATACATCTATTTACTTATAAGGGATTCTGTCATGTCATGTTATGGTGTCGTTTTTATTTCTAAATGACACTGTTTGCACTGCAGATAATTCACTCTACAATATAAAATTTCATTCCTGAACCAGCAAGTGTATTTTTTATAGTTGTAATATTGGTGTGTAGGTGCATCTCAGGTCATTTTGCCTGGTCATGTGCTTTCAGAATAGGGTTGCCACCTGTCCGGTTTTGACCCGTACAGACCGGTATTTTGAAGGGCTGCACGGGTCAAAACTTCCTGCCCGGTTTTCCAAATAAGGAAAACTGGGCAGGATTCCCTTGATTGACATGGAAATCGACCAATCGATGATTGCTGCATCATAGCGCCACCCCCTGATTTCACAGCCACTCCCTCTATGTCACAGCCCTGCCCCCTGGCATCACGGCCTGCCCCCTGCCTGTTATCCACTGTTTGGAAAGATGGTAACCCTATTTCAGAAAGAGCCAGCACTTTAGGATTGAACTGCTTTCTGGCAGGCTGTTGTTTCTCCTACTCAATGTAACTGAATGTGTCGCAGTGGGACCTGGATTTTACTATTGAGTGTTGTTCTTAGATCTACCAGGCAGCTGTTATCTTGTGTTAGGGAGCTGCTATCTGATTACCTTCCCATTGTTCTGTTTTTAGGCAGCTGGGGGGGGGGGGGAGGGAGGGGGTCATATCACTCCACCTTGCAGTACAGCAGTAAAGAGTGACTGCAGTTTATCAGAGCACAATTCATGTAACTGGGGGCAGCTGAGAAACTGACAATATGTCAGATTTCAAAATTAAATATAAAAAAATCTGTTTGCTCTTTTGAGAAACAGATTTTAGTGCAGAATTCTGCTGGAGCAGCACTGTTAACTGATGCGTTTTGAAAAAAAAATTTTGTTTCCCATGACAGTATCCCTTTAAAAGTGTTACATGAAATTGGCATGCTAAAGCTCATTGACCAAACCTTTTCCTAATCAGGGAGGTGATAATCTGGACCCAAACTGCGCGACCCCAACGCGACATTTACCGCATAGATAACATCACATAAATTGAGAGGTATACTTACTGTACTAATTAATCAGGGTCAGCTATTATATTCTTCTGCTGTCTTCATATAGGTTAATATTAAGTATATATACCTGCCAATTTATGTGATGTTATATATGCGGGAAATGTTGTGTTGGAGTTTCGGTTTAAAATAAATAAGTACTGTTATGGACTTTCTATGCTATTAGCAGCTAGTCTTTATTATACTGCATCATTCTTTTTTACCACTTTTTGTTTTGGACTCTATTTATTATTTTATTTGGACACATGTTGCTTAAAGGAACTATTGTTGGATCAAGATTGGACATTTTACACTGCTAGTTTTTTATACTTCTAGTTGTTCTGGCTTGGGGAGGATGTTCCACTCTGAAATCTGCACTTTACTAATCGGTGGATCAATTATGACACGTTAATTAGCCTATTTATATGCACTACTTTGTATGTTCCATATGCTTGACAAAGGGGTACGCCCTGAAACGTTGCCCTGCACTCCGTAATAAACACTTATAGTGTTTCAACAGACCTGTGTGCCATTGGGGAGCTAGGAGGTGGTCTAACCTCTGCTGGAAATAATGTTTCGTTTCTCTCCCAAAAAATGTATTATTTAGTAGGATAAGGTGGATTGCAAGCCTACCTGCCGCCTTCTTGTGACTGAGAAGGGATGTGAACCCAGAGTGAATTCCTTTCTCATGCAATTGACAAAATAAGCATGTATTTGTTTACAAAATGCTGCTTTCATTATTAAAAATAGGGGGGATGCTATTCTTATTGCACACAGAGGAAAATGTAGTCACTTTATTCATAGGCTTAGAAGTAGCCATAGAAATAGGCAGAGGCTTAAGACTCTTACTAAAAACTTGTATTTCATGGTTACAGGATTTTAACCTTTTCTACAAAGTGATTTGCAGAGTTTCTCTGTCTTTTCCAATGCTCCAGGGTGATTTGATTCTGAATAAATACATTAACAAGGCCAATAACTGCAAGTGCCAACATAATGTGGTAAACTGTATTGTCAATAATTCGCCGATTTAGGCAATAGGGCACACTGGACTTGGCTTCTCTCCACCCGTGTTTCTCTACAGGAGGCAAAGAAGTAGTAAATGCACTCCAGTCTACTCCTTTGTGTAAGTGCAATGGCAGACAGCCCTTTCTACATACACATACCTGATTTTATAAAAAAAAAAAAGCATACTTTCAGGTTATTATTGTATGGCATTTTCTGTGTTTTTATGGCAAAAATAAAATTCACAGTTTGAAATTTAACACAAAGATTAGATAAGAAACCAAAAACATATGAGTAAGAAAAAATGCAGTTGAACCCCTAAAATGTAATTTATAGCAACTGAAAAGACAAATATGCTAAATGATATCCCCAAATATACTGTACTTTATCTTCTGTGGATGGTAAAAGACATTGCCCAAAACATCATCAATTCAAAGTTAATATATGTCAGCTGGCATACAACTATATATATATATATATATATATATATATATATATATATATATATATATATATATATATACACTCGAGGCTTCATATTCTTTTTAATATATGTCTTTGTAGGCCCTCTTAGGTCTGGTGTGGTGCTGTAAGGTTGCCGGGGCCAGAAATTGTGGAATTAGGAGGAAGTGGTGCACTAAGGGGCATTTTTTATTCGACCTCGAAATTCGAATAAAAAAGACCAACCAATCCCTTTGAAATTCAAATAAAAAAAGACCAACCAATCACCTTGAAATTCGAATAAAAAAAGACCAACCGAAATTTATAAAATAAAAAAATGAAAAAATCAAATTTTTTAACTTTGGGTGAATAGGCTGTAATCGATCATTCGATTCGAATTTGAATCGTATTCGATCAAATTGAAATCAAAGTGTTTTCCAAAAGAAAACTTCCACCAAATGACTCCAAATAGGTTCTAGGAGGTCCCCCATTGGCTAAAACAGCAATTCGGGAGGTTTTTGATGGCGAATGGTCGAAGTCGAAGTTCTGATATTTGAATACTCAAATTTTCTTCAAATTCAAATTGAATCTTGGCCTATTCGATCTGATCAGTGGAAACCAAGAGAGCTGCAAAGCAGGAAGTAGTGTTCTGGCTATTATGTGAGACATCCAGTCACTCCAGCCTTTATATATTACATTTTTGGCTAACTGACTATATTAGAAACATTTTTTATTTTGCACAGCCTATTTATTTACCCAGTTTTTATTTTTATACTGAACTGTTCCTTTAAGCATTCCTGCTACTTCCCACTGCACCCAGCCCTGTTACAGGAGCTGTATTGCTTGTGGTGTGTGTGAGATTTTCTTGTTTGTAACATATGACCCCTGCCAAATATCTAGAAATACTTGTAGATAAAAGACAGTTGAGCAAAATCAACCTCCAGCATCTAGAGCTAGTAAATCTTGTATTTTTTTTTTCTCAAAGTTTTATTTATTACTAACGCATGGTCCAATACACAGGGTTATACACTTGTTGTACAATAGTGAAAGCAGATAAAAGGACACATTGCGCCAGCGATTTTTCAATTACACCCTGGGAAAACAATTAGTAGATGGGGAGAGAGTAGAAAGGAAAAGAAGAAGAAAAGTAGAAGGAAGTGTAGGCTTATAGGAGGGAGATCCAAGACATAGAACATAGTTATAGTACACAATGACTCATTAAACGTATATAGCACATTCAGACACATTAGTGAATCTTGTATTTTATTAAAAAAGTTCCAGGTAGAGAAAGTATTTATTTTAGCTAGTAAGACTTTAAGGGAATGTCCACGCCAAAAATATTCTTTTTGCAGAATAAAAGAAAACATAATTCTAAGCAATTTTGCAATATTCATTCATTATAAATGTGATATGGTTTTTAAGTTATTTGTCTATGTATTGCTATTAAAGGAAACTGAAACAATGTTGAAACAATGTAAGACAAGCCAGTCAATTAACAAACCTGTCTTTGCTGGGGTACTCAGACTTTTGCAACGTTGTTTAAAAAGTAACAACCAGGAGTTAAGCATATGTTGCTTTCAATAGCAATAGTTTTTAGTTATTTGTCTTGTATTGCTATTATGGATTCACCGAATCCAGGATCCTTCTGCCCGGCCGAACCGAATTCTAATTTGCATATGCAAATTAGGGGTGGGGAGGGAAAATCACGTGACGCTAGAAAACAAGGAAGTAAAAAATCTTATCCCCTTCCCACCCCTAATTTGCATTTGCAAATTAGGGTTCGATTCGGTTCGTTATTCGGTTGAATCTTTCACGAAGGATCGGGGGTTAGGCCGAATCCAAAATAGTGGATTTGGTGCATCCCTAATTGCTATTGAAGGCAACTGAAACAACGTTGAAACAATGTAAGAAAAGCCAGTCAATTAACAAACCTGTCTTTGCTGGGGTACTCAGGAGTTAAACACCTGTTGCTTTCAATAGCAATTGTTTTTAAAAATAACTTTAAAGTAGGGATTGACGAATTTGACCCGTTTCATTTCGCCAAAAATTTGCTGCCTGCGAAATGTCGCGACACCCATTAAAGCCTACGCCCATCAATAAAAGCACTGAACATTTTTAATAAATGTATATTTGAAAATTAGTGATGAGCCAATTTGTCCCATTTAAGTTCGCCAAAAATTTAGCGAAATTCAATGGGTGTGCGTTTATTTGTTGCCGGAGTCAGAATTGTCGCCAGTGGCTGAATTTTCGCTGCAAACTTGCAAATTTATTCGCCGGTGGCAAAATGCAGAAATTCATTGTGAATTTTCACTTGGTAAATAAATTCGCCCGTCACTATTGAAAATCGATCAGAATTATGTTGCCTTTTTTTAGGCAAATCTTTATTTGGGGGTTGACTTGCCCTTTAATGCTGAATATTCATTTCCGTTTTGGGTGCCAATGCACAAAAACGACGCCAATGAGATTTTAAAGCCGCAGAGAAGGGCACATAAATTTAGGAAAAGAATGAAAGTTTAATTTTAGGTGCACTTTTTTTTATAGTGAAAAACGCTCCCTCAGATTGGTTGAATTAGCAGGTGCAACAGAGAGGGTAAAGCATAAGCCGAATGCCTCTTTGGCAAACCAAAAAAATCAAGGTCAGCTACATGAATCCACTTCTCTAATATTGATCATATGACTGGTCTTTTTGACATTTTTGAATCACTGAGAGTTTTATCTCACAGGAGGGGCCAGCTTCAGCAGATTTATTTCTGCCACCCTGTGGATCATCTATAAAGTATTATTATTAAAAAATGATGATAGAAGGATTGATCTTGATGGACATGTTTCCCTTTTCATCCTTTATAACTAGATATTCTTTTGATGGACAAATGGCTTTTTAAATGAATCATCTGGTGTATTTATTGCAGCAAACATTACTCCTGAGCAGTAGGAGTTGAGTAGTAGATTTTTTGTATTGTATATTACAAGCAGACTATGACATTTTTGTTAGTATTTAAACATACAAGTGTCATTCAAGTTATCAGAGTTCCATGACCAAATACATTAACAAGCTGACACTCTAGTGCTTTAAAGGAGAAGGAAAGGTTAAAACTAAGTCAGCCTTATAAGAAAGGTCCACCTAAATATACCAATAAACCCTCAAAGTAATGCTGCTCTAAGTCTTCTAGCAAAAGAAACACCACATTTCTTTCCTTCTATTGTGTAGTCATGGGCTTCTATATCAGACTTCCTGTTTTCAGCTTAAACCTCCTTGCCCTGGGCATGAGCATGCTCAGTTTGCTCCTCTTCCCTCCCCCTCCGTTCTCTGCTGTAATCTGAACCCAGAGCTATGAGTGAGCAGGGAGAGACTCAGGCAGGAAGTGATGTCACACCAAGCTAATATGGCAGCTGCTATCCTAAACAAACAGAGAGCTTCTAGAGCTGTTTACTTAGGTATGGTAAAGCATTCTACAGAATAAATATAGTGTTATAGCCTGCACTATTGTGGCTAATCGATTGACAGTAAACTGCTTCCTTCTCCGTTAAAGCTAGTTGGTTGAACAAGGTTTTTTTAAGATATCACTGCCGCTGCAATCGTAAAATAAAATGTCCCTTTCTTGTGGCCACATGCAGAAACACTACAAACCCAGTGTGGGACATCAACTTAAGGAGGGCTGGAGAAGTAGTTGGAATGAGGAAGCACAAAGGTGAACAATCTTTAAAAGTAAGGTTTTCATAAAAGTGATTTAGAGAAAGGTAGGAGTCACTATTTATATACTAGTTTATGAGCATGCAGAAAAAATGTGGGATTTGTTTTTTTGGCTTTGTGCACCTTTCCGCAAAAAAACACACTGCAGCTTTGTGTGAAAGAACAGAACACCATTGTGCCCCAGATTCTTATAAACAGAGTCCAGATGGCACTTTCCAAAATGCTGTAACAGAACATATCTCCCGGTCATGGCCGTACGCAGAATGCGGGGGGGGGGGCAAGGAAGAAAACATATTACACAAATTATTTGTAGACATATTTTGGTTTCCAAACAAACCTAATAGCTTTTCTATAAATATATAAAGTAGTAACTGTTGCACATCTAAAGCATTGGCATTCTTTTTTTTTGGAATAATCTTTATTTTCAAATTTAAAGAAAGGAAGGGAGGGAGGGGATACAGAAAGTAAAAAGAGGAGGGGAGAAAGGGCAGTGGGAGGGACATAAAGAAATGGCAAAAGTTATATGCAAATACAATATCAAATCCACCTTTGATTACATATAATATGGCGAAGGAAGCAATGTACATACATAATAGTTTTAATGTTATTTAGTTAAATCCTTTTACCTTAGACAGCTATCATTTAGTAAATATAGTCATTTAGGGGCAGATTTATCAATGGTCGAAAAAATACCTCGAAATTCGACCATCGAATTGAAATACTTCGAATTCGAATATCGAATTCAAATTTTTTCATCGAATTTGGGTATTCTGCGGTCTAAGTAAAAAAGTTTGATCGAACGATTAAATCCATCGAATCGTACGATTTTACTTCGACTTCCCATTCGAAGGTCCCAATAGGCTAACATAGCACTTCGGCAGGTTTAATTTGGCGAAGTATTGAAGTTGAAGTTTTTATAAAGAGACAGTACTTAGATTATCGAATGGTCGAATATTCAAACTATTTTATTTTGAATTGAATTCGAAGTCAAAGTCCTAGGGGCAGATGTATTAAGGGTCGAATATCGAGGGTTAATTAACCCTCGATATTCGACTGGCGAATTAAAATCGAAAGTCAAAGGATTTTGCGCAATTCGTTCGATCGAACGATCGAAGGAATAATCACTCGATCGAACGATTAAATCCTTTGAATCGAACGATTCAAAGGATTTTAATCCATCGATCGAAGGATTATCCTTCGATCAGAAAAAACCTGGAAAGCCTATGGGGACCTTCCCCATAGGCTAACATTGACTTCGGTAGCTTTTAGGTGGCGAACTAGGGGGTCGAAGTTTTTCGACAGTACTTCGACTATCGAATGGTCGAACAATTTTTAGTTCGAATCATTCGATTCGAAGTCGAAGGTCGAAGTAGCCAATTCGATGGTCGAAGTAGCCAAAAAAAAATTCGAAAATCAAACTATTTTTCCTCTACTTCCTCTATTTCTTCACTCGAACTTAGTGAATGGGCCCCCTAGTATCCTATTCGATAGTCGAAGTATCCAAAAAATTACTTTGAATTTCGAATTTTTTTACTTCGAAAATTTCCCTCAATTCACTTCGACCCTTGATAAATCTGCCCCTTAGAGTTCGATAAAGTAGTAGTATATGACCAGATCCCAGGTGCAAAAATATATATTGTAATATTATAGATATTTCTATCTATACAAAAATATAGAGTGAGGCAGAGGGTTATTAGCAACGTAGAGGTGAGTGTGGGGGTAACTCAGCAGAATGAGAAGGGAAAGGGTAAAAGAGGACAGTGAATAGAGTGAGGCCATGGATAGGTGGTGGAAACAATGGAGCAGCAGGGCAAGGAACTATAAGGGTTAATGTGCTTTGTGGCAAATGCACTGAGAGAATGGTTTTAGGCAAAACCCACAGCCAACCTGTACAGGGTTAGACTGGGGGGCAACAGGGCCCACCGGGACTAATGTCCATGGCCCCCTACAAACCCCCCGGCCCCTTACTATGATGCGCCGAGCGCGCATGGATGAAGGCGTCTGCGTGAAGGCGCCGCTCCTAAATCAGTTGGTGCCGTGCGCATGCACAGATGACGCTGTGCGGCACATAAAAACCGTTTTTTCCCCCGATTCTGATCAGGAGAGGGTACAGGCACGACGGGGGCCCATTAAGGGTCGGGGCCCACCGGGTTTTTTCCTGGTGTCCCGTTAGGCCAGTCCGACACTGAACCTGTACCTAAAGGATTGAATAATGAATGTAGTTACACAGCTATACACAGGTTCATTATAGTCTCTATAACACACAGGATTTGTCAGACCTTCTTAAACACAGTTGCCCTTACACACAATAACACTAACAGTTCATTTTACACACAGACATTGATACACAGACACACACATACACTGGCATTCACACTCTAAGCTGAACACTTAAATGCAAAGCAAACCCTAAAGTTAAAAAAAACCCTACCCTACATAGACCCCCTCCCCCCCAGCCTAGCTGCTTTCCAGGGCAAATGCCCCTAAGTCTTTACTTACCCCTAGGGCCCCTAGAGTCGGTCGGTGGAAAAATGAAACCTTCCCGAGTGATATCGTGGCCAGATATCTATCAGGAAGACCGGTCGAAAGTCCCCATATACGGGCAGATAAATTGGTCTAAAGGACCGATATTGGCAGCTTTATCTGCCTTAGTATGGTCACCATTAGGGGCATTTGCCCGGGGTAGCAGCTAGGCTGGGGGGGGTTCTATGTAGGGTAGGGGGGTAGGGTTTTTAACTTTAGGGTTTTCTTCTCCTTTAAAGAGAAGTAATTTATATAGTCCAAAATGACGTCAAGAGTCACGAGTCAAGAGTGAGTTAATTGTCATTTCATCTAGGGATGCACCGAATCCAGGATTCGGTTCGGGATTCGGCCAGGATTCGGCCTTTTTCAGCAGGATTCGGATTCGGCCGAATCCTTCTGCCCAGCCGAACCGAATCCGAATCCTAATTTGCATATGCAAATTAGGGACGGGAGGGAAATTGCATGACTTTTTGTCAGAAAACAAGGAAGTAAAAAATGTTTTCCCCTTCCCACCCCTAATTTGCATATGCAAATTAGGGTTCGGATTCGGTTCGGTATTCGGCCGAATCTTTCACGAAGGATTTGGGGGTTCGGCCGAATCCAAAAAAGTGGATTCGGTGCATCCCTAATTTCATCCATATACGTTTGTGCAGTACACAGTGAAACAAAACAACGTTCCTCTAGGACCCTGGTGCTACACACAACATAGAAGTACCGGACAACAGACAAAAAGTGCAAAAATATGCAACTTCTGCAACAGGACAGCACAGTGCAGGGACAGGAAAAGACAGTTCCGAACTTTGTGTAATCTACAGAGGTGTAATCAACAGAGAAAAGTAATTGATTGGTCTAAAGGTTATGTTACGAACGTATAAGTTTAATTGATCTGACGTCTGGCTTTGTTTTATAACATTCGTGTTCTTTGCTTAATAGGTGTGTCGCCAGAAACACCCTTTTATTATCTTAACTTCTTATGGACCAGCAAGTGCCTGTCCTGTCCACAATAAAGCTTGTAGCAGTTATGATTGTGCTGGTAGATTGCAATTTAAGGTTAATACTTTTCAAATGTTATGTCTATAATATACTTCATCACCAAGCTTTCCATTACAGAGGTTTATAGAACTAAATAAAATTTTTGTAAACATAGAATTGAGTCAGGGTACAACAAACATCTATAAATTAAGTTTTTAACACTAAAAACGCAATTAAATTCATCTGGCCATAAATAAATGTCTCAATCCTATTTTTTCCAATAAGACTATAAATCCTATGTGTTCTCTTGAAAACATAAATCTCAGTATTTCTAGTCCTGGTAGAGATTACTTTGCAGTAGTGATTACCTTTTGGGCGACAAACTGTAGTTAAATATTTACTTCCGATAAAAATTCAACCTTTCTCCAAAGAACATAAAATTCAAATGTTAGTTTCAATCCCTGTTGCCAAAACATTTTAAAAAGGAAGATTTCAGTTCTTAAATATGAATATGTCCCCCCCTTATAATTCAAAAACATTAGAAATTATAATAGAGTTCTTACACCATGGCAACTTTGATTATCCTTTTATGTTTTATTATTTCTCAAAGTACAGTTATCTGGAAACCAGTTATCCAGAAAGCTCTGAATTACGGGAGGTCATCTCCCATAGACTCCATGTAAAGGATAAGTAAACCTTAAAAATAAGTGAATGTAAAATTGATGAGGGTGAGATTCTGAGCACTTTTGCCATTTACATTTATTATTTATTTTGATAGTATTCCAAGATATTAAAGGATACATGTACTGTTAATATGAATACGTTTTGTTACAACAGCGCCACCTGCTGGTCAATTTCTGACCACTAGTGATGGGCGAATTTGCGAATTTCGTGCAAAATTCGCGAAACGGCGAAAAATTATCCAAACGGAGCCGGCGTCTCGTTTTTGACGCCGGCGTACATTTTTTCGAGATATTTTTTTGACGCCGGCGAATTTTTGCCGCAAATTTATTCACTGGCGGCAAATTGCGCAAATTCTCGCCTGGTGAATAAATTCGCCCATCACTACTGACCACCAAGTAGTCAAGGACGTTGTCAGGAGAAAGAAAGAGGCTGCTCTGATGTTCTTCTGCTTAGGAAAAAAAGATAGAAACCTTTCTCACATCTTTCCTAAGCAGAAGAATATCAGAGCAGCCTCTTTCTTTCTCCTGACAACTTCCTTGACTACTTGGTGGTCAGACTGTTGGGAAACGGACCAGCTGATGGCGCTGTTGGAACAAAACTCATTCATATTAACACTATGGGGCTGATTCATTAAGGGTCGAATATCGAGGGTTAATTAACCCTCGATATTCGACTGGAAATTGAAATCCTTCGACTTCGAATATCGAAGTCGAAGGATTTAGCGCAGATAGTACGATCGAACGATCGAAGGATTATTCCTTCGATTGAACGATAAAATCCTTCGAATTGAAGGATTTAAATCCAACAATCGAAGGAATATCCTTCGATCAAAAAAAGTTAGCCAAGCCTATGAGGACCTTCCCCATAGGCTAACATTGACTTCGGTAGCTTTTAGATGGCGAACTAGGGGGTCGAAGTTTTTTTTAAAGAGACAGTACTTCGACTATCGAATGGTCGAATAGTCGAACGATTTTTACTTCAAAGTTTTTTTACTTTGAATCCTTCACTCGAAGTTAGTGAATCGGCCCCTATATGTTTCCCTTAATATCTTGGCATAAAAACAAAATAAATAATGAATGTAAATTGCACAGTTTCTTAGAATAGCCCCCGCATCAATTTTACATTCACTTATTTTTAAGGTTTACTCATCCTTTAAAACAAATAATTCTAATTTTTAAAAGGATGTACTTTTTGTTCTGTAATAATGAAACAGTACCTTGTACTTGATCCAAACTAAGATATAATTGGAGGCAAACTGTCTCATTTAGGTCATTTAACATTTAAATGATTTTTTAGCAGACCTAAGGTATGGAGATCCAAATTACAGAAAGACCCCTTATCCGAAATACCCCAGGTCGTGAGCATTCTAGGTAACAAGTCACATACCTTTACATTGCTTAATTTAAATACCCTGTATTGTTTTAAACCAAGTTGTTGGCTGGCTGCTAAAAGCTGCCAACAGACCGAGTCGGCAGCTTATTGGACCATACAGTATGTGGGGCCCTCCAACGGGCTTCACTGATGGATTTCTGGCCGAAAGTTCTCTTCATTGATGCGCTCCTGCGATCCGACCGCCCGCATTGCCTGAATTCTGATCCGATCGTTGGACCCACTATCAGATCAGCCCGATATCGGTCACCTCAATGTGGGCATATCAGGTAGAGATCCGCTCGTTTGGCGACATGATGTACTATCTTCTCTTCTACTGTCATTTATTATTTTGGAAGGTTTGCATTTTTCTCTTTCCTCATTTCTGTTACCCTTTAATGCCATTCTGCCTCAATCTATCGCTTCACCTTATATATTTCTATTTATCTCTCCTTTTCTTTTACTTTTTATGCCCATTCGATTATCGAATTCGAAGGATTTTAGCGCAAAAGCTTTGATCGTTCAATGAACGATTCGAATGATTTTAAGCGATCGATCGAAGGATTTTTTTTCAATCAAAAAAAAAACTTAGAAAAGTGCTGGGGAAGATCCCCATAGGCTAACATTGCACCTCGGTAGGTTTAAAGTGGCGAAGTATGAAGTCAAAGTATTACTTTGATTATTGAATGGTCGAATAGTGGAACGATTTTTACTTCGAATCGTTTGAATCACTCTATTCGATCGAATTTGACCAATTCAATGGTGGAAGTACCCAAAAAAAATACTTTGAAATTCGATTTTTTTTCCATTTGAATTATTCACTTGAGCTTAGTAAATCTGCCCTTAACTGTACAAGCTCAGAGGTACAGCTCAGTGGCGCTCCGCCAATGAGGCGAGTTGAGGTACTCGCCTCAGGCGGCAGCGCCCCCCTGGTTGCCAGGGGTGGCAAAAATGCCGCTCCTGGTAGCTAAGAGCCGAATTTCCGGTTTTCAACCCGGAAATTTGGCTCTTCTAGTCCAGAGAGCGCAATTGTGAAGTAGGTGGGGGGCGGCAAAAAAAAGGCCGCATTGGGCAGCAAATTGGGCAGGATCGCCCCTGGTACAGCTGTATTCCATACCTTCAACACACAATATATGAGGTGCTTGTGCAGGGCACAAATCAGCTGTTCTCTCACTCGTGCCTTTAATGGCACACCTGGTACAAGGTGAAGTGCTCACAGGTGCAAGGAAGAACTGTACTTAAACCTTCCCCAAGTCACCATTACATTTAGAGCAAATTACTTTCATTGTTCGTCATTCTTCTGTATAATGAATGATGTCCAAAGAAATTTGTGCAATTATGAATGCCGAGTTGGCAGTGGGGACCCCACAAAGGCATCGACAACTCATTTTCCTTGTTTGGGTAAACAATCAGGTTATATTTTGTAAACCGGGTTAAAAGGAAAAAAATTTAATAAACAAGAAATAGAGCAAAAAAGAATTCTAGTTAATTTGTTGAATGGTTTAGTGGTAATATGAAAAATACACTAAACAAGGACTGTATTGTACTTCGATAAAGGACTGTAAACTAGAAACGGGCGGTGGCAACCCTACACTGGAGAGAGGTTGGGTAGCTACAGATAAGTTCAGAGATGAAGGGCGGGATTTAGTGATGGGTGAATTTGTCTTGTTTCGCTGCGCCACGAATTTCGCAAATTTCCCAATTCGGGAAACTGGTGAAAAATTTACATAACAATGATTTTGACACCGGCACAAATCGCCCACGTCAAAATGGGCGATGCGTTAAAGTTGACGCCAGCGCCCATTAAAGTCAATGGGTGTCCGTTTATTGTCGCCGGCGTCTAGATGGAAACAAAACCGTTGCCAGCATCAACATTTTTCAGACGCCGGTGAATTTTTGCTCCAAATTCGCAAATTTTTTCGCCGGTGGCGAAACGGGCAATTTCGGCATGAATTTGCACCTGGCGAATAAATTCGCCCATCACTAGTGGGATTAGGAATTTGAATGTCAGGGTCATTAGCTTGAATTTTATTCTGAAAGGTAGCAGAAGCCAGTGCAGGATTTGGCAGAGAGGGATGGAGGAGGAGGCGCATAAGCCTGGCAACAGTATTCATTATAAACTGGAGTCTATAGAGCGTTATCATAGTCCAGAGAGGATATGATGAGAGAGTAAAAAAGATATCTAAAGATACTGGAGTTGGCTTATAGTTTGCCCTCTAGTGGTTGCATGAAGTATTACAAAGCAGAATAAAATTGCCTAAAACCTAGAAAACACTTAAAACACAAAACGAAAGTATATTGTAAAAGTGCTCAAAGGCCCACTCTGAATAAGTTTACGCCAATTCATTTTTAATCGTTCCGATCCCTTTAAAGGAACGGTTCAGTGTAAAAATAAACTTGGCTAAACTGATTGGCGGAGCAAAAAAAAAATGTAATTTATAAAGACTTGGTATCTAATCTAATAGCCAGAACACACGTTCTCTTTCCACCTTCAGGCTTGGAGCATTGATCCCCAGAAGGTGGAACTGTTCAACAGGCTATATTAGCAAATGACGAGAAGCACCACAAGGCAGAATAATGCTCAGTGAATTTATTGCACACTTCTACAGCAGAGCATGTTTAGGGCCCCTACATGCCTTTTATCAAGTGTGAGCTTTTGATATAAAACATAACAAAAGTGGTGTAAAGGTGATACCACCACCAAGGTGATACCTTTACACCACTTTTGTAATGTTTCATATCAAAAGCTCTTCCCTATAACTTTATCAAGTGTGAATGAAACAGAACGCAATGAACATTTAAAACACCAAAAGCCCACCCTCAGTTAATTTGATGGTGAGTAGCTAGTCTTTCATTGGATATGCAAACAATCCATCATTATCCAGCCTGTGCAAATATCCATCCATGTATGAAAATCAACCTGTTAATCAAATTAAAAAGAAGCATACAGCACTCGTATAAATCATCTATTAAATATTATCTTTCAGTACCAGAATCATAAGAAAAAGGCACCTGGAAATACAATATTATGCACTTTTGTAACTATGGTCATAATAATGGTCAGAATAAGCCCCTGGCATCCTAGTTCATGAGTCCAATATGCCTCTTTCCGTAATAACATCTGATTTATATCTCCATAAGGACCATTACACTTATGGGTCCCTACACAATCTATGGATGAAATGCTACAGACATGTTATTGGATATAAATAGACCAATGTATTATTTTAATATTCTATGGGCCCCAGCCACCAATGTTTTTTTTGAAAAAAAATTTTGGGGCCCCAATTTTTTTTTAACTTGTAAGGGGGGCCCTGGCGCCAATTTTTTAAAAAAATATTTTTTCGGGCCCTAATTTTATTTAACTTGTAAGGGGGCCCTGGCACCAATGTTTTTTTTAAAAGATTTTTTGGTGCCCCAATTTTTTTGTAACTTGTAAAAGGGGCCCTGGCGCCAATGTTTTTTTTAAAAATTATAATTTGGGGCCCCAATTTTTTTTAACTTGTAAGGAGGGACCTTGTGCCAATGTTTTTTTAAAAAATATTTTTTGGTGCCCCAATTTTTTTTAACTTGTAAGGGGGGCCCTGGCGCCAATGTTTTTTTTTTAAATATTTTTTTGGGCCCCAATTTTTTTTAAATTGTAAGCCAATGTTTTTTTAAAAAATATTTTTTGGGGCCCCAATTTTTTTTTTACTTGTAAGGAGGGCCCTGACCATCAATAGCTTTTTATAACTTGTGTGTGTGGGGGGGGGGTACATTTTTAGCGCTGATGTCTGTGTGGTATTTGGGCGGGATGGAGTGGGGCTTGGGTGGAGTGGGCGGGATCTGGGGTGGGGCTTTGGCGCTAGTGTGGGCGGGGCTCTGAGAGTGGATAATAAATTTTATGTGACACATGACAGTAAAGAAACATATTTAGCTCACTTGCCTAACTCAGTATCTCCTTGGACTATGTAGCCGTTCACCTGTCCTTTTATGAGCTGAGCGATCCAATTAGACACTTGCACACCTTCACTGCCACTTTCACTGAGCCTCTTCATGCTACATTCTGGGTAGAGGAGGTAGATAGAAAGGATGAAAAGGCCAGGATAAGAATTTTAAGTTAGGGCAGCCTAACTCCAGGCCATCAGAGGAAATCCATAAAAACAGGACCTGCATGTAATAAGTACAAGCAGAATTTAGTGAGAACAAACTGTCATAAAGAATACAAAGGCAATGATTATGCAGTTCCCAGGTTGGGATGAGAAGCAGTAATCCATACATGAGCCTATATTTTCTGCCTACTCTGCCACTCCAGCATAGGGACAAATTGACAGCCTCTCCATTATATAACTAGTCAGAAATAAGTCAGATATAGCGAGCTGCTCCTTATCTCAGAGTCTAACAAAAGCTTTAGCTGGGAGATGGATTTTTTTTATACAGACGCTTTTTGGAGGACTGCTGGCTTGTTTTGATTGTGTTTTCATTTTCATTTAATGTCACCCCTTTTATAGCCATACATATTTCTAAATTAAAACGATATCTAGACAATAGGTTCGAAGATTTCTTTGCAAGGTTGGTCATTTATATTTTACGAACAAAAGAAGGATAAAGCAGTACAATCGGTGCTTTCAAACTGCGTGTTTCAGTTCACCTCTAAGTGGTTAAAAATGACTGAAAAGCAAAATATGATAAAAAAAAAAAAAAACAAGTAGGGAATCTAGAATTATGATAATGAAAAGTACTCTTGAAGGTCCCCTTATTCCTGATTCTTTTATAGAAGCTGATTGGAGCATTAATCATGCTGAGAATGCTTATCTTAGACTTTAATTAAAATTGGCTACACTTATTGCAACCGGCTGAGAACACAGAAGGAAATAGCTCCAGTTTTAGAGTTTTAGTCCTTATTCATGAATTGATGGATTGCGATGATGTTAATAATCCATTACAAAGAATTATTTGGTGTATACTGTATGTAAACGTGTGCATTTCTTTATGGCAGGCTAAATGACAGCAATATTTTACACTTATCTATTGTTGGTGTAGTCTTTCAAAGTAAACAGATCTAATCCTGTTATTGTTATAACTGACAGAAGGATGCAGGTTTTTACCCAAATTTTCAAACACTGCTGGTTTCTATGAAATCTTTTACTTGCAGTGCAGAATAAGTACTAAAATATAGGGTGAAATGCGGCTGATTCAACTGCTCTGCATCCATCGCAACTGCATCTGATTTGTCAAAAGTGATGCCCTGAATATGTATTTTTTAGTCTGCCTGGTGTTAGTTCCAGTGTCCTGCTTTCCAATTACTTAGTCACAAGTATGCTGAATCTATTGAGGTGACTGGAGCTCCAGGTAGGGTTCCATCTTTTCAGAAAATTTCCACCGGCCAGTGGTGGGGGCGAAAACAAAAGGGGCAGGCGGTGACATAAAAGGGGCAGGCTTTGATGTAAAAGGAGGAGGAATTACAGTGCGTGATGGCCAGAAGGCGGAGAAAAGGTACGTTTTGAGCAGATTGGGGGCGGGCCAAGGGTTTTTGAAGGGGTATAATTAATTTACCGGCAGCTACATTGCCGGTAAAATACCGGCCGGGTGGCAACCCTAGAGACAGCATCAGACTGGGGGGTCCAGGGCCCACACACCATCCCCAGCTGCAAAACCCCCTCTGTTGCAACACCCCCCCCCTCGCGTGCGCACACAACTTTCTCATGTGCATCAGAAACGACCAGGCCAGGCCAGAGACCTCTGGGTCCTAGCACCTGCCGTCCACTCACACATCCGCCCCTGCTGCGCGTACATCCGATTTTGCCACAACATAAGCCTTAGTGCAAGGGAACTCGGAGTTCCCTATGTAGTTCAATACGCAGCAGGGAGGCATGCCGACCCTAAAATTTCACCGCTCTAGGCCCGGACCTTTGTGGCCTTGCCACAAATCCGGGCCTGCAGGGGAAAGAAAGGTAAGAAGAGCGGGAGCAGGTAGTGGATCAGGGTCGGTGGGGCCAAAAAGAGCTTTGGTGGCGGGGAAAATATTCACAAAACAGCTTTGCAAATTGCAAATTTAACTTACTGTCAAAGCTATTTATGCTTTATGAAATTCCTTACTTACATTGTATGTGACACATCAACATGATGCCTCCTGGGCAAAGTAATCACTGCCTCATTAGGGCTCATTAACAAGCCTTGGCTGTGGAAAGTTCAAGAGCGCTCCCATTAGTACTAATTTAACAGAACTCTGCTCCTTTGGCTTGTTGCTTTCTGCATGAAGCGCCAAACTGAAAATCCAGAACTGCATGCAGAGAGCAGCGTCAGGAGATGCAGCCCAGCCCTATCCTTACTGCATGCCGTTGGCTGACAGTACCTTGTTTTGCACTTTGCACACTTGTGTAGGGTATTGTAAATTACCCCTATTATCTCTAGCTGACACTATGCATTAAAGGCACAACATGGACAGACATTGCTGCATAATTTAAAAGCACACTATACAGGGATCTGAACACTTGGGGGCTGATTCACTAACTTCGAGTGAAGGATTCGAAGTAAAAAAACTTCGAATTTCGAAGGTTTTTTTGGGCTACTTCGACCATCGAATGGGCTACTTCGACCTTCGACTACGACTTCGAATCGAAGGATTCATAGTAAAAATCGTTCGACTATTCGACCATTCGATAGTCGAAGTACTGTCTCTTTAAAAAAAACTTCGACCCCCTAGTTCGGCATCTAAAAGCTACCGAACTCAATGTTAGCCTATGGGGAAGGTCCCCATAGGTTTGGCTAACTTTTTTTGATCGAAGGATATTCCTTCGATGGTTGGATTTAAATCCTTCGAATCGTTCGATTCAAAGGATTTAATCGTTCAATTCGAAGGATTTAATCGTTCGATCGAAGGAATTATCCTTCGATCGTTCAATCAAACTATCTGCGCTAAATCCTTCGACTTCGATATTCGAAGTCGAAGGATTTCAATTCCTAGTCGAATATCGAGTGTTAAAGGAAAACTATACCCCCAAAATGAATACTTAAGCAACAGATAGTTTATATCAAATTGAATGACATATTAAAGAATCTTACCAAACTGGAATATATATTTACATAAATATTGCCCTTTTACATCTCTTGCCTTGAACCACCATTTGGTGACTCTATCTGTGCTGCCTCAGAGATCACCTGACCAGAAATACTACAACACTAACTGTAACAGGAAGAAGTGAGGAAGCAAAAGGCAGAACTCTGTCTGTTAATTGGCTCATGTGACCTAACATGTATGGTTTGTTGGTATGTTTGTGAGTACAGTGAATCCTACGATCCCAGGGGGCGGCGCTTATTTTTTAAAATGGCAATTTTCTATTTATGATTACCCAATGGCACATACTACTAGAAAAGTATATTATTATGAAAATGGTTTATTTACATGAAGCAGGGTTTTACATATGAGCTGTTTTATGCAATATCTTTTTATAGAGACCTACATTGTTTGGGGGTATAGTTTTCCTTTAATTAACCCTCGATATTCGACCCTTAGTGAATCAGCCCCTAGATGTAAAAGCTATTCTGTTTTGTAATCAATTACTCTAACTGAGCTTGTTGAGTGTACAAGTTTTACCTAGTGTTTTTGTTTGGCGAGTGATCTCTCTCTCTCTCTCTCTCTCTCTCTCTCTCTCTCTCTCTCTCTCTATATATATATGATTTATTGTTAAAGAAGAGTAGATTCAGGCATTTTGCTTGCACATGTCAGAATCACTTTAAGTACATGACACAGCCTAACACAAGATGGAGACAGAGAACCATCAGTAGCTTAGTATTCATTGCATATAAACACACCCCACAGCAGAGCAAAAGGTTAACATAATGGAAATTGGAAAAAGCAACAGTCAGTATTACAAAGGCAGCATCCCTTATTCCTTACAAATCTGGTTGAGGATTAGTGGGGTTATTTTTAAAAGTTGCACCAAGATATGCTGTGACGCTATGGGGGTTATTTATCAAAATCCGAAATGTTCTCACTATTTTCTGAAACCGACTCTGACCAAATAGGCACCGACTTCTCACCCCCCCCTATTTATCAATAAAATTTCATATTTTTTTCTAGAGAAAGTCACGGTAAAATCAAAAGCTACAATTTTTTCAGAATCCCAATTCAACTCAGAAAATCCATTGTTAAAGGGCATGTAAAGGCAAAAAAAATTCCCATTTTTACTTTAATGAAAAAGAAACCTATCTCCAATATACTTTAATTAGAAAATGTGTACTGTTTCTATAAGAAACCTGACTGTATGCAGTGAAATTCTCCCTTCATTTACTGCTGTGGATAGGAATTGTCAGATGGTCCCTAACTGCTCTGCAGGGAAACAATCAGGGAATACAGCAGGGGGAGCCCCCACCTTACATCCTAGCCATGCAGAACTCAAGCAGCTTTGTTTGTTTCCCTGTAGAGCCGTTCGGAGACTGTGTAGACATTTATATTGGATCTTATTTTTGCCTTTACATCCCCTTTATTGTTCCAACTCCAGCTGCAGGGACAAAGATCATGGAGCCAGATTTAAACAGAAAAACTGGGATTATTTTGTTGCAGCCGCTCGTTCTGCAGATTTGGATAAAGTCTGTATTAAACAATACAAAAACTATAAAATCAACATTAGATTACATGACACCACAGGACCCAGTGCAGTCTGTATATTCTGATTATTAATCAGTCTTGCTGTATCGGCTTCTGGCTTCTTTTATGATGATCCCTAAGCAGCCCAGACCACACTGAGCATGTGCACAGTCTTGGTCTTGTAAAGATATCTTGTAACAAAGTTACAAGATGGTGACCCCCTGCGGCCAACGTTGAAAGCATAAATCATTTGTTTGATTAGGCTTGTGGTGCAGTAAGTTCATGTTTATGTTTAGTATACAAAATTTAGACTTTACTTCCCCTTTAATGGGACATCTTCCATTGTCTTTTACATGTTCTCGGCAGGTCTGAGATGGAGTATTTTTTTCATCTGACTTTCAACAGCACCGGACTTTAGTAAATCCCGGAAAAATCAAAAGGGGAAAATTGTATTTTCCCCTTTAAAGTCCGACTAGAAAAATTCAGAGCTTAAAGGGGTTGTTCACCTTTGAGTTAACTTTAATTATGATGTTGAGAGTGATATTCTAAAACAATTTGTAATTGGTTTTCAATTATTATTATTTGTGGTCTTTGAATTATTTCACTTTTTATTCAGCAGCTCTCCAGTTTGCAATGTCAGCAATCTTGTTACTAGGGTTCAAATTACCCTAGCAACCATGCACTGGTTTGAATAAGAGACTGGAATATGAATAGGAGAGGGGCTGAATAGAAAGACGAGTAATAAAAAAATAGCGATAACAATAAATTTGTAGCCTTTTTTGTTTTTAGATGAGGGTCAGTGACCATTTGAAAGCAGGAAAGAGGCAGAAGAAAAAGGCAAATAATTAAAACGCTATAGAAAATAAATAATGAAGACCAATTGGAAAGTTGCTTAGAATTGGCCGTTCTATAACATACAGTACTAAGGGGCACATTTACTGAGCTCGAGTGAAGGAATAGAATAAAAATTTCAAAATATTTTTTTGGCTACTTCGACTATGACTTTGATTACGAATCGAACGATTCGAACTAAAAATCGTTCGACTATTCGACCATTCGACCATTCGACCAATCGATAGTCGAAGTACTGTCTCTTTAAAAAAAACTTCGACCCCTACTTCACCATCTAAAACCTACTGAACATCAATGTTAGCCTATGGGGAAGGTCCCCATAGTCTTTCCTAGGTTTTTTTGATCGAAGGAAAATCGTTCGATCGATGGATTAAAATCCTTTGAATGGTTAGATTCGAAGGATGTAATAGTTTGATAAAACCATTTTTCCTTCGATCGTACGAACGAAGGAAATGCGGTAAATCCTTTGACTTCGATATTCGAAGTCGAAGGATTTTACTTCGACGGTCGAATATCGAGGGTTAATTAACCCTTGATATTCGACCTAAGTAAATGTGCCCGTAAAAGTTAACGTAAAGATGAAGCACCCCTTTAATAAATAACCCCCTATGAGATGGTCTCTCATATTGTCCCCTCAACAAACACATGAAAAAATTGTATGAAATCATTCATTGACAGTTGAACCTTATTTATTTTTGTGCTTTTTTTTTTAAATTTTACTTTTTTTTAATCAGCTTTCCAGTTTGCATTTTTAAACAGTTATTTATTCTTGCCATCCTGATAGTTGGGTTGAAATGTAAAGATAGATTATAAAAATGAATGACTAATGATTAAAATAATTGCTAAATATATAAATGTGGTATTATGATTATCCTCAATCTGTGAGTGCCGTTCCTGCATTAAAAATTCTAAAAGAGCTGGTTACAAAAGAGCATCACATATTGAGAATCTAGGTGCTGTATAACATGGGTAAAACAGGTATGTGAGGTGTTGATAGGCTGGGAACATGTTATGGAGAAGAATGATTTAATTATTAAATTACAGCAATACAATAGATAAAATTAAGATATAAAAATACACCAGTGGTCAGGGGCAGGCAGCACAATGACAAGTTTGTATAACAGGTAGTGATAGTGAATTTCACTGTAAATTCGAGATTTTTTTGGTGAAGCCAAATCGGACAAATTCGCCCATCAATAATAACAGGCTGAGGTTGGGGCTGAAGGCAATGACAAATCCAGTGAAGGCAGAGCGTAGTCTAGTAAACAAGCCAAGGTTGAATACCAGGAGATCAAACAGAGTACAGGTAAGAGGAATTGAAGCAGAAGAACTAGGGTATGGAAGCGGGCAAGGGAATCCCAGGACTGTGGCTGTGACTGTGGCTTAATGATCAAGCAACAAGAGTAGCTGGAGGCTGGCTTACAATGCCCCTTAATTGCAGATTGAAACCACATGAGATAAACGAGATAAATGAAGAAGAGGACAGCAGAGAGACATAATAGACAGACCTCAGAATAACTGACCAGCACCAACCCCATGAGTCCCCAGTAGCTCAGAAGGTTAGTGCAATTAGTGATGTGTGGGCCGGCCTGATACCCACAGGGGTTGGGCGGGTTAGTAGTGATGGGCGAATTTATTCGCCAGGCGCGAATTTGCGGCGAATTTGCATGATTCGCCGCCGGTGAATAAATTTGCGAAACGCCCGCAAAAATTTGCTTAAGCGAAACGGAGCAAATTCGCCCATCACTACGGGTTAGGTCAACCTCGCCCCCCCCATTTGCCGGTCACAGGCGGGTTCAGGTTGCGCTCTTCTGCCTGCGACTATACACTGCCAGCCTCTGGTTTTATAGGTGTGCCTTTTTGCCTCGCCCCCTTTTGTGACACCATCAGTGGGTTGGGTCAGTGTGGGACTATAAAAGGAAGGCAGAAGTTGGTACGGGTTGAGTTTTTCTTAACCCGCACATCACTAATTGCAAGTAAGCATTCCAGGGTTTGATTCCCAGTGCTGACATGAAGTATATCTTATAGAATATTGTTGCTCTTCTCTATTATTCATAACAGCTTTGTAATGCAAAAAGCATACTAAAAGAATAATAACTCCATAAGGATAATAACTCGTACTAGGACATCTAACAGCAGGATGGTCAGTCTGACCACTGAAACTGGGAGAAATCACATTGCCATGTAGAACAATGGTTGGCCCAAACCGGACCTCAGTTGAAAAACGTGCCACTAAAAAAACATTAATTAACAAAATTGTATTACATCTCACAAAGGCTCCCTCTATTCACTGCAGCTATATTCATATCTATATGCACATACTGTATGCCTAGTATCCCTTGCAACATATGCATGGATTTAGAGGTAATTTTCTTGTAATTAAAAGGGAAAAAACCCAGATTTATTAAGTATTCTTTAAGAACAACAAGCATAATGGCCACAGGTTCATGAATGTTCCATTGCAATAGATCTCAACCCTACATCTAACAGGTAGAAAAAAATACACTAGCCATGTTCAATGTGGCAGGCAGGTTACACAGATGAATGTATATCCATAGCATGTATCATAGACATTTAATTGGTGCCAGCACCTTGAAACAGTTTAAATGGGTTATACCAAGGGAAGAATGATTGCATAGCATTAATCAAATACAGAAAAGAGCAGCGCTGGGCTGGCTAGAAAGACAAATGATGAGTGTATTTCCGGAGCTGGAATATAGACGAGATGTTGAAAGATCTGCAGAGTGATATTGAAGGATGGGTTAAGTACCCCATGGAGGAAACAGAGCCGCTTTTTCATACTACACTTGCACATTTGTAGAGTTTATTATTAATAACATGTCTAGAAGACACTAGAGACATGACCAGTATATATTTTTTTATTTGAGGGAAATAGAAAAAAATCACATGGATGTTTACGTTAAAAATATAACTGCAGTCATTCTTCAAAGGCATCAATGACAGTTTAAAAATGAATACCTTGTTTACAGTTGGATTAATATTTAACATTTATACATTTCCTGACAATAAAATCAGTAAGAAGGAATTTACTTGTTGCTGTAGCTCATTGCCATGTCGCTTCCCGCAAATGTTTTGAAGCCAGGAACTGTCACCACTAACTAACAGCAAAACACTAAGGGGCAAATTTACTAAGTGGCCGTCGCTAGCGAAAATTCGGCAAAATTACTCTTCACAGGGACATCGCCATTTTATTAAACGACGTAGAGGACAATTCGCTAGAGAAAGAGCTCAGCGCCTTTTTGCAAGCTGAATTTTCACGATCGTTACCCCGCAAATTAATCAAAGTGTGAATTTTCCACTACGTTACCATTTTCGCCAGAGTCTGCTTCATGGGGAGCACTGAGGACACGCAGCTAACCCAGTGCTCCGGCACTTGCACGTGCGCTCAGGAGGGGTAGTGCGGGTGCCCATGAAATTCGGCCCAAATAGAGGATCTCTTTTGTCTTTATTTCATGGTCCAAAAATCATACTTTTAACTGTAAACAAAAGTTTTTTTGTAGTTGAGATTCCTATTTGCCTTTACTTTAAAAATCCCAGCACCCTCAGCTTGAATAAAAGCCCATTCATTATCCCTGCCATAGCACAATTAATAAAACCCCACATTTTTCATTTGTGTTCTATACTTTTTGTGAAATTCACAGTAAATCATTAGATCAGACTTTTTTATCACCCCTTAAAGGGATACTGTCATGGGAAAAACATTTTTTTTCAAAATGAATCAGTTAATAGTGCTGCTCCAGCAGAATTCTGCACTGAAATCCATTTCTCAAAAGAGCAAACAGATTTTTTTATATTCAATTTTGAAATCTGACAAAGGGCTAGACATTTTGTCAATTTCCCAGCTGCCCCAAGTCATGTGACGATTTTTGTTCGACCAAAAAAAGATAGCTAAGCCTATGGGGACCTTCCCCATAGGCTAACTTTGACTTTGGTAGCATTTACGAGGCGAACTAGGGGGTTGAAGTTTTTTTTTAAAGAGACAGTACTTCGACTATCGAATGGTCGAATAGTCAAACTATTTTTAGTTCGAATCGTTCGGTTCAAAGTCGAAGTTGTAGTCGAAGGTCGAAGTAGCCCATTCGATGGTCGAAGTAGCCAAAAAAACATTCGAAATTCAACGTTTTTTTTCCTCTATTCCTTCACTCGAGCTAAGTAAATGGGCCCCTTATTGTTATTGCTGCACGCTGCGTCTGCATCCGACAGTCGTGTCGCATCAACAATGCGACACGATCCGACACTGGCATTACTTACCTTATTTCCGTCGCATTCGACGTGACACCTGCGATTTTGCGCAGCGCGTTGAATCGCGACAGAATCGCCCGTGTAGTCCTGCCCTAAGACAAAAAGCATTACAGCTTTAAGTTGAAGCAGCAAGATTACAGCTGATTTTCCAAAGATTTTTAGACATGAATGCGAAATAGCAGAAGTAATGACCAGAATACAGTTTTTCTTAAAAAAAACTGCAAATGTTTTTTTTTGGCTACTTATAGTTATTGCTGCACGCAGCGTCTGCTATAGAGCACTATGAGTACTAAGAGTACTACGTTACTGAAATTGAATCATCAATTGTTAAGAATGTTTAAAAAGGACAGTGAAATATAGTATATTGTCAAGTTAAAACAATTTTAAACCTCTATTTCTACATGAAGAATTTGCAACAAGTAAAGAAATAGTTTTATTTCAAAACTTTTAAATGACAAACAACCGATTGTTTGTGCAACTTGGTCATATACTGGTCGATGCTTTTATTGTACTGGCTGATTCATTGATTGTACTGGTCTCGATTGCTGGACAATATGACCAATTGAATGGATGACATAAAATGTGTGGCAATATTAAAGGGGTGGTTCACCTTTAAATTAACTTTAATTATGTTATGGCCAGTTCTAAGCAACTTTTCAATATTTTGTATAGGTTTTTATTTATTTGCCTTTTTCCTTGGATTCTTCTCAGCTTTCAAATGGGAGTCACTGACCCCATCCAAAACCAAAAGCTAGACATTTATTGTTATTGCTACGTTTTATTACTCATATTTCTATTCAGGTCCCCTCCTATTCATACCCCAGTCTCTTTCAAATCAGTGCATGGGTGCTGGGTTCATTTGGACCCTAGCAACCAGATTGCTGAAATTGCAAACTGAAGAGCCGCTGAATAAAAAGCTAAATAACTCAGGAACCACAAATAATAAAAACTGTAAGGATCCAAACTACGGAGAAACCCGAGGTTCCAAGAATTCCCATACCTGTACTTATATTTGCAATTTTTCAAATGACCTTCTGGTTGGGACTTATAGTTCTACAATATTTTCCAGTCTGTGTATTCAGGTTTTCTGCACCAGCAGCTCTAATTAACATTTATGTTAAGCCACATTTTGGGGTTTATTCCACTCTTCTTGTTTTTGTGTATGGCAGGTTTTAAAATAAAATGGTGAATTTACATTGAACAAACAAAATAAGCACCGTGAAGGGTTAATCTAGAAATTGCAGCCAAAAGGTAGGGGGGAGGGTAAAGAGGGACTCCAGGAACACTAAGCGATTACTTAGTGAAGAGGGACAGTTATTTTTTTTAAGTGTAATGTGACTCATTCCTGTCATGGTCCCTTTAAGGGGCCCTTCAATAATGACTTGCAGTGGAACTGTCCGTGGTGCTGATGGGAAAAGCTTTCAGCCTGAGCCTGTTGTGTATCTGAATACAAAGCCCAGCCACCTGCCTGCAGACATTCTGCTGGAGATTTATAACATGCAATTGGGATCATGTCACCAACGTTATCCCTCTCTGGGGGTTTGACACAGCTCCCTGTTTGCGCAGTCTCTATCTTGCAGCCCTCCCTTAACAGCTAGAAAAAATGGCGCTGAACAATTTCCTCTTCGCCCAATGTGTCCTGTATTTTCTGGCATTTTTGTTCAGCTTCATCGCTGTCATCCCTCTGAGTGAGAACAGCACCGACTTCCATGGAAAATGCCTCCTGTTTACAGAGGGCATGTGGCTGAGTGTCAATATTACAATGGAGAGGGAGCACTTCACAGTGGATGAGTGGGGGCCGGAGTCTGCCTGCAGGTTCAGTGTAATCACCGGGCTCCTTTCATTGCTGGCGTCTGCTGTGCAGGCCTGGAGGAGCCTCTACTTCCTCTGCAAGGGCCACGAGCAGTGAGTTTCACCTGGGGGGTTGGGATATTCATATCAATGAAATATATTTTCAGATTGCTTAGGTCAATATGCTCTATAGTCATTTTTCTTGTATTAACAACCAGCCTGTGTCTGTGTAGTGCTCCTATCAAACCAAACATATATGTCTGCCTTACTGTCCATTAGTCCATCACTCAGTATGGCTATATCATCTATCTATCTATCTATCTATCTATCTATCTATCTATCTATCTATCTATCTATCTATCTATCTATCTATCTATCTATCTATCTATCATCTATCTATCTATCTATCTATCTATCTATCTATCTATCTATCTATCTATCTATCTATCTATCCACCTCTCTGTTATATTAGTGTATTACCAATCCCATCTATCTATCTATCTATCTATCTATCTATCTATCTATCTATCTATCTATCTATCTATCTATCTATCTATCTATCTATCTATCATCTATCTATCTATCTATCTATCTATCTATCTATCTATCTATCTATCTATCTATCTATCTATCTGCATCCATCAGTCTATCAGTCTATGACCAATCAACTATACATTTATCTACCTATCATCTATCGAATATGTACCTCCTGTAGATATCCATCTTGCATCTTGATGTTTTGTTTTAAATGAAGATAATATGGGTAAAATGTACTGTAGCTTTTTAAACAGTATGGATGATTCTTTTATATACGGTTATGTTTGTATTTCCCCCATCCCCCATAGCACTTTCTGTACACAGAGTGGTATTTGCTTCTGTTTTCTACAAGTTATCTTTGCATTAGACCTATCTGTGTGAAGAGCACTGCATACTCAAGGTCAGGGGAGTCCAAAAGGTAGATCGGGATCTGCCAGTAGATATTTAGCTGGTGATCACCCTCCTGTTTTATGCTTTTCATTCAGATATGTTTTATGTTAAGGTTACATAAGAAATTATCTGTTAAATATAGCAATATATCATACCTTACCAGAACATGCCATTTTTTTCTAAGAAACATTGCAATAATACGCACCTTCCTCTACCCCCCCCCACTACCAAAACACCGGTCCAGGCTCTCATACTCTCCAGGTTAGATTACTGTAACATATTACTAGCTGGTCTCCCTGAATCATGTCTCCACCCATTGCATTCAATCTTCACTGTTGCTGCCAGCATGGTCTCACCCGCATCTAAATCTGTCCCCTCCTCCTCCTCACTAATAAAATCTCCTGGCTTCTGATCAAGTGGCGCATAAAATACAAAATTCTTATCCTGTCTTTCAGAGCCCTCCATTCTTCTGCTACTCTTTATATATTAGATCTCATCAACCCAAACACTTACTCCTGGGCCCTGCACTCAGCTCAGGAGAATCTACGGACTGTACAGTTCACCAAAATAGCTGCACGCATAAAACCTTTTCTGGAATGCTTTACCATTGTGTATCAGGAAAGCCCCCACACAAACACATTTCTCTAAGCTCCTTAAAAAACACCTACTACTTGAAGCACTTTGCTAGCCCTCCTCTGCAGCAATGTATCCTTATCCTACACACCTATACCTCCACTTTTTGTTTCTGTTTTGTTCTCCTTTTCCTAATAGATTGTAAGCTCCTTGGAGCAGGGACATCATCCATGCTGTGTATTGAAAGTTCTTAGCTCATAAGCATTGCTTTAGCTATTATTAATGTATTACTTAATTATTAATATACCCCTATTTGTGCTCATACCTTGTGAAGCACTGCGTACAATTGTGGTGCTATATAAATCAATGCATACATTTATAATATACAGTTTCTCATAAATCAATATTTAAGTAATATTTTCCATGGAACAGAATGCTAACAATGCTTTTATGGATGTAGATCACAATGGGAAATCATTACTTAAAGCAGACCTCACATTAATAAAGTATGGGCGCTCCTGCTCTAGGTAGTATTCACAGATTTTAACTTTTAAGGCACACTAAGCATATATAGTAAGTTCCTAGGACACTGAATTTAGTATCTGCAGAGGCCAAAAGGCTCATGTGTGCAAGTGCAGTTGTGGTCCTCACACTTTCCCTGCAGTCAGTTGTGTGTAACACCCCTTTCATTCAAGATATTTGTGACAAAATGTGCTCCTAGCACTTCTATATGTTAGTTATCAAAAAACCCATTAATCAGAAAGCACCGAGCTTTCTCCCATATACTTTTTTTTATCAAATAACTCAAAATGTTATAATTAATTTCCTTTTCCTCTGTAGTAATAAAATAGTACAATGTACTTGATCCCAACTAACATATAATTATTACTAATTGGAAGAAAAGCAATTCTATTAGGTTTATTTTGTTGTTTAAATTATTTTTTTAGTAGACTTAAAGCATGCTGATGCAAATTACAGAAACATCAGAAACAATATAAAACATCAGAAACAATATAAAAATATTGGTTAATATTTTCAAAGAGGGAAAGAATGTATGCCATAAGAAACCTTGGTAGACATGGCAAGTACAGTACATGGTTTACATATTTGACCTGATAATGGATATCAATAAATAAAAAAGTTACATTTGGATTTCAAAATGAATCATGAATTAGACAATATATTATTTATTCACTGTTTTGTTTTTGGCCATGAAAGTCCCCCCTGCCTGTATCTCTTACATCAGATATTAATCACTGGGCAAACAACTGGAATTGGTTGATAGGGGCAGTAGTACTTCCATAGAATACAAATTGATACAACAATTAAAGCATGACTTCTGGAAAAAACATTCAATTTCTCTGTACCTATTAAAAATTGTTTATAAAAAATCAGTTTTCTGACTTATTATATGGCTCATTTTCTCTTTGTGCCTTGGATTACTGTTATTTTGGAAGGAACTAGCTATACATATTAGGGATGCACCGAATCCACTATTTTGGATTCGGCCGAACCCCCGAATCCTTTGTGAAAGATTAGGCCGAATACCGAACCGAATCCGAACCCTAATTTGCATATGCAAATTAGGGGTGGGAAGGGGGAAAAATTTACTTCCTTGTTTTGTGAAGAAAAGTCACGTGATTTCCCTCCCCATCCCTAATTTGCATATGCAAATTCGGATTCGGATTCGGTTCGGCTGGGCAGAAGGATTCGGAACCGAATCCTGGATTCGGTGCATCCCTAATACATATATCAATAGAAGAAAAAAAAAACACAATTCCAAGACTATAATTGAATTGTAGCCAATTCCAAACCCATTTCTGATTTTTTAGAACTATTTGCACTTAAAATTTCCATGGATCGCCTGTTAATGAATGCCTCTTTTATTAATAGTATTCCCTCTACTAAGGCATAAAGTCATCCAGCAAATTCCTATCACACATGATCCAGTTTGGCAACTTAAATCATATCACATTTACCACATTGGCTGCTAGTGAGTGTGTGATGTGATGAATAGTTAGTAGACAGTTTATAATTTATGATTTCAGATCTCATTAGGAAAAAATATAAGGGGATTTAAGTGACAAGGATAATGAGACTTGAGAAGAATAATCCTGGGCCTTCTCATTTCTCCTTGGTGTTATTAATTAAACCAGATGTCTTGGGAGACCACTTATCTCTTGTATATGGTGGCTGGAAGCTGTTTAGAGTGTCTGTTGATGCTGTGTTTTGACTCATTATGAGATATATTTTTCTCCATTTTATTGCAGCTCTTTCTTTTATGCTTTCCTGAATCTGCTGATCAGCTCCTTTGTGGTTTTTGTCATATTTATTGCCAGCACCATTGTCAGTGTTGGATTTAACATGTGGTGTGATGCCATTACAGAAAAAGGAAGCCTTCCTCAAAGGTTAGTATAATAATCTATTGTCATGGATGGGAAGGTTAAACAAGATTTGATTTTGTGTGATTTTTGAATAGTAAAAACTAAAGTAATACATCCTTTACTAATTTTACCCATAGATGTCCATATTAAGTTAAAGTGGCCATAGACACACAGATAATATAGTATAAAACAAATCTTCATTCGATATTTGGTGCATGTATGGTGCGAAACGAGCTGACCGATATTGGTAGAACACTTGGATAACGGTCGGCTCATCGATTGGGTTGGACGGAAAATTTTGATCTGGTGCCTTTCAAGGCAAGCAAACATCAGCCATTGTTAGTGCTGAATCATCAGATACAGGTTGAATTCTATTGTTTCTACCTGTATATCTGACGATTCAGCTCTACACGTGTGTTTTGAACGAACGATCTTTTGAAGATCTTTCCGAGAAATTGTTACGTCTATGGCGATCTTTACGGAATCTGCTGTGTAGAGGTTGTTTCTGTTTATATTATGATTTTGGAGGACTTGGGTCATCACAAATGCCATGTACCACTAAGCAGATACATTCACATTGTTACCCTCATGTTAATTCTGTTCAAGGAGAAGAAGTAAATATCTTATTCACAGTTAAATAACCAACGATCCAATTAAAACCCAACCCCTTGGCAGCACATCACTTTTAGGCTCAAATAATATGTTTTACATAGATAATATTGTTCCATTAATTATGATTTCTGTTTATATTCTCTAAGCTGTGAAGAACTTCAGGACCGTGACCTAGAACTTAATTTAGAAAACTCATCATTCTATGATCAATTTGCCATTGCACAGGTGAGTAAGGAATTTTGCATTTGCTTTAACTAGCTTTGATACTCTTATAGTTGATATCATCCTTACGTCTTCCTAACTGGCAGATGTTTTTTTACTTCAATTTATTTACTTACCTAACACATTTAGCTCATGAGGGCTGGTCAGTATGGTTTCTATAAGTGTTTTTTGGTTAGAATGACTGATTTCTCTAGCTAAATGCATGGTGGAACTGGAGATTTCCTTATAAGGTCTCCCTAAACCCCACAAGGGTCATTGCATTTTGTTCTTTTCCTTGGGCATTTCTGAGGCTGCTGACGCTTGAGAAGGTGCCTTTTGCACTAGAAGAGGCGAATTTCCATTTAAAAAATTAAAATTCGGCTCTTAAATTTACCGGAGTCTGCTTTGTGCTGCCCCTGGCCACTCACGACCACCTATAGTAAGTTTCCCTTTTGATACGAGACAGCCCTAATGCTGCCACTTTACTTATTCTTTTTATTAGTTGAAACTGTAGAAATTGTCTCTGTCCTGGGATTCTCAACATAACAAGCAGGATTCAAGTAAAGTTTGAATGTCTGTGTTTATGTGGATATTGCAGGTTTATTCCAGCTGTGCCATATTTTGTTGCCAATAGTAGTTGATGGCAGAAAAAAAACAGGTGGTCTACCTTTGAAAGGCTTTATTCTGTTTTAAGAATCCAAAAAAGGGCTACGTTTCGGACTCCTCTGGGTCCTTTATCAAGGCTTGATATGAGGGGTCCGAAATGTTGCGCTTTTTTTATGTATATGGCTTAATAAACCACTTTTGACACAATTCAAACAAATTGATGTGCATCCGAATTTTTTTTGCAATTGCTCTACTGCTCCCTAGTGCAAGGGAAGGGTCTTCTGGGTAAGCACCCTGCACTTTTGGATTGGGTTGAGCTCTCCATCATGGTGAATCATTGACTCCAATTGGTGAAAAAAATTGTCGTGCATCAAAAAAAAAAAAATTGTCGCCATTGACTTCAGTGCATTTGGCTAATTTTTTTGCTGTTTTGTGAATTACTGGTTAGATTAGCCCATCACTATTTTTAAGCCCTAAAATTGTTTAATGTATCTTCCATACATATTGAAAAGATCTCACTGTATTAGCCCCCATCATCACCCAGGGCAATAAAGAACACTGGATAAAACAGTTCAATCATTTAAAAAGGTGATCAACTTTATTAATATAGTCATTTTTCAGCATCCAAAGAAATCAGATTTATTAGAAGTTATTGTAATTTTTCAGCATCCACGGAAAAGCACTTGTACATAATTGACTAGTTTAAAAAATGTCAGTTCTTTGACGATAAACATGTTCTGTTCTTATATCTTATATCCCTAAATTCTTAGGGGCAAATTTATGAAGGATTGAAATTCGAGTTTATGGGAGTTTCTAAAAACTCCCATCAACTCCCATAAACTCTAAATTCAAAAAATGACCAAATCAAATCAAATTTATTAAAAAAATTGAATTTTTTACATTCAGGTGAATAGGATCGACCTGCAAAATAGAATCAAATTTGAATCGGATTAAATCAAATTCTATTCTATTATATCTATTATATTTTTTTTTTCAAAAGTCCAACAAACGACTTCAAATTGATTGTAGGAGGCCCCCCATAGGCTAAAACACCAATTCGGCAGGTTTTAGATGGCGAATAGTCGAATTTGAATTCTAAAAGGGACAGTACATGATGAATTTCAAAAATAGAATTTTCTGTTCCCTAGTCGAATTACACTAAAATAAATCGAAATTCAAATTTAAAAATTAGAATTTTCAATTTGACCCTTGATAAATCTGCCCCCTAATGTTAACTTTTATAATGCCCTCTGCTAATACAAATACCTATCCTGTACTTTACAAATATGGACTGCTCTGTGCTACTTAACCAGTGTTCAATCAAATGAAATGTCTTAAGCAAATGCCCCTAACGTTTTACTTACCCCTCGGTGCAGATTCAGGCATCGGAGTTCACGGGCGCCATCTTCTTCTCTTCAGAAATTTTTGGAATGAGACGGGCGTAGCGGCGCATGCGCAGTTGGAGCAATTTTCTGTTTCGCTATAACTGTGCATTTGCCCGGGGTAACACTTGGTGGGAGGAGGGAGGGGGGGTCTATGTAGGGTAGGGATTTTTTTACCTTTAGGGTTGAATTCTTCTTTTAAGCAATTAAGAATTCAAACTAAAAAATTTCCAAGGATATTTGAAAATTTAGCAATATATTTAGTATTATAGATCTCTTTATTCTGCGTTTTCAGAGAAACGCAATCTCCTTTATATTCTGTCCTCTTCCTTTTCAGTTTGGATTGTGGGCAGCCTGGCTGACTTGGCTGGGAATAACCATTCTGGCATTCTTGAAGGTTTATCACAACTACAGACAAGAGGACCTCCTGGACAGTCTGATTCACGAAAAGGAGCTGCTGATAGGGAAATCCCCTTCAAGAAATTCTATGCAGGAAGAGAAAAGTGCCATCGTTTAATTTCAGTGAATACCACGTTTCTGAATCACTAGCCAGTGTAATGTATTACTATCTGTATTGATGGTTTTTAACTGGGAGTAGCTGGGTGGAATCTTGGTGACAGAAATCGAACCAAAATTCTGGGATGCCGATTGAGGCAAAAACATAAAATCCTTACTTGGGAGCTGTTTATGGACAGGAGTGCCTTCTTGTAATTCAAACAATATATTACGTAAGTTGCATGAAATGTGCAGAATGGAAATAACATTTGCTTTACTTTAAAATTAATTTAAATATCAACTTTTTGCTTAGTGACTAAAAACTAGCAGACTGTCTCTTATATCAGAATACACTTTACGGTACTAATATATAATATGTTTTATTAACGTAAGTATGTAGTATGTGAAGTGCTGATGTTGCAGTATATTATTATTATTACATATCATGATTGAAGAAGGCAGATCTCTATTGCCATGGAAGATAATAGCTATATATGACAATTACTCCTAATATGACGTTCTGAAGCTGAATATTATTGTATATGAACTTTAAAATAATGCAGTCCATTCTTTTGTTCCTGAACGGGAAATGGAAACTAATTGAGTAGGCTGCAAGTATTGGATATACAGTTCTGGAGCCATCAAAATCACAAAGAAATCTGGGGGACCCATGTTACTTCGTTAATAGACCCATAAAAGCTTTTCTGCCCTATATCTCCCAATTAAACCCCAAACACTCTGTGATGTGCCAAGAACCCACCATTACATACAAGTCATGTTCCTCCTGGGTTCTGTAAATGTGGCTAGGCCCCCATTAGGATGTCCCTTTTCAATGGTAGCCCTGTTCAGTAATTTGAAGCCTGCAGGACAAGGCAGTGCAGAAAAAAGTGGGGAGCAGACCTTGTGACCAGTGAGGACTTGCAGATGGAAGGGGACCTGGTAAATGTCAGCTCCCCCTTAATGCCCCCCAAGCAGTTGGAGAACCCCTACATTTGGCACCACCCTACTTCTTGCATCCTGCTATTCATATGGGTTGTTGTAGGGCCTGCAGGTGTGGTGTTGGTCATGGATGTTGCTCCCTAGTTCACCACTTTAACAAGAGTTGTATGTAAATAATTTCAGCTACCTATGAAAGTAGGCGTCAACGTACGTTTGCCTTAGGACACAAAAAAATCCCTTTAAATTGAAAGGAAAATATAAAAAATATAAAAAGGTGCACAATGGCCACTTTGCTAATGGCGCTTAAGTCTTGGTTCATTTGAATAAGAAATATTTTAAAAAATATTCTTTGGGGATTGGTACGATGTCCAGATTCTCCAGCTTTTTGAATGTGTCAGTAACTGGCAGATCTTTAAAGGGATACTGTCATGGGAAAATAGTGTTAATAGTGCTACTCCAGCAGACTACTGCATTGAAATCCAATTCTCAAAACAGATTTCTTTATATTCAGTTTTGAAATCTTACATGGGGCTAGACATAATGTCAGTTTCCAGCTGCCCCCAGTCATGTGCCTGCACTTTAGGATGGAACTACTTTCTGGCAGGCTGTTATTTCTCTTACTTAATGTAACTGAATCAGTCTCAGTGGGACGTGGCTTTTACTATTGAGTGTTGTTCTTAGATCTACCAGGCAGCTGTTATCTTGTGTTAGGGAGCTGCTATCTGGTTACCTTCCCATTGTTCTGTTGTTAGGCTGCTGGGGGGAAGGGAGGGGGTGATATCACTACATGCGAGTCATATACTAAGGTTTTGTAAGTAGGCATTTCAGCCGCTTTTTGGTGCAAATCACAAAAAAGGTTGCCGTACAGGGAAAGGGAAACACTATTATACGTGATTGAAGAAATAAAAGTCTTGTAAGTAGGCACTTTAACCGTTTGTTGGTGGAGGACGCACATGCATGCTGAGAATTAAATATTAGGCACAGCCCCCGAAATGGAGGACTAAAATAAAACAAAACAAAAGAAAAAGAATTTCTGGAAAAAGGGGAACAAAACACAATAAAATAGAAATTCTTCACATGAGCACTTGGTGTAAAACGAATATATCTAAAAATACTATACTATATGTCGATTTTCTCTCCCTTTTTTTCTTTGCTTCTATTTGTTTCTGGTGAGTTCGACTCCGTTGCCAAAGGCGCTGATCCATTTTTCAGTAAAGAGTGACTCAAGTTTATCAGAGCACAAGTCAGGTGAGTGGGGGCAGCTGGGAAACTGACAATATGTCTAGCCCCATGTCAGCTTTCAAAATTAAATATAAAAAAATCTGTTTGCTTTTTTGAAAAATGGATTGCAGTGCAGAATTCTGCTGGAGCAGATGTGTTTTTTTTTTAAAAAAAAAAAAATGTTTTCCCATGACAGTATCCCTTTAAAGTGTAGCTACAGTATATTGATGATTAGGTCTCTTTCAGTGGATGTTAGAATGTAAATGAGCCTCCTGTGATTTAGAGCTAAATTTCATGAATGTATCCTAATGGTCCCCCCTCTATCAAGATACTTTGTAACTTTAAAATATACTATCTTTGCAACCAGGTATATCTGACGTTTTCTACCTGGCTGCCACCCTCACAGATACAGTTGAACTACAACAGTTTGCAATGATGCAAATTATAGCTGAATATTATCAGTTTTATAAACCATATTTTGTAGTGGCTGTTTACAACAAATCCAAAAAGTAATTTACCTGAATTATCTGTAGCAGGTTGTGCTTTAAAAAGTCCACTAATTCTGCAGTCAGGGAGCATTGGATAAGCATTTGCTTGTGGTGTTATTTGTAACTGATGCATTGTGCTATACTTCAGTGGATAATGTTTTTCTAAATGCATGGTTTGCATCATTAAAACAATAGATTTCTTTTTCCTTTTAATATAATGTACTTGTTAGGAAGTATTATCTTGATAAAATGTAAAGAGATGTAGAAATTGTTTAAGCTCTGTAAATAAAAGGCAATTTTATATTGCATGACAGAATGCATGCCCGTGCAACCACAGTATAACAAAGTATACAGTCCGTTTTGTACTATTTTGCTGCTTTAATGACATTTCTTTGCTCTTTGTTGCATTTTAGAATGTGAAGATCAAAAAAATGTGTGTCCACTGCGTTATATAATTTATCACACAACGGCTGGGGCAGTCGTTTTATTGCTTCTCAGCCCATTTATAGTTGTACCTTCCTTTGAAAAACAAAAGGTAGTAAAAACAGCAATGGCTTATCTAGCCAAGCCTAGAGTTAAAAATGGATATAAAAGTATTGCATTTTGATGTCCTCCGATTCATATGTCAACATAGTACAAATATTTTTGCCTGTAGAGTCATATGACTTTTTCCTATTTATATGTCCTTGTAAAAAACTGTTCTCAATGTTCCGAATGAAACTGATTAATTTCCCAAAGAATCTCCAAAATGAACCCATAGTTTTTTCCCCCCAGAAAGTTTTCTGCAGCTTTGAACATTTGAAAATAATTTTGTCCCATACTCCAGAATCTTTTAAGTCTGCTCCTAATTCTGTTGATCAAGGTAAAAAGCTGAGGAAAAGTCTCTGATTCTGTGGGAAATGTATCTACTTTTTTTTGGAAACCAGTCCTGTTTTGGCTATTTTAAATCAAGGAGGTCAGTCCTTTAACCTTACGTTTGTTGAAGCAGGATTCCCGGAATCCCTCAGATGGTTTAAAGACTCCAAGAAGGTTTATACAAATAGAGGCTTTTTTTTGACAACCCAAAATTGCTGTAGAAATCCCCTGTAGATTTCCCCTCTATTAAAATAAGTTTCTGGTGCCAATGTGTGAATACATAACCACAAATGTGGCAATGCCAATGTCTGCAAATCATGCAGCTCAGTTTCCTTAAAGATGAGCAGTTATGACTCTTCACTGCCATTGCCAATTCTTTTGGCCTCTTTAGTGGATGGCTGGCTTTGCCCAGATATCTGCATATTCTGCAATAACTCTGATTCAGTTGATTTAGAGAACTGTAGAATAGTTATATTTGTTTGCCCAGCCAGGAGCAGTAACTATGAAAGGTATGAAAAAATATATAATATAATATATTATTTTCAATTGAATTGGAATAAAACTCTGTTGTGAATTTTAGCTCTCAATCCATGAAGCCCGGCCATTCCACAATGACTGGAATTCTAGACTCCGGCAGACAGGAGGCCATAAAAATCTCATGAAAAGTCACAATCAGGTTACAGGCTTCCAGCCAAGCTGTAGGAGATAGGGTAGTGCAATGTTAGTTATTTTCTTTCCTAAATCTTCTTGCTTTCATTTATGCAAAAATATCTGAGAATGTAAATAGTCCACAACTATTTTATTTTTTTAAATAGTACAGGTATAGGATCCCTTATCCAGAAACCCGATATCCAGAAAGCTCAGAATTACGGAATTCTCCCATAGACTCCATTTTATCCAAATAATCCAAATTTTTAAAAATGATTTCCTTTTTCTCTGTTATAATAAAACAGTACATTGTACTTGATCCCAACTAATATATAATAAATCCTTATTGGAAGCAAAACCAGCCTATTGGGTTTATTTAATGTTTAAATTAATTTCTAGTAGACTTAAGGCATGAAGACCCAAATTACGGAAAGATCCATTATCCGGAAAACCCCAGGTCCCGAGCATTCTGGATAACAGGTCCCATACCTGTAATAGTAAGCCCATAATTCTATAAAAATGGCTATTTTATATGGATGCCATGTTGGTACTGGAATGTAAAAGTCCTTAAAGGAAAACTATACCCCCAAAATGAATACTTAAGCATCAGATAGTTTATATCAAATTGAATGACATATTAAAGAATCTTACCAAACTGGAATATATATTTACATAAATATTGCCCTTTTACATCTCTTGCCTTGAGCCACCATTTCGTGACTCTATATGTGCTGCCTCAGAGATCACCTGACCAGAAATACTGCAGCTCTAACTGTAACAGGAAGAAGTGAGGAAGCAAAAGGCAGAACTCTGTCTGTTAATTGGCTCATGTGACCTTACATGTGGTTTGTATGTGAGTACAGTGAATCTTACGATCTCAGGGGGCGGCCCTTATTTTTTAAAATGGAAATTTTCTATTTATGATTACCCAATGGCACATACTACTAAAAAAGTATATAATTATGATAATGGTTCATTTACATGAAGCAGGGTTTTACACATGAGCTGTTTTACTCAGTATCTTTTAATAGAGACCTACATTGTTTGGGGGGTATAGTTAAGGATTTAAATACATATCAAATGAACTGAAACCCAATTTTGAACTTGGAGAACGTTTTGCTTTTCCAAATACCCTTTGTTTTGGTTTATAGCTTTAGCCTCTGAGCATATAGTAACTTTTCTGCATAATCTATGAGATCTGTTGAATGTAAAAAACTTTATATAGGGATATGTTTAGCCTTAGTCCGGTAACAAGTATTCATGTGATTTAAGGGATGCGTATATCCAAGGAACAGACCAGACATCTTTGAACCATGGATGTTGATTGGGCATTTTTGCCTCAAACTAATGATAACGTCTGTATATAACTAAGAGAATAATGATGGAACCATAGTTGCAATGAAAAATGTTCCTGACTTGTTCTCGACTGGTCTTTACTTGCATGGCCAGGTAGGAGGTAAATCCTGTTCTTTTTCTACAAGTTATAATGTTTCCTCATGTTAATGATTCGTCATGCTATAAACTGAACAATCATTTGGATGAATGTTAATTGGTTATATGGTTATATCTGTGTATATGACTACCTTAAATCAGAAGCCCTTTTTATTTAGCTTATCTTGGAATTAAGAACTTCTCTCATTCCCTGAAAGATAGATGTGGACACCTATGATAACACATAGAGCAAGCATTCTTTTTACCTAGTGGAAACAGAATTTTTTGGGCAGTAAGGAAATTGCACCAACCTAGCCCCTATGAAGTAATAAGAGAATACTGGCAGTATTTGTTTCTTGTAAGCTGAAATTAAGAAAGTTGTCTGTCCTTGGTTTCAAAATTCTTAAAAGATATTGTCAACAAGTGTACAGTACATTGGCTGCGTCAAACTGTTCCGGGTATTTTATCCAGTATACGTTTTTTTTTCTGCACAGTAAGGCTTTTGTTCAATTTAAGGAAAACCTGGAATGAAAGAATATTTTTCAACTGATGTTAAGGAAAAATATAATCATTTCATGCTATTTGCACATCTTGCATATATTTAAGACTGAATCTTGTAATGTATCTAATTGAAATGCAATTCATTTTTGTTTAAAGTATTGATAACATGCTGCTTTAGATTTTCTCTATGATTTATTATTTTGGAGCCTCCTGCAAATAAATCAATACCAAAGTAGACCCAGGTGTCAGTGGGCCCTCATGCAGCTAAACATGGGCCTTTTTTTTATGGCCATTCTCTATTTCTATAAGAACAAAGGCTAAATAGATGGCATAATAGATTATATCATGTAAAGAAAAGAGACTAGGGGAATAGAGGTTGAGTGAGGAGAGGAAGAAAAATATTACTGAGAGTGGGCCCGGTCGATGGTTTTTTGGGGGGCCCCTGGTGTCCCAGTACGACACTGCTAGTATATGCTATATTTATTAGAAGCAGAAGGAAATGGGCAGTTATCCAATGAAAATGAAGCACATAATGTGAATAGATGTCGGTATAGAGTACAACCCAGTAATTTGTATGACTTTAGGGAGGCAGTCGCTTGTGAGCTAACATTTAAATAAAGCACAAGACTCTGTTTTCATTTTTCGTGAGTGGAGGTCGGCGACAGCTTTTATTAAAACCATATTTGCCAAAAACCGATAACCCTGTCCTTGCCATGTTATACCAAGCCCAGGTTACCCCACAGATGCCAGCCACCGCAGCCACGTGGGCATGTAAAGGGAAAAACTAACTGGCAGCACCCAAATGGCAAGGGCCAAAAACAATTACCCACCAACAGCTGTGACAATAGTAATATTTGTTATACAACACATTCTTAACAATATGGAAACCAGTCCATTGAAACTTTATTAACAAATACGTGTAGCAATTTAAGTGTTACAGTGCAACGAGTGGGACGAACGGCTGCCATAAGGGGAGACCATAAACACTACAGCCCAGGGCGGCCATTAGAAATCACAGGGCCCCATACAACCAAATTTTCGGGCCCCCCTGGGATCATTGGTGACCAGGCCCCCCCCTATAAGTTAAAAAAACCATTGGGGCCCAAAGAATATTTTTTTTTAAAAAAACATTGGTGCCAGGGCCTATAGAATATTAAAATAATACATCGGTGGCCAGGGGATTAAAAAACAAAACAAAAAAAAACACAAATTGGAGCTCAGTAGAATTGAACTCATGGCTTCAGGACTTCAACTTTGCCTCCTTTCATGACTTTGGGTCTTTTCGCCGCTTCAGGACTTTAATTTCGGATGTTTTTGTGTGTTTGGGTCTTTTCGCCGCTTCAGGGTGTTTTTCGGCACTTCCGCATTTCGGCTGTTCGGGACTACAACTTTGGCGCTGTCAAGGGGGGCCCGGTTCTTTCGAAAGTGCAGTACTGCTGGGCCCCCTTCAGGCCCGGGCCACGTGTACCCCCTGTCCCCCCCTCATGGCGGCCCTGCTGCAGCCTATACAGCACTTTAAATGCCGTGACATCGCAAGAGGAGGAGGACAAGCAGCTTCCCATTATTATATCAGCCCTCCCTTAGTGCCATCCACCAATCCTTCCAGTTCCACCCCATGTAATTAGTCCCAGGGTTCCCTCTGCTCTCAGCACCTCCCCACAGTCCCAGGCACCCTTTGTTACCCACTTTGGTGCCTTGCATTCTGATTATAAAGAAACAAGGCTATTTCAGTATGGCTACAGAACTTTAACTCTTGTTATGTCTCTGCTGCTCAAGTCTAGCTGTACTGCAGCCCGACCTTCGAAAACATATTCCTTCTTGATTTACCTCCTTTTTCTACAGACATAAATAGCCTGGGTTCGAAGGAACATATTGTTGATGCATTTCTACAACTCACATGCAGCCCAGACTACATTAAGGGGCCGATTTATCAAGGGTCGAAGTACAAAAAACTTCGAATTCAAAGGATTTTCAACGAATTTGGCAATCCTGGGGTCGAATAAAAATCGTTCAATCAAACGATTAAATCATTCGAATTGAACGATTTGAACGATTTAAGCGATCGATCGAAGGATTTTTATTCGATGTGTTAAGACTTCGAAAATTTGTAGAAGGTCCCCATAGGCACTTCGGCACGTTTAATTTGGCAAAGTATTGAAGTCAAAGTTTTTTTTAAAGAGACAGTACTTTTTACTTTGAATCAAAGTCAAAGTAAATTCGAAGTCGTAGTATCCTATTCGATGGTCGAAGTATCCAAAAAATTACTTTGAATTTCAATTTTTTTTACTTCGAAAATTCCCTCGAATTCACTTCGACCCTTAGTAAATCTGCCCCTAAGCATGAGTTGGCACACCAGAGGGGAGCCAGCCAAGAATAAGGTGCAGTGTGGTTATGTGAAATATATATACAGTCTTATTGCAGCAGAGGACCCTTTAGTGCCTCATAGTACAATTCAGGTGCAGCGCCATAATAGACATTTACAGTTTACTGGCAGCTGCTAGAAAATAACATCTTTGATCGCCGAGCCTCCAGATGGTAGTGGAATGCTAATTATTGCTTTACATTTCGATAATAAAATTAGTACCACAATATTCTGTTTCCAAATTTTGAATTAAGTGGAGGCAGTACGCCGATTACAACTACAATATAGTTTACAAAATAAGATTAAACCTTAGATCATTTTTCTTTTAAAAGGGCTGATTCAAGAGTTTCAGGATGACTGTAGCTAGCGTTGGACTGAGCTGGCGGGACTCGGTGGGCCCCGCCGGCCTAGACCCACTCCACACAGTCTGACCTCCTCCCCCTGACCTCCTCCGCTCCTGACCACCTCTGCCCACTTGCCCCGCCCACTCAGCCTACTCATTTGTTCGTGAAGGGGACGGAAGAGGCCAGAGGGATGTAAGCTGGGGAGGGAGGCTTTCCTATGACTGGGGAAGGAGATCTGCGACTGGGGAGGAGGGGCCCTTGGGGGGAGGTGCGGCAGCCCTTGGGGGTGGCAGGGGCCCTGATGTTGAAGCCCCAGTGGGTCCTGATCCCCCCAGTCTGACCCTGACTGTAGCAGGGCCTAGAAATATATATATATATATACACACAAAGATTTTTGTTAATCGTCCGCACTCTATCTAAGTGATCTTGGGGTGCACGGTCTATTCTTAGACACATACTTCACATTCGCAATGAATCATCCCAGGACCAGCATTTCCCTTTGTGAAATCATCAACTTTTATTTAGATACTCTATTTAGGGACACTAATATCTGTATCTAAATAAAAGTTGATGATTTCACAAAGGGAAGTGCTGGTCCTGGGATGATTGTGTGTGTGTGTGTGAAGGAATAGAATAAAAAAAACTTTGAATTTCAAATGTTTTTTTTGGCTACTTCAACCATCGAATTGGTTACTTCGACCTTCGACTACAACTTCGAATCGAACGATTCGAATTAAAAATCGTTCGACTATTCGACCATTCGATAGTCGAAGTACTGTCTCTTTAGAAAAAAGTTCGACCCCCTACTTCGCCACCTAAAACCTACCGAACCTCAATGTTAGCCTATGGGGAAGGTCCCCATAGTCTTTCTAAACTTTTTTTGGTCGTAGAAAAATCGTTTGATCGATGGATTAAAATCCTTCGAATCGTTCTATTCGAAGGATTTAATCGTTCCATCGCACGATTTTTCGTTCGTTCGATATTCGAAGTCGAAGGATTTACCATCGGCAGTCGAATATCGAGGGTTAATTAACCCTCGATATTCGACCCTATGTAAATCTGGCCCTAAGTGTGTGTTATAATTAAAAAAATCGAGTACAATTTCTTCTGAGGATTTTCTGAAAAGATGATGTTAATTCAAAGTAATTCACAGTATTATACTTTTTCCTTATTAGCTAGCTTTATACATTTATATTCTTTGGGGTACCAAGTGATAAAGGAATGGTTCCTTTACAATAGGTATTTGTGTTTGAAACTGCTAACTATATTAATAGTTAAATGTGTATAATTATTTATACTTATATATTTCTATCCTCACAATGTAATTCTATCAGTCACTTATAGTTCTGGCTAAATGATTAAAATAATGTTATGCTACAGACATGACATTGTGCTTCATACGGAATTACTGCATATTACCTGCATAGAAAGATAAACGAAATTGCAACCAATAGTATGCTAGTTATGATATTGCTACTACAATATTTACAGCTGGCCTTGCGTTGTGTTTGTTATTGTGTATTTTTCTGAAAATAATGATATGGTCCTTGAATAACATTTCAAGATGTTTCAATGACACATTGGTATTGTATCCGAATATTGGCTTTGAGAATGTAATACGCAGCGGGTGTTGCTCCAGCAGTGCAGCTCCCATCAGAATTGGAAGGACTATGGGTTGCACATTCTTGCAGAGACTGGATTTGTAAGTCTAATGCTTATGTCAAGGTTGTATTGCTTTGTAAACATACAATGTTATCACTCAGACTGAAACAAATAAATATTGTTGATATGTTCACTGTTCACTGCTTTTGTGTTATCTAAATAAATACTGAAAGTAAAACCTGAGGGCACCACCCGTCTACCTCCTTATCCTTTATACCAGTGATCCCCAACCAGTAGCTCACGAGCAACATGTTGCTCTCCAACGCCTTGGATGTTACTCCCAGTGGTCTCAAAGCAGGTGCCTAGTTTGGAATTCCTGGCTTGGCATTTGGGTTGCATAAAAACCAGGTTTACTGATATATAGAGTCTCCTGTAGTCTGCCAGTCCACATAGGAGCCACCAAATAGCCAATCACAGCCCTTATTTGGCACCCCAGGAACTTTTTGCATGCATGTGTTGCTCCCCAACTCTTTATTTTTGAATGAAGCTCACGGGTAAAAAAGGTTGGGGACCGGCACCGGATTTCTTTGTGGGCCGCCCGGTCCGACCAGGCTTCCTAGCGCCCGCCTACACATCCCCTTCCCAGCGCGACGGCGAAAAAACGCAGACGCAGCTGGTGTAATTGAATGGGGATGCACACATAATGCGGCTGGGCGGCATGCCGCCCCTATTTTTTGCCGCCCTAGGCCAGGGCCTATGCGGCTTTGCCGCAAATCTGGGCCTGTTGAGGACCCCTGCGTTATACAGTTAGGCCAGAGACACACAGTCAGATTCGGGGAGATTAGTCACCCAGCGACAAATCTCTTCTTTGGGGCGACTAATCTCCCCAAACTGACTCCAGCCGGCTAGAATGCAAATTATGTAGCACATTACAATCATTTATTACAAACAAGGACCTTACAAAAATGTAACAAACAAGGGTATACAGAATAAGAATAGGATAAGAGAGCCCTACTCTCTAAAACCCTGTTTGTAGTCTCCGGTAAATAACGATAATAACAATCATAATATGATTGCAGTAGTGCCAGGATTTTGCAGTGTTTGCACTTTCGCTAAATCATTGTGCTACTGAAATCATTCTAGTTATCATTTTTGTACATAGAGAAAACTTTCACTTACATTAAGGAGCATATTTATCAAGGGTATTTATCAAGGGTATTTATTCAAGTTTATGGGAGTTCCAAAAAACTCCCATCAACTCTCATAAACTCGAGAAAAAAAAAACGAGCAATCGAAATTTGTTTTAAAAAAATCTATTTTTTTTTTATTTGGGGTGAATAGGATCGACCTGCAAACTCGAATCGAAATCGAATTCAATCAAATTCGATTCGAGTTTAAAAAAAAAAAAAAAACAGTTTTCAAAAGTCAACCAAATGACTCTAAATAGGTTCTAGGAGGCCCTCCATAGGCTAAAATACCAATCTGGCAGGGTTTAGATGGCGAATAGTCGAATTTGAATTCTTAAAGAGACAGTACACGATAAATTTCGATTTTTTTTAAACTTGAATAGAATCTGGACTAATTTGAATCACGCTAAAATAAACTCGAAATTCAAATTTAAAAATTCAAATTTTCAATTCGACCTTTGATAAATCTGCCCCTAAAACAATCATAAAGTGTTTATGGCTTTAGATTCATTTATATGTTTATATGTGTAATCATTGATAGTGTAATTCCTTTCAACAGGCTTCATTCCTGTTTGGTTCAAGTATTTCACATAATTATGATCATGCCAAATGGAATGCTTTGCTGTATTCTGTATTATTTTTTACAGGTGTTCTATAATAAAGGGGAGGTAGACCAACTTTTATTTACACATGGGTAATATAGGATAATCTAGTTTTGGGGCAGATTCGAAGGGTCGAATTTAGAGTTTATGGGAGTTGCTAAAAACCCAAATTAAAAATTAGATTTTTTTTAAATTTGGGTGAATAGAATCGACCTGCAAACTAGAATCGAATTCCACTCGAGTTTTTTTCACCAAAAAAAAATTAAAATAAATTTTTTTTTCTTAAGTCCACCAAACGAATCCAAATTGATTGTAGGAGGTCCCCCATAGGCTAAAACACCCATTGATCAGGTTTTAGATGGCGAATAGTAGAATCTGAATTCTTAAAGGGACAGTACACAAAACATTTAGATTTTTTTTAAGCTCAAATCAAATTTGGACTATTCTCTAATCAAATGACACTAAAATAAACTTGAAATTTGAATTTGAAAATTTGGATATTCAGTTTGATAAATCTGCCCCTAGCTAGGTCACTGCTTTACAGTTGGATGCCAAAGAATTTGTACATCCTGACCAATCAGCAATACATTTAGATTCCTCCAAAAAGGTTATGTGGAAACTTATGGAAACGCATTACCAATCATTATTTCCTGGAATTGAAATCTTTCTGCTTGTTTTTTTTTATATTTAATTTATTTATTCCATTTTTTGTTAAAACAAAAAGTATAATACATAGCACATAAATACAAAATAAATATCTTCTTCTTGCATATTCATCACAGCTTCATTAAATTCATTTATACATAAATAAATAAATGCATAAAGAAGGAAGAAAAAAGAATAAAAAGAAAAAAAAAAAAAAAAAAAGGATAGATACACGAATTTATCTTATTCCCCCCTTCTTAATTGTCCATCATTTTCTAGGAAATCACACCAATGTTCCCATAGTTTATAGTGTTTATTCATTTTCCCTCTTTTTTTTGCTATTATTTCTTCTATGCCTCGTATTTCTTCAATTTCCTTAATCCATGTTATTTTATTTATTGATAATTTTGTTTTCCATTTATCTTTCTGCTTGTTATCTGTTATAAGTAATAGAATAGATAATGTTTCTTTACAGCAAGAATCTGAAAATGTAGTTCTTCAGTAGCTGCTGAACTGCCTTTCCTTCATCCTAACACAACCAATGATTGATGCCTTTACTGATGCATAAAACCCACCCCAGAGCTTAGAGTAAGATGAGGAGATTGACAAAATAAACAGTGCAGTGAATCAGCAGAAATTATTAATCTGAATGAAAATGTTCTACTTACTAAATCTTTAAGCTGCTAAGAGAAACAAATGAGAGAATAACAAGCTCTGTTTTAATAAGGATATCCATCTGTCTGCTCTCAAAAGTCATGCACAGTCTATAGGTTCTATAACAATATGATAATAATAATATGAAAAATGCTAGAAGGCTTACTGAGCACTGCAGGAACCATTGGGCACCATAAAAGTACCCCTTTCCCCTACAGACATCTTTTTTTTCATCATCAAGGTACTTGCTTCCTAATTTATCCATGCAGGTTTGTTGCGCTTAATCCAGGAAACATCCTAAAGGCAGAGACAGACGAGAAGATTCGGGGAGATTAGTCGTCCGGTGACAAATCGCCCGAAGAAGTGGCGATTTGTCGCCGGGTCACTAAATCTCCCTGAATCTTCTCGTCTGTCTCTGCCCTAAAGGTTGACTCATTGCCTTATATTGGTCTTGTTTGTAGTGTAGCTTGAATTCAGTTATATTATCTGCAGATTAACAAATGTACATTTAGGGCAGAGACAGGCGAGAAAATTCGGGGAGATTAGTGACAAATCGTCTCCACATCGGGCGACTAATCTCCCCAAACTGCCTCGCCACCGGCTACAAGGTAAATCGACAGCAGGATGGCACTGGGAATGCTTTGTTTTGCAAGTCGCCAGGCAACTTCGGACGACTTTGGAAAATGAATTGATCCGAGTGCCATCCCGCCGGTAAGGCCGTTCGGGGACAGTAGTCGCCCAAAGTAGAGCCGATTTGACGCCATTCAACTTATCTTCACAAATCTTCTCATCTGTCTCTGCCCTTTCATACATTTTTTTTATAAAAAAAAAAACAAAGTCCCCATCAGTTAGTAACATATTATTGTTTTTGAATATGATTCATGATTTTGAAAAGGCAAAACTCCATTATGTTTAAAACCTGCAGGCCCGGATTTGTGGAAAGGCCACCAAAGCCCGGGCCTAGGGCGGCAGGATTTTAGGGGGGCGGCATGCTGCCCAACCACACCCACATTGGTTCAAAAACACTGGGAATGCGATGGAGATACAATATTTTTTTAAATCTCCTATGTGCCAATCCCCATTGATGATGAAAATTTGCACGAATAAAGGGGAGGGGACAGGGGCGGCAAATGGCAGTGGGCCTAGGGGTGCCCACTATGTAAATCCGGCCCTGAAAACCTGTGTCACCTAGTCCAGTTTTTTTTTTAAAATGTGCCATGTTTACACCAGGCTGATTATGTTTCTTGGCCTTATAGACAAGCCAATCAATCATAAATACAGTAGAAATAACATTGATCACTAATGCTTCTTCTTACATTGATGAAAATATTTCTCTGGATGCAAATGGAAAACCTTGAATTTGATTTCAGCAGCTATCTGGCTTCTAGGCTCTAATCGTTCCTAGCAGTCAGGAAAATGAGGAGACTTGAATATAAATATAAGTCTGAAAAAGTGATAATAACACTGAAGCCTCAAAGACCAATACTTTTTGGCTGCCTGGGTCACTGACACCCATTTGACCTCTGGAAAGAGTCAGAAGAACAAGATAAGGGAAGTAGGGATGCACCGAATCCAGGATTCAGTTCGGGATTCGGCCTTTTTCAGCAGGATTCGGATTCGGCCGAATCCTTCTGCCCGGCCGAACAGAATCCAAATCCTAATTTGCATATGCAAATTAGGGGTGGGGAGGGCAATCGTGTGACTTTTTGTCACAAAACAAGGAAGTAAAAAATGTTTTCCCCTTCCAACCCCTAATTTGCATATGCAAATTAGGGTTTGGATTCGGTTCGGTATTTGGCCGAATCTTTCACTAAGGATTCGGGGTTCGGACGAATCCAAAATAGTGGATTCAGTGCATCCGTAAAGGGAAGGGCAGATAATTAAAAAACTATGAAAAATAAAAACTGAAGACTTGAAAGGTGCTAAGAGTAGGACATTATATAACATACGTTGATTTGTTATGTTTGTGGATTACATGTCTTGTATGTACAAACATTCATATTTTTGTAGGACAACTTGCTACAACATTTTTTTTTGTGGAAAAACACAATAGAACTAGATAACACCTATGTGGATTGGATGATGTCATTTCACTCAAAAACATCAAGAGCTCTGCAATCTGAACATTCTCAGTTTTCTGCACTGGTGGAGTATTTGGAGTTTGCCAGATAAACTATAATGAAGTTTTACTCAGCAAGAAAAGTCATACAAAAGGTTAGCTGTTTCTCAATTTCTTATTGGGGTCCTGTAATCCCCGAGCCTACCAAGGGCATCACCACCCTTGTGGTCTCTTTACATAGCTTGGGGCCTGTTGCTGCAAGAGCCCCAGCCGAAACAAATCACTCCATCCTGAAGTGAAAGAGAAAGTAGACTGACCCTGAGCACACGGCAGCTCAGCTATATTAGCTTAGAAATACAATCACCACAGCTCTAAAGCACAATCATTAACAAGATGGACAGGACGTCAGATACAGCAGATACTAGAGGACCCCATGGGGCAGATTCACTAAAGGGCGAAATGGCTAACGCTAGTGACTTTTAGCCAGCGTTGCCAATCTGCAGGGACATCACCAATTGACTAGCAGGTGCCAATTCGCTAGCAAACGGGACTGTAGCTAGCATTCATATGCACTCTATCGCCAGGCATATGTTCGCTCTGATGAACGATCGTTACTCTGCAAATTTACTAAAGTGCGGATTTTACTGAACGTTACCTCTTTCGCCAGAGTTGACTTCGCCACCTCAGACCAGACGAACTGCTATAAAGCAGCTAGATCTTCCTCAATCTTCTGTCACTATATCATCCCCAAAAAAGCTGGCGACTTTTCCTTTTCTGAAGCGGATTTGCCTGCAAAAGTCCTGACTTAAAATTTTTTTGGGTAACCGGGTTTCTCCAGACATTTTATAACATATGGAACATTCATTTTACAGTGGGCTCATGTGCATATAGGGCATTATATTAACTCTTGTCTTTATTAAGGTTTCCTGGACATTAGTGATGAAAATTCGTGAATTTCCCCCGAAATAGCGAAAAATTCGCGAAACAGCGCCAGTGTCTCATTTTTGACGCCGGCGCCTGGTTTTATGACACGGTCGCCCGTTTTTTAATTTGAATTTTTCCGGGCGTTTCGCAAATTTATTAGCTGGCGGCGAATCGGGCAAATTCGCCGCAAATTCGCGCCTGCCGAATAAATTCGCCCATCACTACTAGACATTTGTAATAAAGAGTGGTAACTTCAAGGATTTGCACCAACATTTATAAAAAAGACGTCCATACAACTTTAAATTACCCGCCGTATGCAAATTGACCTAAGCGCAAGATCTAGCGAATTTGCGCTAGGCACAAACGAACGTTAGCGCATCTTCGCTATGAAATGCTCGCACTGTCGAAGTAATACTAGCGAAAAGTTGCAAGCATGCGTTGGCCAGGGCGCAACTTCACATATTAAGGAATTAGCGTAGTGGTAGTGATTGGTGTGATGTGTGCAAATCAGTCCCTGGTGACAATTGGCCCTTTAGTGAATCTGCCCCCATGAGTGGAACTCCAATTTTTTTTTATTACTCCGCACGTGCCCAAGATCTCCACAGACCTCATTGTATGACCAAATTGTTTTATAATAATGTAGCCTCTAAATAGATAACATAGTGATTTGTCCATGGCATGGAAAATCATGGGCAGAACAAAATCAGGGAATAATAAATTATTTACTAATATATGTTCATTTATTTTTTTTATGATTTACTCTGTATTAATATAATTTTGACTGTGCTGTGTTATCGAAATGTATATGATAATTGCTACATTTTTGCTTGTTATCAGTATTGGATGACTTGAAAGCGTGCATGAATTTAATAATAATATAATAATATAATATAATAATAATAATTTAATGATAGGAAGGTAATGCATTGTCTCCTTTAACGGTAATTTTACATTCATGCCCGAGAGTGTGAAAATCTACAGTCAGAGCATGAGGCTCCACTGAGGCTCATTAAATGCGAATCGTTCAGCCAAGAGAAAGGCTAAAAATTTGGTCCCTGTAAACAGCGGATTGAAATATAATTTCTAACCATCGACTGCTGTAGAATACAGAATAAAAACATGCTTCCAGGTTAAGTAAATGCAATGAGATCATTAGTGCCTACATAAACTGAGAATTCAAAACTCAGGAGGTTTATTGAGTGAATTAAACTCCCACAAGGAAACCCCCGGCTAGATAATTAACCTGCAATATTAACCCAGTTTGCATAAAAAAAAAAAAAGTGAGCAAATGTCAAACTGTATTTAAGTAAATTTGTGTTTTGCATTGGAAAAGGCTGCTAAGTTTACACAAATGCATGTCAAGCATGGAATCTATCCAGTTGTTTCTATATACAGTAGCAAATAGCAAAAATTAAATTTGCTCCTGTACATTAAAAGACATATTGTCTTCATACTGACCTAAGGTTATTGTCACATTTATAATGGCTGTGCAAGCTACAATCTGTACAATCTCTAATTCAGTGGTAACTGAATACAACCACCAGCTCCCAATTATACAGACACACATGCTTTGTGTATAGACTCAAAGGCCCAAATTCACTAAGATGCGAAGTTGCGCCAGGCGCAACTTCGCCACACTTCGCCAGGCGTATTTTCGCCAGCGCTCCGCAAATTCACTAAAATCCGAAGTTGCGCACAGGGGTAGCGTAAGTTTTCGAAATTGCACTAGCGTTAATTCGCGAAGCGAAGTTTCGCTAGCGATGGTTCATTTGCATACGGCGCGAAATTCAAATTTCAATGGAGGAACACGTATCACCACTTCAAATGCCTAGAAAACCTTCAAATCAACAAATAAAAATTTTATTTTGCCCTACACATGTGCCCACTGTCTAGGTAAGTTGCCATGAGTCAGGAGATGTAGGGGGGGAGGAAGGGGAGCCCCAAAAATATTTTCGATCTTTTTCAGCCTATCACCCATCATGTAGAAAACACGCCAGCGTTTTTTGGGACTTAGAAAAAATTTGGACTTTTTTTGAAACAATCCCTATCTACTCTATTGCGCTTCGCCAGGTCTGAGGTGGCGAAGGAAGTCTAGCGTAAAAGGTAGCGTTCAGTACACTGCGCAAGTTAGTGAATTTGCGTAGTTACGTCGCTAGCGAAAATTCGCCTGGCGTAAGGGTGCGAAGTAACACTAGCGAATTTACGCCAGCGTTCGTTAGTGAATTTGCGCAGTAGCGAAAAATGCCAAACGCTAGCAAATTGACGCTAGCGTTCGGGGCTTAGTGAATTTGCGCCAAAGAGTGACATTTAATATTAGCGAATTTTTGAGTTTACAAATATTCATGGTATATTTAATAAAATTTCACAAGCCAGAGCAGATGTTAAAGGTTCGCAATGCACAATTAAAATTTGCAATGCAATAAAAGCCCAATGAAGAATATTTATTTATTTTTATTTGCAAAATTTTCTCTTTGTGAATTTTATTACATTTCCCCCCGAAGGGTAGAACTCCACAGGCAATTTTAATTCTCACGTTTGGCTTTGCAGAAAAATTTGTCAAATTTCCCGCAACTTTGAAAAATTTGAGATGGTTGAGAAGGTTATGAAGAGAGCGGCTTTTCTGAAGCATGTCCAAATTTTTTTGACACCAGCAAATTTTCACCGGTGAATTTTCACTGGAGTTTTGCGAATTTATTCGCCAACGGTGAAATACAGAATTTCACTGCTGAATATAAGGCAAGTAATAGGAATGATGGAAGTTTTCGCTGCGTGCATCAGACGCGACTGTTGGATGCAAACGCTGCATGTTGCGTCATTATCTGACACTTGTGTTGTGTCAGATGTACACAGAGACAACATCTGACATTCCTATTACTTACCTTATATTCTGCACATCTGACGTGACGCCTGCGATTCATCTAAGCATGTCGAAAAAAGGAAGGTATCGCACTTAAAATCGCCCGTGGGGTGCAGTTTTGTGCCTCTTAATGGTTCAGCACTTGCACCTCTAGAGCCTCTTCTACTTTTCAAGCCTCAATTTCTGACTTAGGGGCCGATTCACCAAGGGTCGAATATCGAGGATTAATTAACCCTCGATATTCGACTGGGAATTAAAATCCTTCGACTTCGAATATCGAAGTCGGAAGGATTTTAGCGCAAATAGTGCGATCAAAGGAATATTCCTTCGATCGAACAATTAAATCCTTCGAATCGAACGATTCGAAGGATTTAAATCCAAAGATCGAAGGAATATCCTTCGATCAAAAAAACTTAGGAAAGCCTATGGGGACCTTCCCCATAGGCTAACATTGACTTCGGTAGCTTTTAGATGGCGAACTAGGGGGTCGAAGTTTTTTCTTAAAGAGACAGTTCTTCAACTATCGAATGGTCGAATAGTCGACCGATTTTTAGTTCGAATCCTTCGATTCAAAGTCGTAGTTGAAGGTCGTAGTAGCCCATTCGATGGTCGAAGTAGCCCAAAAAACACTACGAAATTCGAAGTTTTTTTACTTTTTTTTACTTCGAATACTTCACGGCCCCTTAGTCTTGGCTACAAACACACTCATGTCTCCTCTCTCAGTCTTGTCCTACCTGAATGGGTTGTATTAAGAGAGAAAAAAGAAAAAAAACAAAACAAAAAAAAAAAGACAGATTTGCTGTTATAGAAAGAAAATCAGCAGCAATGAGCCATAACATGTCAGTGGAGACAAATTAAATTTCCATACATAATTTTCATGCTATTTATAATAGACTAGTTTACAATTGTAATTTTTTGGTTTATTTAGTTATACTACTTGCTTATTTTTTTTTCTTTTCCCCAGCATAAGGTAAGTGAGCTCAACATATCCTTGGTAGGGATGTCGCGGACTGTTCGCCGGCGAACTTGTTCGCGCGAACATCGGCTGTTCGCGTCCGCCGCAAGTTCGCGAACGTCGCGCGACGTTCGCCAATAGGCGTTCGCGTCAAAATCGTTCGACCATTCGACCATTCGATCGCTAAAATCGAAGGATTTTCGTTCGAATCGAACGATCGAAGCCATTGGATTGAATGAAATCATTCGATCCAATGGCTTCGATCGTTCGATTCGAACGAAAATCGTTCGATTTTAGCGATCGAATGGTCGAATGGTCGAACGATTTTGACGCGAACGCCTATTGGCGAACGTCGCGCGACGTTCGCGAACTTGCGGCGGACGCGAACAGCCGATGTTCGCGCGAACAAGTTCGCCGGCGAACGCAGTGGATGTGACATCACTGCACAATGTGCATGTAGGTGACGCTGCTTCTGCTGCGCAGTACTGAGGGACCCCCTACTCTCCATATCAATATTTAATAGGAAAGCATGCAGCAGCAGGAGTAGTGGGTTTTTTTTTTTTACCAGATAGGCATCTGAGGGCCACCCCCTTAAAGCTGCCACCCTAGGCACAGGCCTTCCAGTGCCTACATGGTAAATATGGCCCTGATGGTGACTACTGAAGGTCAGCCCAAGGCTGGCATATTGAATATAGATTTAGATGTGGCTAGGGTTGCCACTTTTTGAAAATGTTCTTACCGGCCAGTGGGGGTAGCGACACATCAAGGGGTGGGGCAATGTCATTGAGGGGCGGGTGATGATGTTAATGGGGCGGGTGATGCAATTGAGGGGTGGGGTTATGACATGAAGGGGCAGGATGATGATGTCACCAGAGAGAGGCTTCAGGATGGAGGAAGAGGAAGAGAAAGGTATGTTTTTACTGTATTGGGAGTTTAAGAGGGAGGATTGGGAGCTTAAGGGGGAGGTTTGGGGGTGGGCCAGGGGCTGCACTTTAGGGTGTTACAAATTTACCGGCAACTAGGGTTTTCCAGAAAAGGTGGCAACCCTACCGCCAACTATATTCGGCCCTGGCCCTGGCAGGTGTTTTACCGGTAAAATACCAGCCTGGTGGCAACCCTAGCTATGGCTTAGGCACAGTCCCACATGGATAAATGATGAGGGTCATCTACTTTGAAGGCGCTTTAGTGGCATCTCAGATATGATGTCGCAACAAGCGCCCATGGCATTATTTATTTTTGGTTTGGCCAACTGAAACTTTTGCATGGCCTAAAGTCACAATAGCATGACTGCACAAAGGTGCTCAGTTGGAACAGATGATAGTTTTAGAACATATGAGTTTGCATGCCGTGGCAAAACTGTAGCTGTTAAGTGCCTGCCATGCACAGTCATGCCCACATAAATATCATTAGTGACAAAAGCTTTGGGGTACAGTAGCTGAAAACTATTCAGTTGATATTCAGACATAATGCAGATTAGTACTGTTTTTAATATATTATAATAATGGCGCACACATTGTTTTGCAACATACTAAAGATTCTGATGATCATTCTCATCATTCGTGATAGTGCTTGTTATGAATCTCTGCAGGGGTCAGCAGATCTGCATCAAGCACTTTTCTATAGTAGGTATAAAACATGGATACTAAATCCCTAATATTAACCAGATTGGCAACCAGATGTGTTGCAAATGCCTCTTGGCATCTCCTGGCAGCCAGAATGTGAAAAAACAGGGCCTCAATCACTTAAAAAAGCTGCACCACAGGAGGCCACAGTCACCATCTCATACCAAAAGCTGCTACAGAGCAGGTGAGCTTGCAGTCACATTCTAAAAACAGCATGAGTAGCTGTTTATATGGGGTTTTCTATGAGAATAGGCCTTGCATTTAATACATTATACAGTGTTTTAAGGGAAATACAACATTAGATTCAACAAATAAATGCAGTATATGCTATAGAGTTTTTTTTTAATGTCAATTACGCTGCAGCCATGAGCAAAAGGGATAATCCCAAACATTTCCCTCTTAATGCTGTTTAGCACCAACTCATTCCATATCAAGATCAGTAAAAAAATATTCTGATTCATTCTTAGCCATCTGCTTTATTTAATTTTTTCAGCTGCAGAGTGTCTGAATGCATATCATTAGAATAATCTCTTCTATTTTTATTTCCACATCTTTCCAGCCCTGGGAAAGTTGTGACTCTGGAGAGACAATATTTTGCCGAGTTGTTTTCTTTAACAAATTCCAACAATTTGCTGCATTGTGTCTTTAAGATGGAATGTTGCATTTTCAAAATGGGAAAGAGAAAGCCCTACAAACATGTTCTAAAGATGTTTTATCACAAAACAATTCACACTCTTTAGAAATAATGTTTTTTCAAGTGCATAAACTGAAAATATATATATAGGGCAGTTTCATTGTCTCATGTCGCTGGGCCTTTAATTGCAATAGCAGAGGGTTTTAAACAGGACGACTGAACATGGAAATCATCCGAATGCTGTATCACAATTCTTGTTCTCACTTAGGGGCCCATTCACCAAGCTCGAGTGAAGGATTCGAAGTAAAAAAACTTAGAATTTCAAAGTATTTTTCGCTACTTCGACCATTGAATGGGCTACTTCGACCTTCGACTACGACTTCGAATCTAAGGATTCGAACTAAAAATCATTCGACTATTCGACCATTCGATAGTCGAAGTACTGTCTCTTTAAGAAAAAACTTCGACCCCCTAGTTCGCCACCTAAAAGCTACTGAACCCAATGTTAGCCTATGGGGAAGGCCATAGGCTTGACTAAGTTTTTTTTGGTCAAAGCATAATCCTTCGATCATTGGATTAAAATCCTTCAAATCGTTCCATTTGAAGGATTTAATCGTTCGATCAAACGATTATTCCTTCGCTCGAACGATTATTCCTTTGATCGAATATCGAGGTTTAATTAACCCTCGATATTCGACCCTTGATGAATTTGCCCCTTACTGTGGTGTGTAAAGTCATTTAGCCAAGAAATGGTTAGCTAATGATATTTGAATTGGATCAGTGCATTTTTCTGCAAATATTCACCTTTTTTCCAATTGTTTTAATTTTTTCTTCTTCTAATATTCTCCTGTGCCCTGCAGCTCTCCAGGATATCATTTGTTCTTACATTATACTTTCATTTTATTTATTTATTTATTTATTTTTTAAATAATGCCTATTTGCAAATAAATATTGTAAATCTAGTGGATTTTCTTTTTCTTCCTACATATCATTTTGCCCTTGGCAACTTCACAAGCCATTGGTAGTGTTCATATTCCAAATGACTTGTAATGTGTCTCAATACCATGCAATATGGGATAAGAATAAAATCAGCCATCCACAGTTAACAGTGAAATTTGTTTATTTAATCAACTACCACCAAGAAAATTATCATAGAAAATAAAAATGTACATGAGTGTGATATATAATTCAGAATGAAGCTCCAATCCCAAGTAAGGATTTTTTTGACATCAACATGGATTTATGCTTTTTTGGGGTATAATTTATGATGGATCTGTATTATTTACCAAGGTGTAATGATGCTTACATAATAAAATACTGAAGCCATTATATTTTTAAAGCTCCTTTGTTAATTGTTACTTGCTTTGCTTTCTCACTATTTTGTTGAAACCACTTCGACCAAATTCCCGCTGACCTTTTGATTTATCAATTTTCATGAAAAAATCTGGTGCGGAAAAGACTTAAATTAGACTTAAAGACTTATATTGTAAAAAAATCCGAATTGTATGATTTTTTCAGAATTGAAGCCTGAAAACTTTTTCAGACTATCTCCCAAAAACCACGTAATCCACGGGTAATTGTAGGAAACTGAGCACAGATCATGATATCTTCCATTTGCAAATGGGACTTCTGCCATTGACTTCTACATGACCTTGGCAGGTTTGAGATGGAGTACTTTTGTATTCGGACTTTAAACACCATTGGAGTTTAAAAAAATCACAATTTTTTTTAGCTTTGTTCCCCTACGAAATAATGGTGTTTTCCCTTTTAAAATTCCAACCAGGAAACATCGGACTTTAGTAAATAACCCCCTTTAAGAGAAGGGAGGCTCCATACTTTTAAGGGCAGGAGCTTTGACATTGCTAGGAAGGGCAGGCCAGGAAAAGGAGGGAAAGGATTGGCAGGAAAGGGTTTGAAACATGCAGGAAGTGAGATTAGTTAGGAAAAGATAATAGTGGGAGAAACCAGAAGAGGAGGCCTCGGGAAGGAGGGTGGGTTGGGATCTAAGTTGTGTTGTCACAGCTTGCGATGGATGCATGTCAGGGGGTGTGGTCTAAGCACCCACATGGGTGTCAAAAGGTGGATGGTAACCCAGTGGCGGAACTACCGGGGGAGCAGGGGGTGCGAGTGGGCCAGGGCCCGCACCCCCTCAGGGCCCCCTGGCAGCTCACGCGCCAGTGACAAATGCGGACGTACGGAGGGGGCGGGGCCCAGCTGCGCGTCACGCACCAGGGCCCACCCCCTCTAGTGACGCTACTGTGGTAACCTCCTGGTGCAAGGCATTCCAGTGGGGTATAATGTAATACTGTTCATGTTACTGGTTTAAAACGCTGCACTTTAAATGCTGTTAATATGTATTATTTAAGTTTACTATGTGTTTAATAAAAGCTTTGACCTGTTTTTCATCCCATCCTGGGTGTCTTTATTATCTCTATAAAGGGGGGTGGGGTGTGCTATTTGGGTGAGAACGAGGAGGGGCCAGCAAGATAAAACACAGGGGTGGTTTTCTTTATTAAGGAGTAGGGATGCGCCTAATTCAGGATTTGGTTCGGGATTTTGTTCGGCCAGGATTCGGCCTTTTTCAGCAGGATTCAGATTCGGCCGAATCCTTCTTCCTGAACTGAATCTGAATCCTGATTTGCATATGCAAATTAGGGGCAAGGAGGGAAATCTCGTGTCACAAAACAAGGAAGTAAAAATTTTTTCCCCTTCCCATCCCTAATTTGCATATGCAAATTAGGATCCGCCTAATCTTTTGCGAACGATTCGGGGTGTCGGGCGAATCCAAAATAGTAGATTCGGTGCATCCCTATTAAGGAAAGCTACCAGTTTGATGCTGCAAAATCATTTGAGAGATGTGGAGAGATTGATGAGAGAGTGAGATTGAGAGAGATGCAGGGCAGTTTTATGAAACACAATCCTTTGCAGTCAACATAGAATCCCAGATGCTGAAAAGGTTCTGATCTGACCATACAGAATCCCACATTCATATCTACTAATGGGCGAATAAATTCAGCAGGCATGGATTTGATACAAACTTCCGTGTTTCGCCACCTGCGAATGTTTTTGGGAAACTGTGGCGAAAATTCACAGACGAAAAATCGGCTGCAGCAAATAAATATGTCAAAACTGTTTTGACGCCCATTGACTTCTATGAGTTTCGCTCATCACTATTCATATCCCGTATTCAACTAGCGCTAGAATCAGTGAAAGCGAGTAGCTCTATGCTGAATGGTGCACTCCCAGCAGACTGTCATTACAGACATATCATTGCGGAGAAAAATATTTTCCAGCACTAAATCATCCTTTCCAGCCAGTTAATTCTCTGAATTCTATATTGAGATACTGGACAGGGTTAGACGTTTATTTCTTGGCTTGTCCCAGATCAATGATTGACTGCAAAACAACCCACGTTAAAGGTTTACTACCTTAGGAGTTGTGTTTATAGGGATTTAAATAATGCAGGTGAAAAAACTTTTCATTCAGCATAGCACCCCCAAAAAAAGCTGAATATTTTATTAAACCTTTTGGAACAAAAGTTCTTACTAAACTACTTAAACATTAAAAAGCATTTGCTGCTATGTTGGATAAAACATTATGGGGCAAATTCACTAAGCGCCGAAGCGCCAAACGCTAGCGTCAATTCGATATCGTCGGGCATTTTCGTTGCTTCGCAAATTCACTAACGGACGCTGGCATAATTTCGCTAGTGTAACTTCGCACCCTTACGCCTGGCGAATTTGCGCAACGAACGAAACTACGCAAATTCACTAACGTGCGCATTGTTCTGAACGCCACCTTTTACGCTAGACTTCCTTCGCCACCTCAGACCAGGCGAAGCGCAATAGAGTAGATAGTGATTGCTTTAAAAAAAGTTCAAATTTTTTCTAAGTCCCAAAAAACTCTGTCATGTTTTCTTTATTATGGGTGATAGGCTGAAAAAGATCGAAACATTTTTTGGGGCTCCCCTCCTTCCCCCCTACATTTCCTGACTCATGGCAACTTACCTAGACAGTGGGCACATGTGTAGGGCAAAATACAATTTTTATTTGATGTTTTGAAGGTTTTCTAGGCATTTGTAGTGCTGATACGTATTCCTCCATTGAAATTTGAATTTGGCGCCGTATGCAAATGAACCATCGCTAGCGAAACTTCGCTTCGCTTGGCGAATTAACGCTAGCGCAACTTCACAAACTTATGCTACCCCTGTGCGCAACTTCGGATTTTAGTGAATTTGCGGAGCGCTGGGCGAAACTACGCCTGGCAAAGTGTGGCGAAGTGCGGCGAATTTGCGCTTGGTGCAACTACGATTCTTAGTGAATTTGCCCCTTTAAGAGGGTTATTTACTAAACTCCGAATGCAAAAATCCCAAAAGATTTGTGATTTATTTTTTAATAAAATCGGACTTTTAAAAAAGCACGAATTTATTGAAATTGTTTAAACCCCAAGGATGGAAAAGTCAGAAAATCCGGCATCTCAGACATGTCGAGGTTGCATATAAGTCAATGGGAGAAGATCCCAATGATTTTGATGTGCGCTGGGTTTTGTGCAATACCCCAAAGTTTTCAGAGTTTTCGGGCAAAAAAGCATAAGAAATCTCAGTTTTACGGGGAAAAATCTGAAAAAAACTTGAAAATCTGTTTTTTTTTGCGTAAAGCAAAATGTAGTAATAAATAGGCATAAAAAACCCGAGCGAATTTGATCGGAGTTTATAACAGAAAACGTTGAGATAAAATCAGACTTTGATAAATACCCCCATAAAAATTAAGACTAACATTGTTTGATTCTGTGGGCGTCCTTGGATGACATTGGGGAATTAAATTACTTCTCCCATCATCATAAATAACAATATATTGTCAGACATAAAACTAAATAAAGAGACCCATAAATTAAAGCTGACTATGAACATGTGTTTTGCAGTATTACACAGAAAGATATCTAGAAAGCCATAAAACATGAAAAAGGGTCGAGCAAATAATAGTGTAACTGGTTGAGCCAGCATCCATTCTCCCAATGAATAAATAGTAAACTACTTTGGAAATGATGCCCTTCTCCAGCGATCCTCTCTGGTTATTTCTTAACCAAGCCATTTGCTCATATCAGTGAATCTAGTTTTATTGCAAATAGAGTCATACAAGACGAAAAGAGCTATTGTAATTAAATATACTTATTTTATCTTTATTATCAGGGTTTTCAGCATGCTATAAACACATCAAGCAGACATATATATTTAAGTATCTGATCATTACCCAAGGGAGATGTGACCAATATCAACCTCAATTCAAAACTTGCTTGTGATGTTTGTAAAAATATGTACACTGTAATTTTAAAGTGCTAGTGTAACAAGAGAGGTCCAGGCTCCACTACTAAAAGAAAATTCTGAAAGGATAGACACTCAGCAGCTCCAACGTGTATCCCGCAGCCCCTACCTCTAGTGATGGGCAAATTTTTCCCGTTTCGCTGAAAAATTTGTGAATTTCCCGTGAAATTCGAGAAATGGAGAAAAAATTGTGAAACAGAAGCACATTAAAGTCAATGCGTCGGAATTGTCACTGGAGTCGGAATTGTCGGCAATTCGTGGCAATTTCGCAAATTTATTAGACGGCAGCGAATCGCGGAAATTCGCTGAGTGAATGTTTAAAGGCTATTGCAAAAGTCCATTATTCCACAAGAATTGTACTTTGAATATATAAAAAGGATAAAGAACACAAGGGAGTTTGACCAGCGTTATGTTCCTAAATAGTTACAGCTAGCAAATGGTTCTGATTGTAGTATAGGGACAACTGCACAAAATCACAAGCATGGAGCAATTATTGGGAAATTCAGATGACTTTTTACTTTTTGTGATACTTACGACGGTATTCTATAGATGTTGCAGCTGTTGTTGCCTATAATGGTGAGCAGCTGCAAAAGGGGAATGGTTACAAATAAAACCAGATGTAGTTACCCTTAGTAATTAGACTTGTTTGATTTAAACAGCAAATATCACCCATTTGGTCACCAGTGTTTTCCCTTGAGAAGATTGCAGTGATCAAAACTGCACTGACAGTTTTCATAGTTTTTTACCTCGACCTTTGAAAAATCTGCCCCTTAATACACTTAATACACTGTATGATACTAGTATAATAATAGTATTTATAAGACATCATATTAGGTACATCATTTGCCCTGATGCTTTCTTGACGTATGGCTTTTATATATTTATCTGAAATCGAGTCATACTTTTTTTTAATAAGCTGAGTTCTCACATGACTACCAAGGCATTTTCAGTAAGGCAGATAACATCACTAGAATAGAGAATAGAAGTTTTTGTAAAGTTTTCTATAATGTAATTGTATTTGCCAGTGGCGTAACTACCGGGGGAGCAGGGGGTGCAATTGCACCAGACGGTAATGAAAAAATGCTCACCACAGTACGACAGTGAGGAAAAAACCTGCGTCTAGCACATTTCGAGGGGGGGCTGGTGCAAATCCTGCGCCCGGGCCTGGAGGCTGTTAGTTACTACTGGTATTTGCCATATATTGATGACTGCACTGTACTGTTCTAGTCAGTAAGTAGACAGATGCTCCCATAGTTCTACTGTACAATTAAATTTGCATACAATTCCATTCAGACTAATTACAAGGAGAAGTAGCATTTGGTGGGGGCTGAATGATAAAGCTGTATCAGTTTGGGAGTTTGTTTTTTGACATAATCAGGTGCTTTATGGAAAGAGCAAACCTTATTACACTAAGTAGGAATTAGTTATGTGAGGGTCAGGTAAAACCCGACCTGCACAGTGTCGGACACCGGGAAAAAAACAGGTGTGCCCCGACCCTCGTGGGCCCCCGCCGGGCCAGTCCCCCTCTCCCAATATTAAAATTTTGAAAAAAAAAAGTTTACGGCGCATCACCGCTCGCGCATGCGCACCAAGAAACAGAGAAACGCTGCTCGCGCATGCGCATGGTGGCGTTCTTGCGTGCACACCGAGCGACACATTCGAACAGTTGCACAGAGTTTGGCGCGTTGCAGTAGGGGGGCGGGTGGCTGAAGGGGGGCCCTGGACCAGCAGTCCCAGTGGGCCCTGGGCCCCCCAGTCCGACCCTGGACCTGCACCCGACCTGGACCTGCCCTCCCTCCACTTGCTCCCGAATTCTGGGTTCCTTTTATAGACCTGCGCCAACCCGTCCCACCGATGACTTCACAAAAGGGGCAGGGCGAGGAGGCGCGGCTATAAAACCGGAAGCAGGAAAAAGTTGGACCCGCAAATGGGGGTGCGAGGTCCGACCTGCGGGTAACCCCACGTGTATCGGGCCTCAAAGTAAAAAGGGGGCATTAAAGAGAATTGTTTCTTCTTCCTTTTACTTTATTTTTTCTTAGTAAAAGAAAATAAATACTAGCATACCACACAATGGTTCAAGAACTATCAACCAATTCTGATTGGTATATCCTTCTCAACCATTCCCTTTTCTATGAAAGGTCTAAAAAAAATTATTTGGGACCCCAGAGGAAAGAAGACAAATTTGTACATTGGTTTATAAGTAGCAGACACATGCAGACTGTATTCTGTTTATTGTCACCAAATTAGGCTTTCTACCATGCCATATTCATGCACTGTGTTTAAAGGTGAAACAGGTTAGTCAAAACAACTATATAACTATTCCTTTTTTGATAGATTCATGCCATAAAATTTGACGTACAATAAAAAAGTTAAACAAGGAAATCTTTCCAAATGCCATTATGTAGTATATTATGTTTCTATCTCATTTTAGCCGAAAAAGTTGTGGAATCTAATCTTCTCCCTAATAAATCAGCCGGTGAAGGGATTTGTACCCGTGACACAAGTATAGAGCCATTATCAGATTTACAGCTTTTTTCCCCCACTATACTAACTTACTCTTCAAGGCTGTGGTACTGCTGTAGTAATTGAATATAAGCTTGTAAAACTCACCTCTATATTTTCAATCATGACCTTTGCGAGCTTCATCATTGTACATAATATTATGTGAAAAACATCCACAATTCATGTTTTTCATTATAAATGGTCCATGAAATATACACTTGAAGATTGATGCTTTGCTTGTGTTTTCAAATTGTCTCCTGAGTATGCCATTTCTTATCCTTAGCTTTTCGATGCTGACGCTCTTCGGCATGTGATGAAGCGATGCACTAACATTCCTGCCAAGCTTATTCAAAGACAATTTCATCAACTAAATGCATAGGTGCAATTAAATATCAAATAAAATGATGCACAAGGTTATGTAATTCAACCGACTTTAAAATAGTTAATAGATTTTTATCATTATAATCTGATCTCATACATATACATGTGTGTACGTGTTATGATTTATATTGCACCATGCAGTAAATAGAAACACATACAAAACATGTCAGTTCCAACACATCCAATGATAAAACAGCTATGTACGGACATGTGCACATGGCAGCAGTTTCAGGTTAAAAAGGCCACTCAGTTGATCATTATGAGTATGGCCTGAACTCTCCAGCATTTGTGTTTGTTTGATTTGTGTCCTGTCATATAAAACTATGACCTTATCCAGGGGTGTAACTTTAATGTGCCAATCCCGTCCACATAAAATTTTTTGGAGGGGACCAGCACACACAACAGACACTCCCCCACACCACCTTCAGTCGCTACTGCTGCCACAGGTCTTTCTCAACTTTCCTCCAGCCCCACAGCGACCACAGGGTCTGCTTCCACTATAGTTCAAGGAGAAGCAAACCCAAAAGTTAAAAAAACCCTACCCTACATAGACCCCCCCTCCCTTCCAGGGGCGATCCTGGTAATTTTGCCGCCTGAGGCGACCTTCCTTTTGCTGCCCCCACCCTTTCCATGGCAATCCCCTCTTCAGTGCCCGAGGGGGTCAAGGGTGGTCCACGTTGCACCGGAGGGGTCGGGTGGTCCACATCTCTAGTGCAGAGAACGCGATTGCGCTCTCTGCTCTAGAAGAGCCGAATTTCCTGGTTGAAAAGTGTAAATTTGTCTTTTAGTTACCAGGAGAGCCGTTTTTGCTGCCCCTGGCAAACACGAGGGCACTGCCGCCTGAGGCGAGTGCCTCAACTCGCCTCATTGGTGGAGCGTCCCTGCTCCCTTCCCCCTCCCAATGTTAGTGTTACCCTAACTTTTTACTTACCCCTCCATGCAGATTCAGGCATCACAGTTCACGGGCGCCATCTTCTTCTCTTTGGAAATCTTTGGAATGAGACCTATGTAGCGGCGCATGCTCAGTTTGGAGCAATTTTCTGTTTTGCAACAGCTGCGCATGCACCAAAACTCATGAAAATTGCTGAAGCGCCGCTCTCATTCCGAAGATTACTGAAGCGGCTGAAGATGGCGCCCATGAACTCTGATGTCTGAATCTGCACAGTGGGGGTAATTAAAAAGTTAGGGGCATTTGCCGAGGTAACACTTAGGCTGGGGGGAGGAGGGAGGGGGTCTATGTAGGGAGGGGGTAGGGTTTTTTTTAATAAGGGGTTTGTTTCTCCTTTAAGACCCTATCTCAGTTCAGAATCAACTAAAACACTGATTCAGTCTCTCATCATCTCCCGCCTTGATTACTGCAACTTACTCCTCACAGGTATTCCAACAAGTCACCTTTCACAACTCCAATCTATTCTAAACGCGGCCGCTAGACTCATTCATCTAGCTCGCCGCTCAACATCAGCTGCTCCCATATGCATGTCCCTTCACTGGCTCCCAATCTCATCTAGAATCAAATTCAAATTACTTACACTCACATTCAAGGCCCTTAATAAAGAAACCCCTCCCTATATTTCATCTCTAATCTCCAAATACACTCCTTCACGAAACCTACGCTCTGCTTCTGATCTTCGCCTCACTTCTCCTCTGGTCACTTCTGCCCATTCTCGTCTACAAGACTTCTCTCGGGCTTCTGCTTTTCTCTGGAACTCTCTGCCACAAGCTGTCAGACTTTCCCCTTCCTTCCAAACTTTCAAGCGCTCCTTAAAGACTCATCTGTTTAAAGAGGCCTATTCGATGTACCTTAATTAATCATTGCTGTATCAAAAATGACAAATTGTTTATACAATCCTAATGTCTCAATTGTACCCTAACCTTTTAGTTTGTAAAGCCTATTGTACTCTGTAATCCTTGTCTGCTATCCACCATTTATTCCCTGTTTGCTATAACTGCAGTAAAGCACTGCGTATCTTGACAGCGCTATATAAATAAATGATGATGATGATGATGAAGATGGCCATAGACATGCAGATTTTAGCCTTGTATCCAATGAACGATTGTACATAGCAGTCTTCCCACCTGCCACTAACCATTCAGATTAAATAAAGTAGTTAAAGAACAAAACAGACAATGTTCTGGCCATGACAGCAATCCTCATTCCTACGACTTTATCCTTGAGTCTATGGCCATCTTACATGTGGAGTTGCTGTTTACACCTGTAATTTAATTGTAGTAAAACTGTTTCAAGATAAAAATTATTTTTTATATATTCTTGCTACAAAGAAGTGGGAATGAAAGTTACTTCCCTTAGAGAACTAATACATTTTATTTTACATTTAGATTGGTGTCCGATGTGGACAAATGATTTATTGTATAGATAGAGTTACAATAATCTGTGTGCTAATTTTTTATTGTGAAACTTCATCTACAATTTTTACATTTTACACGGTCTTTAAATGTTATCGTCATGAGTAATTGATTCTGAGAATCTTGCTATGTTCCTCTCTTCTGAATCTGTAGGCAGACGTTATTTTTGGTGAACACAGAGACCACAGATTGATGACTATATAATGCTGCACTCGGTGTGGTAGATGGGACAGGCAGCCATCACCACAGACCACCACAGACTGCAAAATACTCTCTTCCTCGTATGAATGTAGCTTTTAAAACACACATCCAAACATCTGTTCTTCAACTTCAAAGCTATATTTTCCTGGTACACCAGGGCATTCATACATACAGTCATAGTATTGCTTCAGGCCACATGAAGTAACTCCAACAATCGGTAGGATTTTTCAGATAGAATTCGTTTCCCTTCACTTAGGTTCATTACACTCTCCACCATCCTTGGAATTACCATCCCCACCTGTTCCTATAGCAATCTCTCCAAATATGCCCTTTACTTTTCCTGTAGAGGACCTCCTGGTGGACACTGGCCTGAAGCCACAGAACCCCCTATCTGTTTCTATACTGTTACTTTATCCCTGACTGATGGAGTATCCGTTTAAAAATGAATTCCCCTTTCTCTTAGCTGGAGCATTTAGTGGCAAGTTCTAACTTTCCCTCCTACCTTGTGTTCCTAGTGCTTGCTCTTACTTAAACTATCCACTCCTAGCTATGCCTATTACCCCTAACTGGCAGTCCTCCTTTTTACAGTATCTGATACAATCAGCCAACATTAGGGGGCAAATGCATCAAGAGTCGAATTTCAAGGGGTTAAATCCCTCGAAATTCGACTGGGGAATAGAATCGAAACGGCAATTCAGGTGAATTTACGCGCTGGCGAATAGTCGAATTGGCGACTATTCGCCAGGCGAATAGGAGCTCAATCGAATATTCGCTCAAAGGATTTTCATTCGATCTAATGCCTTTTTGTTCGATCAAAAACTTGGAAAACAAGCCTATGGGACTTTCCCATAGGCTTTTAAAGCAATTCAGTAGGTTTTAGGTGGCAAAGTAGGCAGTCGAAGTATTTTTAAAAGAGACAGTACTTCGACTATCGAATGGGCAAATAGTCGCAGCGTTTTTGCACTCGATCCAGTACTTCGACTATCGACTGGCGAATAGTCGCAGCGTTTTTGCGCTCGATCTATTCGAATCATTCTACTCAGGCGAATTTACGCCAATTCGATAGTCGAGGAGCACAAAAATTCGAAGTTTTTTTTACTTCGAATCCTTCACTCGAAGTTAGTGAATCGGCCCCCTAGAACTTCACTCAGATTTACCAAAATCTAAAGTGGCTATATTTCAATTTAAATTGGTTCTACATGTGGTTCATATTAATGGCATTAATAAATAATAGGTCATCAGCGAAATATTCCTTTAATAATATATGAACAACTAAACACCAAGATATAAGTCCCCAAAGCAGCAATCCAAATCTGACAAAAATTGAAAGTGGCTGAGATGACTGTGCCCTTATTTCTGATGCACCAGCCAAAAAGCTATTTATTATTGTCAGGGAGAACCGTGTTGAATAACATAACATCATACATAGGGGCATGTTTACTAACATTGGAGATAAATATATGGAGAGATTTCTGGAGATGTTGCCCATGGCAACCAATCAGCAATTAGATTTAAACAGCCACAGCCAAGTTAGAAAACAAAAGCAAAGATCTGATTGGTAGCTATGGGCAACATCTCCAGAAATCTCTCCAGATATTTATCTCCAATGTTAGTAAACATGCCCCATAGCCTTATTGACATTCAATAGATGTACTGGCATGAAGGCATCAAATTTAGCTTGCAGATCCTGGCCGTCTTTAGACCATTAACTACTGAGAACAAGTAAAACATTCTCTATATTTCATATTTTTTTACATAATTAAAAAATGAATTTTGAGCTTGATTTTTTTAAAAAACTCTGTGGAAACTTTACAACAAAAAACAATCTGTCCTTTTCTATTTTGTAGAAAAATGTGTGCTCAAAATTATGCACAAAAATGAATTTGAAGCTTAAGTAAAAGGGTTCCATTCATCTTAATTCTTCAAAGTATTTTCCAGTTTTGCTGGTGAGAGCAATGCAATTATTTCAAGACCAACTTGCTGGTAAATCTTCATTTGTTATTGTGCTGCACATTTACTTGGGAATATATTTGGAAAGCCAAGGCTTATTTTAAAGCGGAAAGGGGTTGCTGGGTTAATGATGATATATTTTACAATGCCAAAATACAGACAATGTAGAATTAATATTTTAGAGACACAAAAGCACTTGTACTGTAGGTACCAAACTAGTGAGCTGTAAAGTTGAGCAAAGTGCTTTAAAAGGAAGTTAATACAGTCACAGCTCATTAATACATGGCTGCTGTATCAATCACATCAGATGGTACATTAACTCTATAGTGCATCATAAACTTCCACAACCTGATTCCCATCACAATACAAAACAATTCTCTGGACAGTATTTCTGTTTGGCCAGGAAAATATACGGCTTTGCCAAAGTGCTCATACGGAAAGCACCTACGATTGGCTTTATACATTTGCTAAATATCATTATAGGTGCATAAACGAGCAGTGAAACGATATATGAAATATATTTTTTTGATTTATCTCTTTTATATCTTTTCCAGTGGTTCCCATAACATTTGACATTTTGGCCTCAGGCTTCAGCTGTACCGATATTGTTAGTGATGGAACCAGTTTAGTGTTTTGGGGAGGCATGTATGACCTTTCCATACTCAATCCACATAATTGATGGGTGGGGTAGCAATATGCTTGGTGGTAAGGGAGACAGCAGCTTCTATGTGACCATAGGTTCATTTATTCCTCCCAATTTAGAGTAGGAAAATCTTTTCAAGTTTAAAACTAGATCATTTCGTAACATATGTAAATCTGCATTGACTGTTTTTTTATCAAGACTCCTGGAGGCTGTTGGGTACACATTTAGCTTACACCGAATGGAATCACTACTAAATATTGCAAGCCACATAAAGTAAGAGAGAATCCCAATAACTCTGCAAGTTAGACCCCTAGGAGCAGATTCACTATAGGGCGAATTGCCACCAGCGACCGATTCGCACACATCTCATCACTTCGCCAGGCGCAAATTTGCTACCACTACGCTAATTCACTAATATGCAAAGTTGCATCCAAACACTTGTGACTTTTCGATGTAATGGGAAGATGCGCTAGCGTTCGTTTGTGCCTAGTGAAAATTCACTAGTGGTCTTGCCCTTAGGTCAATTTGCATACTGCGGGTAATTTAAAGTTGTATGGACGTCTTTATTATAAATGTTGGTGCAAATGCTTGAAGTTACCACTTTTTCTTACAAATGTCCAGGGAACCTTAATAAAGATAAGAGAGTTAATATAATGCCCTACACATGAGCCCACTGTAAAATGAATTTTCCATATGTTACGAAATGTCTGGAGAAAACCAGTTACCCAAAAAAAGTTCAAGTTAGGACTTTTGCAGTCCATTGTCTTAGGCAAGTTTATAAAAGGTGAAGTGGCTAACGCTAGCAAAAATTCGCCAGCGTGACGTCATTTCGTTACTTCGCCGATTTACTAACGGGCAATTGTATAAATTCACTAGTGTAGTGGACCTACTCTAGCGCTACTTCACACCCTTACGCCAGGAGAAGTTACACTATGGTGAAGGGACGTAACTAGGCTAATTCACTAACTTGCGCATTTTACTGAACGTTACCTCTTGCGCCAGATTTGCCTTCGCCACCTCAGACCAGGGGAAGTGCAGTAAAGTAGATAGGGCTTGCTTCAAAAAAAGTTGACATTTTTTCTAAGTCCCAAAAAACGCTGGCGTCTTTTACTTTTTTAAGGGTGATAGGCTGAAAAAGATCGTAAATTTTTTTGGGGTCCCCTCCTTCCCCCCTACATTTCCTAACATATGGCACCTAAACTATACAGTGGGCACATGTGTAGGGCAAAATAACAACTCTGTTTTATTTTATAAAGCTTTCCCAGGCTTGTGTAGTGTAATGTATTTGCTGCTACATATACTTCCATTGTACTTTAACTTGGCGCCATATGCAAATTAGGCATCAATAGCGTAACTTCGCTATGCTTGACGAATTAACGTTAGCGCAACTTTGCTACCTTTCGCCTCCCTGAGCGCAACTTCGGATTTTAATTAGCGGCACTCTGGCGAAGCTTCGCCTTGTGAAGTGTGGCAAAGGTGTCGGTAGTGTATTTTCGACGCTTGGTGAATTTGCCCGTCTTTTGCAGGCAATTAAAAAAAGGAAAAGTCGCCAGCATTTTTTCAACTTTAAGGCATTTTCGTCAGACAGGATATGATGTGACAGAAGATTGAGGAAGATGTCGCTTCTTTTTAGCACTTTACCTGGTCTGAGGTGGTGAAGTCAATTCTGAAAGAGGTAACGTTTAGTAAAATCTGAATTTGAATTACTGAATTTGCGGAGTACGACCTTTCGCCAGAGTGAAAAGTCGCCTGGCGATAGAGTGTGAACGAACACTAGCGATAGTCACTTTTGCTAGCGAATTGGTGCGATTTGCGATTTAGCTGCGGATGATAACACTGGCAAAATGTCGCTAACGTTAGCCAAATCTCCCTTTAGTGACTCTGCAAAAGAGTGTGAACGGACCCAGCTCACAAAATATTACATTTCCAGTTTACTGTTCTACATTGATTTGAATGACTGAGCAGCAATATTGTATTTTACGTTATAGAACCAAATGCTGTGTGAATCCCAAGTAGTTTGCACATTGCACTCCGGATATCAAAAGATGTGCAGCAAAAGAGATCAGGTCAGCTGAGCCGAACCCATTATGGGAGAACATTTGCTCACTACTATGGGGCCGATTCACCAATGGTCGAATATCGAGGGTTAAATAACCCTCGATATTCGACTAGGAATTGAAATCCTTCGACTTCGAATATCGAAGTCGAAGGATTTAGCGCAGAAAATTATTCATTCGATCGAACGATTAAATCCTTCGAATCGAACGATTCGAAGGATTTTAATCCAACGATTGAAGGAATATCCTCAATCAAAAAAACTTAGGCAAGCCTATGGGGACCTTCCCCATAGGCTAACATTGAGTTCGGTAGCTTTTAGCTGCCGAACTAGGGGGTCGAATTTTTTTTTAAAGAGACAGTACTTCGACTATCGAATGGTCGAATAGTCGAACGATTTTTAGTTCGAATCCTTCGATAGTCGTAGTCGAAGGTCGAACTAGCCCATTCGATGGTCGAAGTAGCCCAAAAAACACTTCGAAATTCGAAGTTTTTTTACTTTGAATCCTTCACTCGAATTTAGTAAATCTGCCCCATTATGTGTCATAGATCATTTATATTTGCCATTCCATAGCAAGCGTTATGAACTAATATATGTAAATACAGGTAGCAGAACACTCATTTAAGTAAAAAAAAAAAAGCAGGACAAATTCTAATATGAATACTAATCACTTTTGCCAAATTGACTGTTCTACCTCAGTCCAATATAAAACAAACATTTTGTGGAAACGATTGATTTGGTATTTTAGACAAGGCATTTTTTAACTGGTGAAAATGTCAGGTTTCACTGCCATAAAACAGATTTAAAAGAGACTAATTTTTCCAGCGGAGGCTTGACAGAAAAATGTATAAATGTTATAAAATATTCATTTCATAAATGTGAATGGAATCAACAATAAAGCTTTTCACTTGCCGCCATCGGAGGAATCATAATCGCTTCGTGCCGGTCGATAGCATTTCCCTTCTCGCCAGCTGAAGAGAGATATCAATAAGCAACCAAAATATTGAACAAATTAAATAGTAATTATTCATACTGATCTCTTGGTGTCATGTTTACTAATTTATTGATCCAAATGCCCAGTTCCAATCATTCATGGGCCGCATATCTAGAGTACTTTCAATCTGGATGATGAATTGGAACCAAAGTGTTCATGGACCTGAAACCAATCATACCATGTAATGCTTTAAGGCTGATGTATGTTTTAATGTACCTTTCCCCCGCTATTGGGAAAACATATACAAAAAAAAACAGACAGCATTTGTTTTGTATTTTCTTTTAACGATTATGCTACCAGATGTTAGGCCTGCGTTGATATTTAACTCTCTAGTTGATCCCACTGTCACTGGGCCTTGATTTTTATGGTGTATTTTGTATTTCTAATTTACACTGTTTACACTGCAAATAATTCAGTCTACAATATAAAATTTAATTCCTGAACCAGCAAGTCTATTTTTTTAGTTGTAATATTGGTGTGTAGGTGCATCTCAGGTCATTTTGCCTGGTCATGTGCTTTCAGAAAGAGCCAGCACTTTAGGATGGAACTGCTTTCTGGCAGCCTGTTGTTTCTCCTACTCAATGTAACTGAATGTGACTCAGTGGGACCTGGATTTTACCATTGAGTGCTGTTCTCAGATCTACCAGGCAGCTGTTATCCTGTGTTAGGGAGCCGTTATCTGGTTACCTTCCCATTGTTCTGTTGTTTGGCTGCTGGGAGGAGGTGATATCACTTCAACTTGCAGTACAGCATTAAAGAGTGACTGAAGTTTATCAGAACAGAAATTACATGACTTGGGGCAGCTGGGAAACTGACAATATGTCTAGCCCCATGCCAGATTTCAAAATTGAATATAAAAAAATCTGTTTGCTCTTTTGAGCAACGGATTTCAGTGCAGAATTCTGCTGGAGCAGCACAATTAACTGATGCATTTTGGAAAAAAATTTTTTTTTCCCATGACAGTATCCCTTTGTAAAACGATGAGAGCACTGTGACAACAGGTTCATTAAATTCTGTTCCATATAAACACTATAATTAAAATGTTTGGCCTGGGTGCTTTTGTATCTTAGAAAGAAAGGTAAATGAGAAACATTTAAAGGAGAACTACTATAAACACTGATTTTGTTTTGCATTTACCATTCTTGTCTGTCTAACTGTACTTCTTTATAATTCTTAGCTTGGCCACAAGTGAATGACAATATGGCAACGGGGGGTAGTTCCAAATGTGCATTGGTCCCTTGGGTACTGGACAGTGATGGGCGCAAAATTCGCAAAAAAATGTGAAATCGGAAAGTCCACGAAAAAATCATGAAATTCAAATGTTTTCATGAAAAAAATTGTGAAATCCGAACGTTTTCACAAAAAAATCATGAAAAATGAAAACGGCGAAATGCGGAAATTCACCGAAAATCCGCTAAAATTGTTCTTGTACCTATATGCAGTGATGGGCAAACATGTCCCATTTTGCTTTGCCAGAAGATTTGCAAATTTCCTGTGAAATTCACGAAACGGCAAAAAATTTCCGAAACAAAACAGCGAAACACCAGCTAGGAGGCAACCCTCCTAGTGATGGGGGAATTTTCCTGTTTCGCTTTGCCTAAAAGGAAAAGGTGAAGAATTCTCAAAATGCAAATTTTGATGCCCGTGTCAATTTTGATGCTCGCGTCTATTTTGACCTGGCATTAAAGTCAATGGGCATCCGACACACGATGGCTTTGACGCAAGCGATTTTTCCGCCGCGTGTCCAAAATTTTTTGACACAGGCGAATTTTCTCTATGGTTTTGTGAATTTATTCGTCGGCAGTGAAATGTAGAAATTTTCCACAAATTTGCACCTGGTGCATTTATTCGCCCATCACTAAACCCTACTAGTAACTCACACCTGTATGTGTTTATTTTGTATACACAGTTATTGTACATTGCTGCAGAATATGCTAGAGCTTTATAAATATGTGTAAATAACAATAGTTGTATCAATCACCCAGGGCCTCATTGTAACCAAGACAATCATAAAACAGGCTCTCTATGGTAGTAGGAAAAAAAGCAGCATAATTCTTAAAAATTAAAATATCACATGTAGATTGTTTTGGACAGTCTAAAACAAAGCTTTTAGCCAAAAATATATCCTGTATATGTTTCTGATATAGCTGGATTACTAGTGATGGGCGAATTTGTGCAGTTTCGCTTCGCCGAAAAATTAGCGAATTTCGCGCGAAATTCGCGAAACGGCGAAAAATTCGCGAAACTGCGCCGGCGTCTCGTTTTTGACGCCAGCGCCCGTTTTTGGCGCCGGCGTCCGTTTTTTCGAAAAAAAAATTTTGACGCCGGCGAATTTTTTTCCGCGAATTTTCGCGGCCGTTTCGCGAATTTATTCGCCGACGGCGAATCGCGCAAATTCGCCGCGAATTCGCGCCTGGCGAATAAATTCGCCCATCACTATGGATTACTTATGTGCCGCTGTCAATAGACTTAGCTGAAAAATCTCAAAGTTGCTCTAGGGGGCGACTTTGCTCTTTCATTAATAAAACAGTATTGAGGATTGAACAACTTCACGAGCACTGATAATTTTACTAAACAGTACAAATTCAGAGTATATAAGAACAATTCCTTAGTGCATTTAATGATCTGGTTCCAAAGCTGTTCAGGCAAATGCAAATGAGATACCCGTCTTCCTAATACTCTATATATAAAATAGAGTAAAACACTGGCGAAAAGCACAAATTGGAACATTTTCCTGTAGAGTTTCTGTCTGTATTTTTTCATTCGTTTTATGTTTCAGTTAGCGCTGAATTTGTTTAGTGCCCCTATAAAAACACTTTTCGATTCACTTCTGCAAATAACAATGTTTTTACTACGCTATCATTTCTAGAAAAAAAGCACAATATTGCCGCAGTTGGAAACTACCAAGTGCCATTAGGAGAATAAAAGGCGCCTGGAAAGGAATTGTTTAGATGCAGCTATTGCACAAACACAGATAATTGCATATTTGTGGACCTGGAACTAACATCTTTCAGTGAATTATAGCCTAAAATGATTTTAAACCCCTATTAAGATTTCATTTCTTTCAATTTATGAGTTTTCCTATCATGTTGTGTGTCATGGCTTGTTTATGAGCAGGGTGGATATTTAAGAAAGCCGTTAGCCCATAGGTGCCTATCCATTATACAGTCAGGTACACAGGAATGACCACATTCCAACTTGTTACAGTAGATGATTTTTTTTTTTTTTAAACTGTCAGCCCTTTTTTAAAAATCTAAATTACAAATGTAAATTATTTAGGGATATGATAAAAAAAAAACTGGGGTTTTCCCAAAAAAACTGTTTTTTTTCCCATAATTTTGATATCCATACCTTAACCCACTAAAAAATCATTTAAACATTAAATAAACCCGATAGTGTTTTTATACTACCAATAGAAAAGATTTATTATATCTTAGTTAGATGCAAGTACAAGGTACAGTTTTATGGATAACAGGTTTTTGGATAACAGGCTTCCGGATAATGAATCCCATACCTGTACTCAGAGCAGCCTCTGATGTGCAGGCAGTCCCCCCCAGTGCGTAGCCAAATCTTTAAACAAGGGCGAAGTAGAGCAGCACTTTTAAGCTGAAAGTTGTGGTTCAAAAAACAGCTTAGATTAGAAATAACATTGTGCCACCAAGGAAAGACACTTTCCAAACCTGAAAGCTCTGTGGTTGGTGTAAACAACTAAACCAATTTTAGTGGTCAAATACTATTTGCCTTCTCAGAATCCTCACAGGGACCCCCTCATTTCCTCTGAACAGACTCCCCGACAGTTGTTTCACCACTAATCTCAATCTCTCTCTCAAGGGGTTGTATGTTGCAGAAAGTGACCTCCTTATTAAGCAGATTAGTTGCCAGGTCCTACTGTTTACCTTTCTACACCTTTCCTTTTTTAATAAAAGATGCCTTTAAAACTGGCTATTGTAGAAGTTCTACCAGTAGTAGTGTTACACAGCCACCCTGTTGTATCTCAATTCTGCCTTCTAGCTATTTAATTGTAGCCCATCCAGCATCTATCTCTTGAGTGGGATCTGATGGCTGCACTGTTGATTCACACTTTAAAGTTTGCCGTGGCTGCCCCCTGCCTCAACTACTATTGAAAATTTAGCAGGAGTGAAGTTAAAATACATTTATCTACTTTAGCTAGGTATCTCCACATCAAGATCCTTGGCTGTCTGCCCTCATATTGGCCCAGATTATCCACTAGAAAAATGAAGCATTCAACTCCAGTTCTCACTCTGACTGGTCTTTCAACTAATCTCCCCCCATCCCCTGCAAATCAATTGCTTCCTCAAGCAGGGGACAGCATTATTGTGAATATATGTTATCACATTCCTATGTACAGCCTTAAAGACTGAAATATGATTCTCAATTATTTGTCATTACCTAGTGTAGTGAGCCAGGGACAGGTGGGGCAGAAGGGGCATGACTGAGGAATGAATAGGGACAAAGGTTCGTGTTATGGGCATTATGGGGTTTGTAATTGTGGGAAAGAGTAGGAAGAGAAGGAAAGTGAAGGGATATCCTAGGTTAAAATATTGGAGAAAGAAAATGGATTCTGTTTACATAGAAGAACAAGAGAGGGAGCAGGGGAGCAAGCAGCCTCTCTTCTTTCTGCCATAGAGGGAGAGTAAGGGAGATGGCCAGTTGTAGCTTGGTGGTGGTAGGACTGTGCTTCTGGGTATGTGAAAGGAAGGGAATATGTTTAAAGGAGAACTAAAGCCTACCTAAAGAAGTAGGCTAGAAATGTTATACATGATGTTTTGTGCTTCTGTACCAGCCCAAGGCAACCACAGCCCTTTAGCAGTAAAGATCTGTGTCTCCAAAGATGCCCCAGTAGCTCCCCATCTTCTTTTCTGCTGATTCACTGCACATGCTCTGTGCTGCTGTCACTTACTGAGCTTAGGGGCCCACTCACAATATACAATATACATAGAATAGAAATGTCACAATATAAGGCTGATTAGTAATTAATACAGATAATTACTACATGGCAGCACAGAAACCGGTGGAATTAGCATCAGAATTTAATAATCAGCCCTGTAGCATCAGCTTATATTACAGAACAACCTAATTTTCTGATGGATAATTAGTGACGAGCCCTAAGCTTAGCTTCTCAACAGCTGCTCAGAGCCCACTGAGCATGTGAGTGTCACAGACACTTTCCAAGATGGTGACCCCCTGTGACAAGTTTGAAGTCCTGGATCATTGCTGCTATTGACAAGCTGAAACTTTAGGCTGTTGCAATAAGTTCAGTATATTAAATTTGGCATTTTTAGCCATATTTATTTTTAGGGATTGCTTCTCCTTTAAGGTCAGGCTAGTGATTAACAGGCCTAGGGCTAGGCTTAGGAGCAACAAGGCACAGTAGACCTCGAAATTAGGTGGTGGAGGCTCGAGTGCTGGTAATGTTAGTGTGTGTGTGCAAAAAATTCGCGAAACGGCGCCACCGTCTCGTTTTTGACACCGACGGTCGTTTTTGGCGTTGGTGGCTGTTTTTTTTCGACGCGGCGGAAATTTTTTTTGACGCCGGCCAATTTTTTCGGCGAATTTTTGCAGGCGTTTCACGAATTTATTCGCTGGCGGTGAATCGCGCAAATTCGCTGCGAATTCGCGCCTGGCGAATAAATTTGTCCATCACTAGTCATAAGCAAGTCATGCATTTTCTTGTTCTCTGGCAACATCATATGTTAGAACTTAGCATATCCATATGGAGCATAGAAATCTAAAAAGCTAAGCAGTGCCTGTTCTGCAGTACAAGGGCTGTACTAGCCGATTCTCCCAATTTTCCTTTAAGAGTACTTCAGCCCCCAGATCATAATTTTTAAATGGCCGGATATGACATTGCACATTTGAGGCCAACTCCGAAATCAACTTTTTTATGGATGAATTGTTCCATGATAAGCCTGGCTGGGATCACTTGCGTCTGAGCTAAAGAGCTGAATGTTTGGCTACAAGTAATGTCCAACTTTGGAGCCAAGATCACCTTGTACTGGACCGATTTCTCTTCTTTTCACAGCTTTCCCAACAAATGTACAGTAACTGCAGCTGTCAGCTGTCTCTAGTGAATGCAGTCTACAGGATAAGAAGAGAGGAATATATTATTGATAGGCCTGCACCCTGCTGTGTTCATTGGTGTGCGTCTAATGAACAATAGCGGAATATCCTCAGGCAATAGAAATTCTTTTCCTGATTGAACCTCATTTTAAAGCAAACATATTGTACAAAATAAATATTGTATATTAACATTGTACTGTATAAAAACGTCTTTTTAATTTAAATCTGTATTTTCTTAATTAAAGGACATGCCTCTTCAATTTGCAGAATACAAATGAAAAAGGAATCAGTATATAAAGACTTCCCATAACATTTATCTAACATTTGGAGGTAAGGGTCACATCTGATGAATTTATTAGCTTATCACTAATCAAGACAAATATATATTATATATAATATATGTAGCAGACCCTTGAATGTGCTTTTGGCTGTGTATTATGGCTGTGTGGGACCAGGTTAAACTGCTTGTAATGTGCCCCCGACCCCAGTGTACATGTCAAGTTTCTTTGCAATAACAGAACTAGTTTATTTAACAGGGAACAGTTGCAATGAAGTAGGTCACAGACACTTAGATGTCCACAAAATAATAGTGATATGATATTGTTAGATGGCAATAATCCCTCCAGGGTAAATAAGGTGCTCCAGATGAGCTAATTCACAATAACAATTCACAATTCACTGGGAATTATCCCTCCTGATGATCACTTAAGCTTGGGTTTCTCAGCCTGGGGTCTTATATCTTGGTACTGGACTTGGTCCTCACCTCACCCACTGTAATCAGACTGGGGTCTTGGGTCTTGGCACCCTATCTGGTCCTCAACTCACCCACTGTAGTCCCTGCTTGGGTCGGTTTACATACCATGGGGTCCTAACCCCACTACTTTTCCTCGTTGGAGCCAGAAACTGCTCACTACATACCCTGAGCCTCTCAGTTGCTCCTAGAGCAACTATGACACAATCTGTCTATCAGTAAATATCTCTATCTATCCTTAACACCGGCAGCCCTGGACCTGTAATACCTCACAAAGAGGCAAGGCCCCAGGAAAGACCCTGAACTCATGGTGCTAAACCCCTTTATACTGCTACCACCTAGTGGACAACCCCTCTAATTACTGTGGACCCAGGAAAAGGGACATAGCTGTCTGAATTAAACTAAAGGACCATTAGCAGGGCCGGATTTACATAGTGGGCGCCCCTAGGCCCACTGCCGTCTGTCGCCCCTGTCCCCTCCAGGGGGACAGGAGCAATGGGAATTGGCGCACATGAAATTTAAAAAATTATTGTATCTCCAGTGCATCCCTAGTGTTTTTGAACCATTGTGGGTGTGGTTGGGCAGCATGCCGCCCCCCTAAAATCCTGCCACCCTAGGCCCGGGCCTAGGTGGCCTTTCCACAAATCCGGGCCTGACCATTAGGTGTCCTACTACCAAGAGGAGACTTCCTGAGTTGAACGTACCCAAACCTCAGGGTCCCTACATATCATTTTAAATCTAAAGCCAGCTATAGGTGTAAAAACCTAGATTGCTTACACAAATACAGCATGCATTCATTTATACTGTAAAACTGTACATATCCAGTCTCAAAGTGACATCCATCTTCTTCAAGCTAATAGGGAGCAGGCCATGCTTGGTATGTAGGCATTAGGAGAATAGGCCATGCATATTATGCTGCTTAGCAGTCACGGCCTAAATGAATTAAATATGTATCTCTGTAAATGGGAACAAATGGAGCTACATTTGGGTCCATCAATCAAACCGTACAGTATATCAGTAGCTGTATCTGTTGTCTGTCAAACCTGCTTGTCTCTATATCATCTGTTTGGTTTGTATTGTATATTGTACGGTGACTGAAACTCAGATAAAGGTTTAATAATATTTTGTTACTTGTAATAAATGGCAAATGTGCATTCATAATAAAAATATATGATGGTAGATTTTGTAAAGGGTGTTGTTTATTTAGGGGCAGATTTATTAAGGGTAAAGTAGTACATTTGAATTCAAATTTTCAATTTTTAATCCCCCAATTTCGAATGTAATTCAAATGGAAACAGTTCCAATTTGAATATTCACCACCTTAAATCTGCCAGGTTCATTTACAAGTCAATAGCAGAGGTCCGTTGAACCATTTGGATATGTTAATAGCCTTCCTGACATTCGAGTTTTTTTTTAGAGAGAAAACTCGTTTTGAATTCGATTAGTATTTTTGGGTAGGGACTATTCGATCAAATATTAGATGTTCAAATTTTTTCTTAAATAAACTTACAATCGAGTCATGAGTGAGTATATTCAAATTTAAATGAGTAAAAAAAACATTCACATAAATTTGAAATTCGACCTTTGATAAATCTGCCCATAAATGTTTTTTTTGGGTGGCTTTGTAACAAGTAGTATTTACTGCGTGAATCAAACACCTTTCACACATCATACCAGTTCAGCAATGTCACACAATGTCACGGTAGGGAGGTACTCTGCTTTAAATCTCCAAGACTTGGACCAAGTTGTCCAGATTGATCAAGAGCTTATGGGGCTGCTGGACCTTAGAGAGTCCTGAAATATTTAGATTGTTAAAGTGAAGAGTAAACCACAGACTGATTAAAACCCTCCTGGGAGCTGGCTCTTTGAATATGCATAATGGCATAATGGAAGCAGCTGTATACAGTATGTAAATCACCTAAAGGATTATCATTAAAATCCATTAGTAGGAAAGAGATACACATTTCTGTGCCCTGCTTAACCTGCCCCTCTCATGCTAATATTTATAGCTCTGACCTAATTTGCAGTTGCTACAACCCTGATTTTCTACCTTTAGACATATATGTTTTAAGGACACATTTAGGGGCATATTTATCAAGGGTCGAATTTCGAATTGAAAAAACTTCGAAATTCAAATTCAAAAAAGACCAACTGAAATTAAGTTGAAGTTTTTTTTGGTTGAATAGGTCCGTTTGGCAGAATTTCGAATTTCACACTAAGGGGCAGATTTATCAAAGGTCAAAGTGAAAATTCGAATTTAAAAAAATTCAGATTTCCAGCTAATTGGAATAGTCCAAATTTGATTAGAAAAATTGAATATCGAAATTTATCATGCTCTCTTTAAAAATTCGACTTCAACCATTAGCCATCTAAAACCTGCAGAATTGCTGTTTTAGCCTATGGGGGATCTCCTAGAACCAATTTGGAGTCAATTGTTGGGACTTTGAAAAAGTTTTTTTGGGGGGAAAAACTTTGAATCGTACGTTTCGAATGCGCTATTACTTTGTTTTGTACAATTCGAATTAGATCGAAAATAGACCTATTCAATCGAAAACGGACCTATTCTGCCAAAAAAATGTCATTTCGGTTGGTCTTTTTGAATTCGAATTTCAAAGTTTTTCGAATTTGAAATTCGACCCTTGATAAATCTGCCCCTAAAACACAGAAATAAAAATGGTAACATTCTTTGCTTACTGTTCTCTTTGGAACTTAAGTGAACTTTAGTTGATGACAGGGTCTTAAAGGGATTCTATCATAATTTTCATAGTTTACTTTTTTTGTTTCTAAATTTAGATTTGAAATAATTCAGTCTACCATTTCAAATTGTATTCTTGAACCATCAAATGTATTATTTTTTACCTGTAATATTGTTGTGGAGGCAACCATCTTAATGCATTGTGCCTGATTCTGAGCTTTGAGAAGGAGCCAATATTTCAGGATGGAACTGCTTTGAGACAGATATTTTTTCTCCCCTTCCTATTGTATTTACCACAACCTAGGTTGTGCTCCATAGCAAGGTTTTTCCAGCTTCGGTGTAATTCTCATGTCTGGAGCACCATTAACAATGCAAACAAATCGTTCAGCAGAGATGTCAGGTAGTTGCTATCTGGTTAGCTGCAAATTCTTCTTGTTGATAGGCTGCTAATGGGCTGCTTGGGAGGGAAGGGAGGGAAGGGAGGGAAGGGAGGAGGATGATATCACTTGAACTTGCAGTGTAGCAGTAAAGAGTTACTGAAGTTAATCAGAGCACAAGTCACATGACCTGAAGGCACCTGGGAAACTGGTAATAGGTCTAGCTCCATGCCAAATTTTCATTTTGAAAACAGATTTCAGTACAGAATTCTGCTGGAGCAGCACTATTAATTGATCTGCACGCCTGAGAGCCTAACATGGATCCATGGGATGATAGAGTAAGATGGAATCATGGAACTTGTGCCAATGCACTTGGCTATTGCAACTAAATTTGTGATTTAATTGACTGGGGGGGGTGTTTCCTAACAAATTGTCACTCTCCAGTGTAATGGGTTTTCCTTATCCTTTAAGTAGGAAACAGGGAGTTAAAAAGTAGTTTAAAGGTTAAGTAAACCTTAAAAATAAGTGAATGTAAAATGAACGACGGGGGTATTCTAAGCACTTTTGCGTGGTATATTCATTATTTATTTTGTTTTTATTCCAAGACATTAAGGGATACATGTACTGTTAATATGAATGAATTTTGTAACAACAGTGCCACCTACTGGCCAGTTTCCGACCAGTCTGACCACCAAATAGTCAAGGAAGTTGTTAGGAAAAAGAAAGAGGCTGCGCTGATCTTCTTCTGCTTAGGGAAAAAAAATCTTTCCTAAACAGAAGAACATCAGAGCAGCCTCTTACTTTCTCCTGACCACTTCCTTGACTACTTGGTGGTCAGACTGGTCAGAAACTAACCAGCAGGTGGTGCTGTTTTATCAGTACATGTATCCCTTAATGTCTTAAAAAAATAAAAAATGAATGTACATTGTAAAAGTGCCTAAAATAACACCCTCATCAATTTTACATTCACTTATTTTTTAAGGTTTACTTATTCTTATAAGTTAGTATTATAATAAAATAATTGAATGACAGCATTGGTATAATGTTGATTGATTTTGGTGCTGAAAACATCGAAGATTGATTTTGAATCTTGAGGTAACTAATACAACTTAATTGAATAGGGAAAGCAGGCATGATGATGAACTTTGCTTCTCATTATCCTACCACAAGGCAAATAACTCTGAGCTGGAAGAGCAATGAGGCCAGTGAAAGTGGAGCTGGAATAGTAGTAATCAGGTCCAAAACCTGGTCAGTAAAAAGGGCAGCTGGCACATAGAGGAACAGACTGAGGTCAATAGCAGGAGATGAACAGATCAACATCAGAAGAGTATGCTCAGCCAGCCCTAGAAGACTCACATTTTGCCCCTGAGACATTGGAGTAGTATATAAATCCCATGCTAGAATTTATTTTCTCAAGTAAACTCAAGTCTGAAAACTAACTTTATTTTACAAGCCATGCCTTGTCTAAGAGTCTGTTTTGGAAAGAATTCTAATCTTTAGATGTGTCTAATTTTGATGTGTTTGACAAAATGCAACAAGATGTTTCTTGTGATCTAGGCTAAATTATAATTAAAATTCAGCCATTTTTGTGTAAAACATCTTAGACAAAATTGCTTTCATTAAATTTCATCGCATAGCCTAATTGTGCACCCCGTGGCGAAAAAAAAACAGCGTGTTAAATTAATTATTATCCCACACTGTTTTTGATTAGTTATTTATAAGGATTTAAAAAAATTCAATCCAGGTTCCCATTCTAAGAACCTTTTTCAATGACATTGGCAGAATTTTCTGACAGATTGTGTTCATTTTAAGAGAAAATGGAATCTGACATGGGAGGTATAGAGTATCGGCTGGGTGTGGTGTCCTTTTGAAATGAAACCAGGAGAGAAAGTGCTTGCGTTGGAAGGATAGTTACACTCCAAATATGTCTCCTAGATGGCACATGTAACAACAAAGAACCACCTTAAACAACCATCTTCCTTTTGTCTACTGTCTACTCACTGGATTCTGCTCACTAATTAAGGATTAGAGGGTTTTTATTTACTGCAGAAAATCCTAACAACTAGTTTGTATACATATAGGAACAGGAGTTTTTATTTTAATTTTAAGGACAAAACATTCTATTGATCAAATGAGCCATGACAACCTTTCAATTATTAATGAGGATAAATCAATTAAGGAAGACCTTAGTCTTTCATGCAGATGATTTCCTGTTTTTTAAAGAAAACTACACTGCAATTTTTGCAATTTTGAAAACACTATTTATTCCTCCACTGTGTGGGATATTTAATTCAATCAATTATCAATATTTATAGTTGTTGAAATTCTCTTTCACACTATACAAACTGTCACTTTTCCTTTGTCCATAAGCCTCTTTGTAATTGATAATGCACCCCTAACTGATAAATGTAGGAATATTGATCGCCCATCACTAGCAGCAAGGTGTTGTGTGCTGTGTAATGGTTCAAGTTTTTTTGATTTTTTGTTCCTCTGTCTCAGGGTAATGGATTCCCATGCAGCGTGTTCTCTCCTTTTGCTATGAGACTTCAAGGTGACTTCTACAGCTATAGTATATTTTGCTAAAGTGGGTACATTATAGTCTTATGGTACACAAGGTTTTCTGGTATTAGGATCTGGAATATGAAGGCTCTTAGGGTGGAGGTACATAGAGGACATACATGTGTGTAAGAAACATACAAGCACTACTGTCAATCAGTGACACGCATATGTTGGTGTGTACACTATGCAAATTATTCAATGTCTGGATTGCAGATAAACATCTAAGGTTACTTATCAAGAAATATTTTTATTGATACAAAATAATACATTTAACATATAAACAAATCAGCAGAGGAAGCTGAATGAAGACATTGATATTCCTTTGTTATATCCAACTATCAGGGCGGAAGTTACTGAAATTGAAATAAAATTAGATTTGTCACCATGTGAAATATTTTATTGTACAGTTATGGGATCCATAATTTGGAAACCCGTTATCCAGAAAGCTTCAAATGACAGGAAGGCGGTCTCCCATAGACTCTATTTCATCCACATAATATTAAAAAACAATTTACTTTTTCTCTGTAGTAATAAAACAGTATGATCAGTATGGTTATAATTAATCTTGATTGAAGGTAAAACCAGTCTATTGGGTTTATTTAACGTTTAAAGGACTTTCTAGTGGACTTAAGGTATAAAGATCCAAATTATGGAAAGATCCATTATCCCAATCATTCTGGTCCCGTACTTGTATCTTCAGTAATCTATTTGAAAATCTTATTTTTATACTTACAACTTTTTAATTTTTTAAAGTTTGTTCTATTCGGGAATAGAATATATTTGGCACAAGGCTTTTGGCTCCACCATCATCTAAAAATAGCACATCACAATTAATTGTGCCAGTTGGGGGGTCTGCAGACCCCCTCCCACTAGACCACCAGGTACAGTTATTATAGTGGTATTATATTATCATGCATTTTATAGTTTGCATTGAGGTAGGAATCCAGCTAACCAAACTGATTTATTAGTATGGTAACTTGTTCATATGATGCACGTCGGGTTGCATTTATGTTATTTGGTCCCCACAATGCTTATTATATTATGACATGCATACAAATGATTTCCAGACTGACAGGAGGCAACTTACAGGAAATATAAAGGGATGAAGGTTTAATAGAATAAGAAGCTGGGGAAGTGACCATACATAGAATAAATACACACTTACACAGAACATATACATTAACATAGGATTAAAATAACACTTGGAAAATATATTAAGAGTTGAAGTTACTACCAACTACTTTATAATTTGGTTAGGTTGGCTAAATGATGGTGCATTACTCTTAGGGGCAGATTTACTAAATTCAAGTGAAGGATTCGAATGAAAAAAACTTCAAATTTCGAAGTGTTTTTTGGGCTACTTCGACCATTGAATGGGCTACGTCGACCTTCGACTACGACTATCGAAGGATTCAAACTAAAAATCGTTCGACTATTCGACCATTCGATAGTCTGTCTCTTTAAAAAAAAATGCGACCCCCTAGTTCGGCAGCTAAAAGCTACCGAAGTCAATGTTAGCCTATGGGGAAGGTCCCCATAGGCTTGCCTAAGTTTTTTTCATCGAAGGATATTCCTTCGATCGTTGGATTAAAATTCTTCGAATCGTTCGATTCGAAGGATTTAATCGTTCGATCGAATGAATAATCCTTCGATCGATCGATCTAATTTTCTGCCCTATTTCTGCGATATTCGAAGTCGAAGGATTTAAATTCCTAATCGAATATCGAGGGTTAATTAACCCTCGATATTCGACCCATAGTAAATCTGCCCCTTAGAATTAAAGGTAGATACATAATGGTTCAAGTTGGGTTAAATCCAGGGAACTGTTTATGTGCAGGCAGTTCTATCTACTAAAATGGTTTCTGTTGATAGGATTGATTCCAAGTGACAGAAGAAAAGCAAATGCAGTAGTGTATCTTCAGAAAATATGTACCGAAAAGCAACACAACATATATATATATATATATATATATATATATAAGTTCATGAAAAATTCTTTTAAAAATGTTTTAGATTTTTATAACACGAATGGTGCAAGGATTTTAAATGAGCTAACACTCACTGCTTTGGAAGCTTAGGGAATAGCACCCTGGGGGGTATTAGAGTGATTTATGTGGGGGATCACGAGTTTAGAAATATGGAGGGGTACCGAGATATAAATATGGTAGATGGAATTTGAGATATGGAAAACTTTGGGTTCCTCGATGTACCATTTTGGGTCTACCCGTATGGGGATATACACACAATAGGAGATAGTATGATTGTGAGATATGGGAATAGGTTACTAAGTATATTATTATTAAATGTGTGACCTGATCGACTTCGGACGTTCCCCTCCTAATTGGTTTTTATACTAACACTTTGTACTATATATTATAAACTTGGGGGCTAATGAGATATTAGATGTGTATAATTAAATTATTTTTTTAAATATTGATTGCTAGTGGGAAATAGCACATATATATATATATATATTTTTTATCCTTTTTAAACACAGGAGGCATCTTAATGGTGGTGAGTGGGTTAATGAGATGCACCACTTTGGGGTTAATTAATTGGATTCACTGATACGTTGATGTGGTAATAAAATTGGTGTGCTGTGTTTCAAATCTTCACCCTGATGACGGTCCTCTTTGGACTGAAACGCGTTGGTGTTATGCAATAAAAACTTTTATATACTCTTTGAAGCAGACATATGGCCGTGAGTGCTCTTTTTTGCTCAATATAGATATCCCTTTGGATGAGCACCCGGTAGGCTGATCGATTGAATGGAGAGTGCCTATGGAAGCGGTGATTATATATATATATATATATATATATATATATATATATATATATATATATATATCTATATCCATCCATGATTCCTATATGAATAAGTGTTTTCAAGACCTGCTGTGATCCTTGATTACTGTTTACAATGGAAAAAAAATACAGTTTCATTTTTAAGTCATTGGCCAAGTAGGAGTTCACAGGGGACATTTTTAGGATATACTGCTGAAGGCCAAAATATTGTTTTACAGTTTATAGGTGTGTTTAGATTTGAATTTAAAGGATTTTTTTAAATTTTAAACTGTACAGTGCATACTGATGCTAAACTGCTTTAAAGTCTGCATGCTTCACAGTGGTGGGTTAACTGGAACAGAGCTGACCCAAACCTCTTTCTCTAACAAAGCCTTCTTATTTCTGGAGGACATTTTGGTCTCAGTTTTCAGAAATGTTTTCAAAAATAGTTTACTGTGTGCAATTCCAAGCGCGGGTTGGACCTTATTGGGGGAATGTAATAAAAGGCGGTAACGGAAAAAATATTTGCTATTCAAAAAGTTATGCCTTTGTGCGAACAAATACGCCTTTGCGCGAATTTAAAATCGTTTTTGCGAACACGGAAACTGTTTAGCGACCACTTCTGACAGGGGAAGAAGGTTAGGGAATTTTATGGTTTGTGCCAGTGCGCAGTAAGGGGCAGATTTATCATAGGTCGAATTTCGAAGTAAAAAATACTTCGAAATTCGACCATCGAATTAAAATACTTCGACTTCGAATATCGAAGTCTAAGTATTTTTCACCAATTTGGCCATCGAACGATCGAAGTAAAATCGTTCGATCGAACGATTAAATCCTTCGAATCGAACGATCAAACGATTTTACTTCAATGTGTAAAGACTTAGAAAATGGTTGTAGAAGGTCCCCAGAGGCTAACATAGCACTTCGGCAGGTTTCATTTGGCGAACTATTATCGAAAAGTCAAAGTTTTTTTAAAGAGACAGTACTTCGATTATCAAATATTTGAATATTTGAACTATTTTACTTCAAATCAAATTAAATGTAAATTCGAAGTCATAGTATCCTATTCGATGGTCGAAGTATCCAAAAAATGACTTCGAATTTAGAATTTTTTTACATAGAAAATTCCCTTGAATTGACTTCAATCCTTGATAAATCTACCCCTTATAAATGTAATAAAACTTCTTTCTGAAAAATTTGTTATGTTTGCTCCAAAAGATTACGACAACTTCAAGCTCTTCTTAAAAGTGGGCAATGCGCAATAAAATTCCCAATAAAATTCGCAATTTAATAACAGTTTAAGGAAGAATATTACATTGCGAAATGTAAATTTTTATTGTTATTTGTGCAAATTGTTTTGCTCTTTGCCACTTTTATCACATTCCTCCATATGTCTCTTACCCCTGCTTAGGACTGTAAGCTCTGTTGATCAGAGCCCTTGTTACTGCCTGTTCAGTAATGTATATGTCATTTTTATGTTTAATGTATGCATCCTCAGTTACACCTCTCATTCAGATCTTTTTTTTCTTCATTTCATAAAAAACAAAAACAAAGATGTGTATTTTCCAAGTTAATTTTTTTCAGAAGATTTATTAACATCCATGCTCAGTCCAAGTAGATTAAGCGCAATTAGTAGTATCACACTGAGGACATAATGTAACTATAAAAGCCTAATTACTCTATAATGGCGACCTTATTCTGGGCTGCACAATTATGTTGTGATCTGCAACTGCAGATAATTTGGTTTTATATCTTATGTATTTTAAATGCATGGTAATACTGGATTATTTGTGGCATTATCATACCATAGGCAATGACAAAATAGCATGAGATAAGTGCCTTCATTTTAAAACACATAATTATTTTGTATAAGTAGCGTGCTTTAAAGGGAATTCAACCTGAAACGAGCTTTCTTTGATTAGTGCAGGACTAGGGAATGGTTAATATTTTTAATCTGTGTTTTTAAAACAATCATGAATTATTGGCACATTTGCCAGAAATGGGAGACAGTTATCTGAAATATGACCATTGTTTTGCTGCCCTGATGAAAATATGGTTCTTGCTATTAACAGCATCGGACTGGGGTGGGGGTCTGGGCTCATGGGGGTCTGAGCTCACTCCCAATCCTCCCCAGCTGCAAATTTGGGTAGGGCTGCTGGTCAGGAACGTTGGCTGTGTGGAGCTGTTCTGGACCAGTGGGATCCACTATGGCTGGGGCCCACCAGGTTTTTTCATTGTGTCTCACTGTCCCAGTCTGACCCTGGCCATTGAAGAGCCACATGTTACTTTAAAAAGCTTTAGTTCTGTCGAGCAATGGAAACCTGTATGCAGCATTAATGATATTTATATTTGATCCTTAGCAACAGTTCCATGTTGCAAATGAGTGATACAACTTTATTATCGAAGCTGCATTTGAAGTAGAACCTTTTTTTGTTTCCTCCATTGTTGTAAACTGTTTAATTATATTCAGCAATAAATATGTAACATTTGTTACATGTGCATGTTTCATAATGTCTAGAGATGGGCGAAGGGGCCCCGTTTCACAGAGAAATGGTGAAGAATTCACCAAATGCATTGAAGTCTATGGGCAAAAAGTTTTTTTGACACACAGCAATTTTTTTCACCCATTGGAGTCTACGGGGCAGATTTACTAACCGGCGAAAATCCGAGCCCGATTCGCACCCATCACAAAACTTTGGCAGGCGAAAATTCGCCCAGACAACGCTTATTCACTAACATGCAGAGTTTTGTCTGGGTGCCGAATTCTGGCAAATTTTCACCAGCGTTATTTTGGCAACATATGCGCAAATAGGCCAAAGTGTGATACTCAGTGTGATACTACTAAATTGGCGATGTCCTTGCGGGTGGTAATGCTAGCGAATTGATGCTAGCGTTAGCCACTTCACCCTTTTTTAGTAAATCTGCCCCTATGGGTGGCTTTTTTGCAACGAAACCTGGCTCATAATTAATAACATCAGTTCTCAAATAAACTATTCTCCTTATTTAATACCAGCGGGGCCTATCTATCACATAGACTTATAACAATTTTCACCCTCTGTTTAGGCAATAATGCCATGTATTGCCCTTTCTTTATTTAGCCATTGTACCCATTTTATCAGAACATACAATCTACTTTCCTAAGGGATGTTATGGGCTCAGCGTTAAAAAGTATTATGGATAGCAGGTTAGATTGGATTAAAGAAGAAAGGATGGGTATTAAATGTATAAGAAAAAACAAAAAGGAACAGAAAGAACAATAAAAGAAAAAGGCTGTGAAAAGTAAAATAATAAAAAAGCAGAGGAAAAAGAGGAATAAAAAGGGCAGAGGTGAATAAGGACACTATACAAAGCAGGATACAATGAGAATTTAAGATGATAAACAGGAGAAGAGTGAGGGAAGGAAATAAATATAAGATAAAAACAAAGTAAAAGAGGTTGATGCTTTAAGCTCTTGTGATCAGTGCCCTCTAATCCTTACTATTTATTCTGTGTTCTAGCAATATTACTCTATTTCAAATCTCCCTGTTCTTATGATATTTCTTTGAAGCTCTGCATAACTTGGTGGCATTATATACTGAAATAATGACAAAGGGAGGTAGAGATGTAAAAGGATACAGTCAAATGAAATACAACAGGGGAAGAAAGACAGTGATAATATAAAAAACAGAAAGGTGCTTGAAAGCTTAAAAAAACAGCAAAAAAGAGAGTATGAAAGATAGCACCAAGGAAAGAAGAGAACATGGTAGAGATGAACAGAGACAAGAGGAAGAGAAGAAAATGGGGGAGAAAGACAATGGGTAAGAGAAGTTGTTCAGTATAAGAAAAAGCAGGCAAGGCAAAGTAATGAAACCAAGAAGAATGATGTCTGGTACTAGTGATGGGCGAATTTTCCCATTTTGCTTTGCCGAAAAAATTTGCGAATTTGGTGAATTTTCACAGAAAATTTACTCCACATTGCCCTCATAACAGGCACTTACTTACAATTTGTATTAAAAATGAGATGTTTGTGAAGAAATGAGATGAACTTTGGCAGAGTTAGAAAAAAAAAATCACATTTAATATGCCTCAAAGGACAAATACACTAAAGAGCGAATTTTTGCCTTGGAAGGCTTCGCCACACTTGGCACCACTTGGTCAGATGTTAATTTGCAGCGCATACGCTAATTTATCAAAATGAATAAGGATATGATGTCACTGACAAAAGATTGAGGAGGATGTAGCTTCATCTTAGGAGTTTGCCAGGTATAACCTGGTGAAGGAAACGCTGGCCAAAGGGGTAACGTAGTGGAAAATTTGTACTTTAGTGAATTTGCGGAGATCGTTCGCCTGAGCAAAAATTCACCTGGTGAAAGGGCACAAAACTTCATTAGCGATGAACATTTTCACTAGCAAATTGTCCTCTACACCTGTTAGTAAATTGCTGATGTCCCTGCGGATTGAATTTCTGGCGAATTTTTGTTATCGACGGCCAGTTTGGCCTTTAGTGAATTTGCCCCATAGAGTTTATTATTGGACTATTCTCATAGGATATTGTAGTATCTCACACGCACAATGTTCTTATCAACTTGGCAATTCTGATTTCTCAATCAATGGGGCCGATTCACGAAGGGTCGAATATCGAGGGTTAATTAACCCTCGATATTCGACTGGGAATTTAAATCCTTCAAATTCGAATATCGAATTCGAAGGATTTAGCGCAAATCCTGCGATCGATCGAATTCGAACGATTAAATCCTTCGAATCAAACGATTCGAAGGATTTTAATTCAACGATCGAACGAAAATCCTTCGATCAAAAAATCACAGGCAAGCCTATGGGGACCTTCCCCATAGGCTAACATTGACTTCGGTAGCTTTTAGCTGCCGAAGTAGGGGGTCGAAGTTTTTCTTAAAGGGACAGTACTTCGACTATTGAATGGTCGAATAGTCGAACGATTTTTACTTCTAATCGTTCGAATCGTTCGAATTCGATCGAATTCGATCGAATTTAACCAATTCGATGGTCGAAGTAGCCCAAAAAAACTTCGAAATTCGAATTTTTTTTTATTCGAACCCTTCACCCGAATTTCGTGAATCGGCCCCAATGTGTCTGAAACCTATGGTGAAAGACTCAATCCACCTTAACTTCATGTTATTTCTCCCTGAAATCCTAAAATGTGTTAAACTTACTATAGATATGCAATATTTGATATTTGTTCGAATGTTGTTTACTCAAGGCAGAATCCTACCTAAAGGATCACAGATAATCCAGCTCAGGAAAGAGAGGCAGAGAATAAATTACTACTTCTGAGATTTACTGCAACGTAATAAAATAAAACAAGGAAATTACAATTTCACATCAATCGTTCATTATTAAGGTATTGAAGAGATTAAAGTCCAGTAGGTTTCATTTGCTTCCTGATATAATCCCTCTCCCTCTAATAACATTGGTTTATACGATTATTAATGATGCTGACAGTTTGTTTGTATTGTACAAGGAGGAAATTTATATCAGGGCCATAAAATAAAGCATATAAAAACAAGCAAGAAGATATTCCTCTGAATATAGTTGTATTTTGTGCCATGTTTATCTCTGGAACAGATTCATACATTTTTGATCTCTTTATACTATGATAAATGAGCCTCTCACAATAACTTGAAGTGATATTATCTTGCATAAAGCAATATCATCTATTTGATGAATATGCTTAAATAACCGATAAAAATGCAAGTGCATAAACAGAATTAGCACTGAATCTTCATTTAAAAAAATGTACAATATGTTTAAATCAGCAGAATGTGTTCTAACAGCCAAATTCTTAAAATCTTGGAATTATTACTTCCCCCAAATAAAGAAAATACAATAAAAAAAAACCCTTTTTTACAGACACGGGCAAATTCACTAAAGGAGGAATTTTCACCAACAACCGCTTTGCCACAATTCGCGCCACTGCACCAGGCGCAATTTCGTTACCACTATGCTAGTTCACGAATATGCGAAGTTGCGTCTCAGCAGCCAAACACTGGCAAACATTTCCTAGCGAATTATTACTATCGTTCATTTCTGCCTAGTGAAACTACACTAGCACTCTTGCGCTTAGGTTAATTTGAATAGGACGGGTACCTTAAAGTTGTATGGACGTCTTTAATAGTAATGTTGGTGCAAATGCTTAAAAGTGTCCACTTTTTCAAACACATGTCCAATGAGCCATAATAAAGACAGAAGAGATTCTCTAATGCCCTTGACATGAGCCCACCCTTAAACAAATGCGGCATGCCCCTCAAATTAGTTCTCGTTCGCTAGGTAATTGTCCTCTATGCCTATTAGTGAATTGGTGATGTCCGTGCAGATGAGATTTCCGCTGAATTTTCGCTAGCGTTGGCCACTTCGCCCTTTAGTTAATCTGCCCCCTTGAATTGTTAAAATCAAGACTTTTTTGGGTGCAGACTGACCCTAATGTTAAAATAATGAATACAATTGTAAAACAATTGAAATGTTTCCTTATATGTTGAGTTGAAATGTTATTGCTGGGATATTTAGGGACAGTCATTTTAGATATTCAATATTTTTGGGTTTTGAGGACACAAGACTTGGGTTTATGAATGCAGTCACAAGTGCAGTCACTCTAAAATGCACACAAATGTGTATTGTTATTATTCATTAAAGATACTTGTCCATCCAGTGTTCTTTGAATTGAACTACATGCAGAATGTCCAGTGTTACGGGTTGTGTCAATAAAATGACCAAACAGACCAAACGGATCACATTCTTCTGCTGTTTTAATGACACAAGCCTGAAATAATGCATATTCCCCTCTGACAATCTTTACCGCAACTTGCACCCCAGATTCACAAAAATGTACATCTGCAATTGCGTCTGTTTATACATATCATGCACAGTTGCACACTTCACTGTACTCCATGTCCGTTTAGGCTCTGTTGTGAAACAATCACAGTTTACTGAAGAAAAATGTCCACAATAGCCTTACCATGACAAGTGGAGATTCGTCGCCCGGTGACTAATCGCCTCTTCTTCTGGCGACTAATTTCCACAAACTGCCTTCCCGCTGGCCAGAATCTAAATCGCTGGCAGGATGGCACTCGAAGTGCTTCATTTTCCGAAGTCGCCCGAAGTTTCCTCTTGAGACAACTTTGGGCGACTTCGGAAAACGTTCCCAGTACCTTCCCACCCGTGATTTCGATTTTAGTCATCAGTAAGGAAGTTTGGGGAGATTAGTCACCCGAAAAAGAGGCGATTTGTCGCTGGGCATCTCCCCAAATCTTCTCATCTGTCTCTGCCCTTAATTGTGGGCTAGACTTTGAGCATGTATTATACATGGTTCCTCTGTACCCACAGCTCATGTTGCATTTCTCCAATCCAAGTATGCACCCATTTGAATTAGTGAACTCCACCCTTAACATCCATAATATCAACTGCAGATTTAATTGCATTTATTTATGAGTTTATACGCATACGTTTTCATGCATACACTGCTAATGGTACACTGTAAGAATATATATATATATATACCATGTACACCAGCTACCCCATGTCTTCTAAGTTTAAAAAAATAGTGTCATAAAATAGTGGATTGGCTCATGTGCCTAGTATTTTTATGCAATGCTTGCAAGTGAGATATCATAGGCTTTGAGAGAAGGTCAAAAGCTTTGTCGTATTCATTAGAAGATACAGCTACAAGTCTGTTTTGCTTGCACTTTATTCTTCATAAATTATAATGGCTGGAGTGATATGGACATGCAAGTAGAAAATATATTACCAGACAGGTAGGAGTGTCCAGGAGGGCATGATTACTTTTGGAGCATCCAACTGCCTAAACTTTGGCACTAGTACCACTGACTTGTATAAATTGAGGTTAATTTTTGGCCAACCCAGTACACCATTTTCAGCACTAGAAAAAAGGGAAAACAGAGTGTATTGTAATTATGTTTTAAAGGAAACTAAAATGTTCTTTTAGGATCTTTTCAGGACGATCTCATGCCAGCTGAATATTAGCAGCCCAGGCACAACCCATTCCATTGTTTTTAATACTGTTGCCTATAAATGACCACAGTATTCAGTGAATGAATTGGGCTCATTTTGCTTTGCCAAAAGATTTAACAAACCATGGAAAAAGTTGTGAAATTCATAGGAAGCAATTTTCGGTGTTTTTTGAAGCACAAATACAACTTTTTTCCCCCGCAAACAAAATGAATGTACAAATTTTAAAAATTGATAGCATTTTTCTTCCAGGAAAACAAAATTCATGGCAAAATTCTAATCGTGACATTGGCATTTTTTGGCTTTTGCTGGCATTCTTTTTCTACCTGTGGGGGAGAGAAAACACACGATGAAATTCTAACATGTCATTGTGACCATTTGGCCATTCCATAATGGCAAAAACACAAGTGTTAGGGTGGCAGACCAAAAGAGAAAATGTATTATCGGATATGAGCTCACTGCAGGGGGAGTCCTTTTAAAAAAACAACAATTTTTTATTTATATTTGTAATGCATAAAACACCACCGCGGTTTGGTTCTCATATATCAGGGGCTCATGCCAAAAAGTAAATGCATCCATAATGCCCACTAAGGACTGTGGACAATGTGAATTTATTTTTTTTAATTGATGCATAATTCAGTTGTGCTAGAAAGTCACCACTAATACAGAATACTGAAAGATATATTTTAAAGGAAAACTATACCCCCAAAATGAATACTTAAGCAACAGATAGTTTATATCAAATTGAATGACATATTAAAGAATCTTACCAAACTGGAATATATATTTACATAAATATTGCCCTTTTACATCTCTTGCCTTGAACCACCATTTCGTGACTCTATCTGTGCTGCCTCAGAGATCACCTGACCAGAAATACTACAACACTAACTGTAACAGGAAGAAGTGAGGAAGCAAAAGGCAGAACTCTGTCTGTTAATTGGCTCATGTGACCTTACATGTGGTTTGTATGTGTGCACAGTGAATCTTACGATCTCAGGGGGCGGCCCTTATTTTTTAAAATGGCAATTTTCTATTTATGATTACCCAATGGCACATACTACTAAAAAAGTATATTATTATGATAATGGTTCATTTACATGAAGCAGGGTTTTACACATGAGCTGTTTTACTCAGTATCTTTTAATAGAGACCTACATTGTTTGGGGGGTATAGTTTTCCTTTAAAACCAGCCTTTAAATATAAGTTTATTTTCCTATACTATAGAATTGCATCTTTACATCTGAATTGGATGTAGGAAACAAGTGTTAGTTGATTATTAAATTATTAAATTACTTTCAGGACTTGACTGCCTCAAAGCTTGCTGAAAAATAGCATTTGTAGTTTGGTATATCAATCCATTTTTGGAATAATAAAGTAACCTGTATTTAGCTTAATATACAGTAATTTCAATTTTGAGGTTTGAGTATAATCCCTATAGACTTTAGGATCTCATTTAGTTAACTAGCATGCATTGACCAACTGCATTTTAACTTCGATCGTGAGAGGAGTGAATTAGAATTTGCTTAGTTATGATCCTATTGAGTGCCACATTCTCTGTTGCTTCTACATAATAGTCGGTTGGCTTCGATAATTAATGTCACGTCTTTTGTGCCCAACGTATTTTCTCATGATGGCTTTGCAAGGCTCGGGATCTGAAACTCCATTAAACTGAGGCCTGGACTGTCAAGTTTAATAGTATCCAAACAATGCCTTGATTCTCAGAGCAATGTCACCCTCTTCTCCCAGGCCTCATTCACAGTATTAACAACTTGCACCTGCACACTCATATTGTAATATGATCATTTTTGGGTTTTATTTACTAACAAGGGGGGGGAAATTGATTTTTCTTGTTAATGGTGTTTGCGTCACATTGCAGCTGTGTTTCTTTTGTGATTTTCAAGTTAGTTAGATGAAGTGAAAAACTAATGATGGATTCTGGGATCCTTTGTGAAATTGGGTTTGCATTTTTCTCATGCTTTGTATGAGTATGGGGCCGATTCACGAAATTCGGATGAAGGGTTAGAATAAAAAAAAGTATTTTTTGGGTACTTCGACCATCGAATTGGTTAAATTCGATCGAATTCGAACGATTAGAAGTAAAAATCGTTCGACAATTCGACCATTCGATAGTCGAAGTACTGTCCCTTTAAGAAAAACTTCGACCCCCTACTTCGGCAGCTAAAAGCTACTGAAGTCAATGTTAGCCTATGGGGAAGGTCCCCATAGGCTTGCCTGTGATTTTTTGATCGAAGGATTTTCCTTCGATCGTTTGATTAAAATCCTTCGAATCGAACGATTCGAAGGATTTAATCGTTCAATCGAACGAAAAATCCTTCGATCGATCGATCGCAGGATTTGCGCAAAATCGTTCGACTTCGATATTCGAAGTCGAACGATTTTAGTTCCCAGTCGAATCGAACGATTCGAAGGATTTTAATCCAACGATCGAATGAATATCCTTCGATCAAAAAAACTTGGGCAAGCCTATGGGGACCTTCCCAATAGGCTAACATTGTGTTCGGTAGCTTTTATCTGCCGAACTAGGGGGTCGAAGTTTTTTTTAAAGAGACAGTACTTCGACTATCGAATGGTCGAATGGTCGAATAGTCGAACGATTTTTAGTTCGAATCGTTCGATAGTCGTAGTCGTAGGTCGAAGTAGCCCATTCGATGGTCGAAGTAGCCCAAAAAACACTTCGAAATTCGAAGTTTTTTTAATTCGAACCCTTCACTCGAATTTAGTAAATCTGCCCCTTAATTTCTAACCTAAAGTATTGTACATCCTACATATACCCAATAAAGAATTATGTGACATTCTATGGTATACTGGGTATCTGTGAGTCGGGAATCTATTTCCCTGGTCTCAGCATGCCCGTATTGACAGTGTTTGCAAGGAAAGCAATCAGTTCTTCTATTTTTATAGTACAAGAGCATGACCACATTAAGTTGACATGCAAAATTTGATCAATTCTAAAGATACCGCATTCGGCCGACGAAGTCTAGTGGGTGATCTGTAGGAGAAGTGTCAGAGGATGAGATGGACAAGGACATTAAATAAGAAAAGACGAGAGCCTTGACTGAGATACAGCTGTCACAGCAATAGATTTTTTCTGACCTTCAAGCTCCCATCAAATGCTGAGTTCTGTTTATATGGCACATGGGGGGGGGGAGGTTGGATTTTATTTCAACTGCTGATATGAGAAGATGTTTATACAGTGTTTTTTTATTTTTTAATTTTCTTTTATATAAAATGATCAATGCCTTAAATCTTTGTTTCCTGGTTAAAGTTATCTTTTAATGGTCCTGTACACTTTGTTTTTCATTTTAAGAGCCCTCGATAATATTAAATATGAAAAATCTGCAGGTTATATCATTGTCTAGCCAATAACATTCATTCTTTTGTGTATACTTGTTGGTACATGGATTAGCTTTGGCTTGTTGCAATTTTTGCCAAATGAAATAAGTGGACAGAACCAATAACAATTTATTTGACTGATGAATAGGCAATTCACGTATACTAATGGCATCAAGGAAATTACTGAACATAATGTCATCAGACTTAACAGCTGGGGTTTGACACTGGTGTTTAAATTATGTTCTAAGGAAAGTTCTTACTGGCTCAGATAATACTAACAGAAAATATTAATAGAGAAGCAAAGGCCGACTGAATGTCCACACTGGGATATTTAGTTTTCGCTCTCACAGCGGGGAACCAATATAAGACATGTGATTAGCAATAATCATTACCATTTAACAACAGTTCATAAATATTCCATGAAACAGTGGCAATACTTGGGAATGCAGGGAATGTAATACAGGGAAATTATTGGCACAGCACACAAACTTAATGTATATCGACAGCAGAGTTGAGGGCATTGACGCTGATTCCTTTCACCTTGTTGTGGGGAAAATACTTGGGGAATACTTTTTTTCAGTAACTGGCAAAAAAAACGATATCCTTCGCCAGACGAGAATTCGCTCAGACAATGCTAATTCACTAAAATGCGGAGTTTCGTTGTGTGAGCCCAACACTGGTGACTTTTCGATAGCGTTACTTCGCCAATGTGAGCAATTCAAAGTGAAAATGCACCATCGTTCAAGTCTGTCTAGAGCAAATTCTTGCACTCCAGTTAATTTGCATATAGCAGGAAATTTCAAGTTGAATGGACGTCTTTATGTTATATGTTGCAGCAAATACATTACATTTCCACTGTTAATTACATAAGTCCAGGGAACCTTAATAAAGAAAATAAAGTTGTTATAATGCTCTACACATGAGCCCACTGTATTCTTAATATTCCATACGTTAGAAAATGTATAGGGGAATCTGGTTACCCAAATACATTTTTTAAGGACTTTTGCACTCTGAAATAAGGAAAAGACGCCAGCGTTTTTTGAACTTTGATGCTTTTTCCACTAATGAATATGATGTAAGTAACAGAAGATTGAGGAAGATCTATGCACTTCAGTGCACTTCGCCTGGTCTGAACTGGCGAAGGCAATTCTGGAGAAATTCAGAAAAGTTCAGTAAAATTCGCATTTTAGTGAATTTGACATCTATTCGCTAGAGCGAATTGTCACCTGGCGATAGAGTGCGAATGAGCGCTAGTGTTTATCTATTACGCTAATGAATTGGCGCCTGTGCCTGTTAGTAAATTGTCAATGTCTCTGTGGGCAGTAACGCTGGCGAATTGTCGCCAGCGTTTACCACTTCGCGCTTTAATAAATCTGCCCCTTGGTGACTTTCCGTAAGAAAGGCATTCATTCATTCATCAATATCATGTGTGGTGGACCATGTAGAAAAAGACATTGATGCCCTTTGCCATGTGATTCCAGTAATGTGGCTCTGGAATTTCACTTAATACACTGTTAGCCATCCTTCAGTATTTTGGCAGGCAAACCTATATATACATCCATTATTTTTAGAAAAAAACAGCAGGGGTCCTTTTTGCTATTACATAATTCTGATTGGGGTTTAATAATCAAGGGCAATGTTCCACCCAAATGTTAAAAAAATCTGTCTCTATCTAATCTGTATGGCTTGTATGTTTGTAGATAACTACAGAAATGTTCACGCATGATGATCTGGAACAGAACATTAGCTGTGCCTGCATTTAATTATTTAAGAGCCTTTTTATACATACAGAAGTGGGATTATTTCAGTTCTGAGTGACAACTGTTTGTTACTCTAGCTGCGTGCAGCAATAACAGACCCAATTTGCACACAGTTTGAGCAGCTGCGCATGAATGTCTATGCATTACAATAAGCATCAGACCCCTGGCGAGAACTCTTTCTGCTGTTTAATGCTATGAACGTATGTCGAAGAACATAATGCTGAGAAACTGTATCAACTGCCAACATATGAAATTCATAGACATTATTTAAAAAGAAAGGGGTTAATAGAATTCTGAGTAAAATTCTAGGTTTTGCCTTGAATAAAAGCAGAATCCACTACCTCTGAAATGAGAATTCTTTTTTATCCAAGGAGCAACGAGTTTTACAGGCTTTTAAGAAAACTCCAGGCTAGGGTTGGCACATTAATGTATACACAGGTTTGAGTGCACATTGTTAGGTCATTTTGTACCAGATAATCTCTAAAATGTCCTTGACCTGTGTATTATATCTTGCATCTTCCTAAAGGGCAGGTACCACACTGGGTTTAAAGCTCTAAAGTTGTTTTGTACACACTACAAACAACTTTAACTGTCATTTTACTAAAAAAGAAGGAAACATACTATACAGTATATAATTAGGGGCCTATTTATCATATTGTGTAAAATATTGGAGAAAAACATCACCTGTGATGTAGCTCATAGGAACCAATCAGCAATTAGATTTTAAAGGAGAAGGAAAGCTCCAAGACAGTTTATTGCCAACAGATTAACCACAAAAGAGTGAGCTAAAACGCTATATTTATTCTGCAGAATGCTTTACCATACCTGAGTAAACAGCTCTAGATGCTGTCTCTGTTTGTTTAGGATAGAAGCTGCCATTTGAGCTTGGTGTGACATCACTTCCTGCCTGAGTCTCTTCCTGCTCACTTACAGCTCTGAGCTCAGATTACAGCAGGGATGGGAGGAGGGAGGGGGAGAGGAGCAAACTGAGCATGCTCAAGCCCTGCCCTGGAGGTTTATGCTGAAAACAGGAAGTCTGATACAGAAGCCCATGAGTACACAATAGAAGGAAAGAAATGCTGTGTTTCTTTTGACAGAGGACTCAGAGCAGCATTACTTTGAGGAATCCAAACGAGTATATATATTTCCGAAGAAATATATATAAGGAGATCAGCGCCTACTTTGAGGGTTTACTGGTGTATTTATATAGACCTTTCTGATAAAGCAAATTTTAGCCTTTCCTTTTCCTTTAACAGTCACCTCCAAGTTGGAAAACAAAAGCACCAATCTGGTAGTGGCCCTTTAATAAGATATCGTTTGCGAAGCTTTGCAAACGATCAGTAACTTGTGTGCAACTCCTTGGCGAATCTACACTTGGCGAAGGGCGGCAAAGTAAATTTGTCCCATAATTGGCACGGACTTCAGGTTGGGTTTTTGCCTTCCTCTGGGTCAAAACATTGGATGTAATATAATTTGAAGTTTTATTTGTCACAGCAGCGGTAGGACCTTGCCAGATCACTGCTCAGGAAATTTAAAAGAGGGAGAAAGGAGGATCTCTCCTGGAATATGGTGGGTTGATTGATACAGATGCTGCTAGGGTTGCCACCTGTTCAGTTTTGACCCGAATAGTTTGGTTTTCCTAAGGTCTATTCGGGTCTCAACTTTCTGTTCGGTTTTGAGCCTTTTGAAAACCGAACAATAATCTGGCCAAATGAAAACCAATTAAATACCAAGATACTCACCTTGACATGGTTTAGTTATTATGAAGTGCAGTTAATTTCTTGTTATTAAAGGAACAGAAATAAGCAAATCAATCAAAAATAAGAAATATTTTTTCTAAATGAGCATTGCTGTGTTTCAGAGCTTTCTGGATAATTGATTTCTGTATAATAGATCCCATACCTGTAGTTAAAGGATTATTTTACTCATCAGGCAGAATAGATAGAGGTAGGGTTTCCAGCTGTGTGGGTTTCAACTGGACATCTCAGTTTGTCAAAGGGCTGTCTGTTCAAAACTTTCTGTCCCATTTAAAACATTGCGAAAACTGGACAGAAATCCAGCCATTTGCATAAAAGTGATGTAATAACCCTGACCCATCATCATAGCTCCATGACATCATTGTGCCTTCCTCTGATGTCATCATGCCGGCAAAGGTGGCAACTCTAGATGCTACTACTGCTTGTGCTTGGTAACAGCCTGCTTGGATTTCCTATAATCGACACACTGCAGATTCAGGACCGGACACTTAAAAAATATAAGGTATTTCTGATTGCAATAATCTGTACTTACCACCTTTTTGACTGTACGCCATAGACTGTTTGTTTCTTTTCCTTGAGGACGATTATTAAGCAAGTACGTGCTTAAATGTATTATTGCATATCTGTTACACTGTTCCTCTAAAAGGGTAGGCCGTCTGGATGAATATTGTTGGGTATGAAGCAATTACATTATGAGCATAATGGACCGCACTGTGCAATATTGAAGCCCCATGTCATAATGAAAGCTTTTATTAATTTGTTAACTTTAAGGCAAAACATTTTAAAGTGGTTTACTATAGAGGAAAGAATATGGTTGCTCTGAAAAATGACCTGCCATCAGGGGTTATTCAAATTCAAGTCTTGATTTATTAGACGAGACAGGTTTAAGACCATATCTATAGCATGTAGTTAGCCATAGTGCTGAACTGACATTTTTAAAATTAAGTACAAAGAATAGACGTTGGATTGCTTTAAATGCACAGGCACCCAGCAACATGGCTCATCCTCACTCCATGGAAAAGTGAGTATTTCATTTTGTTACTTATTGTTCCAGGTGAAAAACAGAAGAAATAGGCACTGCATTCTGTGTCCATTTAAAGAAAAGAAAAATCCGCTTTTTATTTAAAGGGGAAGGAAAGGTTAAAATTAAGTAAGCTTTATTAGAAAGGTCTATATAAATACACCAGTAAGCCCTCAAAATAATGCTGCTCTGAGTCCTCTGTCAAAAGAAACACAACATGTCTTTCCTTTTATTGTGTACACATGGGCTTCTGTATCAGACTTCCTGCCTTCATCTTAAACCTCCAGGGCACGGCCTTGAGCATGCTCAGTTTGCTCTTCTCCCCCTGCCTCCTCCCCTCCCAGCTGTAATCTGAGCCCAGAACTATGAGTGAGCAGGGAGAGACTGAGGCAGGAAGTGATGTCACACCAAGCCAATATGGCAGCTGCTATCCTAAACAAACAGAGAATACTTCAAGAGCTGTTTACTCAAGTATGGTAAAGCATTCTGCAGAATAAATATAGTCTTATAGCTTGTACTATTGTGACTAATCTATTGAAATAAACTGCTTCTGTAGCTTTCCTACTTCTTTAAGGTTTAAGGAAATACAGGAAAATACTGAAGGTAACAGCCCAAAGTGTCTCAAATAAGAACCACGTGGGATAAATGGGATGGAAAAATGAATGGTTTCCCAAAAAAAATCTTAGGGGGTTATTTACTAAACTCTGAATACAAAAATCACGAAAAATGTGTGCTTTTTTTTAATAAAATCTCAACTTATTAAACCCTGAGGATGGAAAAATCAGAATCTGAAACTCCGGGATCTCAGACCTGTCGAGGTTGCATATAAGTCAATGGGGCAAATTCACTAAGATTCGTAGTTGCGCCAGGAGTAACTTCGCCGTACTTTGCCAGGCGTAGATTCGCCAGCGCTTCGCAAATTCACTAAAATCCGAAGTTGCCCTCAGGGGTAGCGTAAGGTTGCGAAGTTGCGCTAGCGTTGATTCGCTAAGTAAAGCGAAGTTACGCTAGCGAAGACTAATTTGCATTAGCAATTTCAATGGAGGAATACGTATCAGCACTACAAATGGCTAGAAAAGATTCAAAACATCAAATAAAAATTTTATTTTGCCCTACACATGTGCCCACTGTCTATGTAAGTTGCCATGAGTCAGGAAATGTAGGGGGGAAGGAGGGGAGCCCCAAAAAAATTTTCGATCTTTTTCAGCCTATCACCCATAATGTAGAAAACACGCCAGCGTTTTTTGGGACTTAGAAAAAATTTTGACTTTTTTAGAAGCAATCCCTATCTACTCTATTGCGCTTCGCCTGGTCTGAGGTGGCGAAGGAAGTCTAGCGTAAAAGGTAGCGTTCAGTACACTGCGCGCGTTAGTGAATTTGCTTAGTTACGTCGCTAGTGAAACTTCGCCAGGCGTAAGGCTGCGAAGTAACACTAGCAAAACTACGCCAGCGTTCGTTAGTGAATTTGCGCAGTATCGAAAATGCCAAACGCTAGCGAAGTAACGCTAGCGTTCGGCGCTTTGGCGCTTAGTGAATTTGCCCAATGGGAGAAGTCCCAATGATTTTTTGATGGGTTTTTGTGCAATACAGGGTTTTCAGGTGAAAATTCCAAATTTTTTTGGAAAATCAGATGAAAAAATCTGAAAAATCTTGAAAATATGATTTTTTCCCACAAAGCAAATTTTCGGGAAACTGTAATAATAAATAAGCATAAAAAAATGAACAGATTTGATCGGAGTTTGTAGCAGAAAATATTGAGATAAATTCGGACTTTGATAAATAACCCCCTAAATGTTCCTATTATTTTGACATTCTGAAGCACTAATTTAAAAGTTGTTTTTTTCACACTAGATGTCCTTCTTATTTATTCTTATTTTACCTTTAGAAACCCAAGTCCCTACCTTCTCTAAGCAGCAGCCTCTTTAGAATATCATAACCATAATGTATTTCAATAGATACTATTAGCTTTATTTGATTCTTCATTGCTCAAATATGCTAAGGTGACAAAAAGTATTTAAATGAAAATAGCTTCATATTCTTGTTTAGTGCCTGAAATAACAGGTCACAGGTCTGCCCAACTGGACCCCTAAAGGGGATTTAATTAAAAATACAGTTATTGTTGCCCAGTGTTTCAGGCTGCTTCAAGGGTGGTCCAAGGATTACAAACAGAATTCTCTGAAACCATACTTAATTAAGTCTCTACACTTGGTGAGTACCACCTCGGGAACTACCCCACTCCAGGTTTCCTTGGTGTAACACACGATGCTCTTTCTAGTAACCAGTGCCGAAACTATGGGTAGGCAGAAGAGGCACATGCCTAGGTCGCAAAGGTAAAAGGACTCCAGGCCCATGTACCTCTTCTGCAGCCTTCCCTAGTTTGGACCCTTATGTTCCCCCACCTGCATTGAATCTTTGGAGGTGTACTCTTCTAAGCAAATGCATGCACGATCTTCTGTACATGAGGATGGGGGGGCGACATAGTCGCCCAGGTTGCCCGGCCAACTCAGACCAGCACTGTTAGCAACTCTATCTCACCACTCCTAAGAGGTTGGTATAATAGGAACTGCTATCCACTGTTTACATCATTTACAGGGTTCCTTTCCCCAATTTCAGTATGGGTCAATAGGGCACAGAGCTTCACCCTTGAGGAATGTGTAGATGCTCTCTAAGATGGGTTCACAAGCCCAACTTAAAGGTCAAGTTAAAGTGAGATTAGAAGTTAATTATTTGCTGTTCTTGAAACCGTGACTAAATGTCTAATACACTGACATTTTCCTTCATCTGTACTCATTTCATGAGCAAAGCATGTCCCACCTACAAGTGCAGCTTGAACTAAACAGGTCTAACAAGGGTGACAAATTGAGGAGAGCAAAACATAGAGATGAATGATGAAAAATAATCAAAATGGTTAATTTAAGATGATGTAGAGACTGGTGTAAACAGAAATAAGTTTACTTCTCTATATATACTGTATATATACATATACTTATATTTTGAAGCTATCAAATTATATCAGCCTTTGTGATATATCTTGTGAGCATTGTGCATATCTCTATCATAATTGCCAGCTAATGTGTTACATCAGCATAGCTCCTGCAAATGCGAATGCAAGTGGTCACAAGATGGAGCTGTTGTCAATAAAAATGAACATTATGACCTTGAGTGTTTCACAATAGAAAGTAATAGAACAAGTGGGCAAGTTAAATTCAATAATACCAAATGCAAGCAGTAATACCATGGGGAAGCTAAGATTTATAACAGGTCTATGTGAATTTTCGATTTCAAAAAATTTGAATTTTGAGCTATTTTAAGTGTACTTTCGACTAATTCGATCCAATTTGAAAAAAATTTGAAAATACTATTATCGAAATTTATCGACTTCGACCATTCACCATCTACTTCGTATCGAATTCCATTGAATACACTATTAATTCGATTTGCATAATTCAAATTCAGTGGAATACGGACCTATTCGCTCCAAAACTGACCTATTTGGCCAAAAAAAACTTTGACTTCATTTTGGTTGGTCTTTTTGAATTCAAATTTGAAATTTGAAATCAAAATTCAAATTCAAATTTCGAAGTTTTTCAAATTTGAAATTTGACCCTTGCTAAATATGCCCCCTAAAGTAAATTAAGACCTGACATGAGTAAAACAGAATTATGAGTAAGGCACTCAATAATACTGAATGTCAGGAAAGACAACATTTGTGTGAATATATTATTTTTTATCAAAGTAAAAAAAAACATTCTGATTAAGGCTTATCTTCTAAGTTAGTACAACTACACAAATGCTTCTACTTAGTTCATTTATTTTCTGGTGGTAAAACAAAGGCTGCACACTGGAGCTAAACCAATACTGATTTACTGTAATTTATACTCTGAAAGATTTGAAAGTATAAAGTCACTGGTACCCTTTGGGTTTGTATCTGGCCCAGCCGATGTAAATCTTCCAAACTCTGCAGTCTGCCTAGTAAACGATCCCTTTAAATCCAGGGAACATTTCATGGAATATCTTACTTAAATATTGATTTATTGCTATATTTAACAAACAACTATTCCTTGTGTATCCTTAACTTAATAAATAACTGAATGAAAAGCATGAAAGAGGAGGCTGATTTAGATAATCTGTTTGTTGACCAGTGGCGGAACTACCGGGGGAGCAGGGGGTGCGAGCGGGCCAGGGCCCGCACCCCCTCAGGGCCCCCCGGCAGTCCGCGCGCCGCTGCGCGGCGCACATTACTGGATAGTTTCCGGGTGTACGGAGGGGGGCGGGGGCCCGCTGCGCGTCCTGCGCCAGGGCCCGCCCCCCTCCAGTTACGTTTCTGTTGTTGACAGTGTCTTGAGATCTACTGATAGATAGCTAAAAAGTCTACTGGTAGATCCCGATCTTATTTTCGGGCACCCCTGGTTAAAGGGGAAGTAAAGTCTAAAATAGAATAAGGCTAGAAATGCTGTATTTTGTATACTAAACATACAAATGAACTTACTGCACCACAAGCCTAATCAAACAAATGATTTATGCTTTCAAAGTTGGCCACAGGGGGTCACCATCTTGTAACTTTGTTAAACATCTTTGCAAGACCAAGACTGTGCACATGCTCAGTGGGGTCTGGGCTGCTTAGGGATCGTCATAAATTATCAAAACAGCCTAAGTTAAATAATATCGCCAGAAGCCGATACAGCAATACTCATTAATAATCAGAATAGGCAGCCTGCACTGGGTCCTGTGTTGTCATGTAATCTAATGTGGATTTTATAGTTTTTGTATTGTCTAATACAAACTTTCTCCAACTCTGCAGAACCAGTGACTGCAGCAAAATAATCCTCCAAATAAAATCCCAGTTTATCTGTTTAAATCTGGCTCCATGACCTTTGTCCCTGCAGTTTGAGTTGGAAACAGTAAAGGGGATGTAAAGGCAAAAATAAAATCCAATACAAATCTATACACAGTCGCCGACTGTTCTACAGGGAAATAAATAAAGCTGCTTGAGTTCTGCATGGCTGGGAAGTAAGGCTGGGGCTCCCCCTGCTGTTCATAAGTATGATTGTTTCCCTCCAGAGCAGTTAGGGACCGTCCCTCCTGGACTACTAAGCTATTAGTAAGTTGGCTGTTTGGTTTACTCTCTGTGCATGAGAGGCAATCTCTCATGTAAAACTTTAGCCTGTTGCCATGGGAAGGAACAGAAAATATGATCTCGGTAAAATGCTTTGTAAATGTAATAATAAGTAACTAGTCTTCATAGTCTTTTATGTTTTGTTGTTTAATAATTAACTGTTTTATACTACTGTTCCTTGGTCTGACATAAAAGCTGCTGTCAGGTTACCCAAAATAGCTTTCCAGCCAGGCTTTTAGTACCTCTTGCATAGAGTGTGATATGAAATCCCATTTGTTCAATTTAATATCTTATATGGTATTCATTTTTAATTGGCCATCATTAGAGATGAGCGAATTTGTCCTGTTTCGCCGAAAAAATTTGTGAATTTCCCGCAAAAATCGTGAAATAGGAAAGTTCCCGACAAAATCGTGAAATTCGAACGTTTTCACTCAAAAATCTAAAAATTCGGATGTTTTCACTCAAAAATCGTGAAATTCGAAGGTTTTCCCAAAAAAATCTTGAAATTTGAAGGGTTTCACTCAAAAATCGTGAAATTTGAAGGATTTCACTCAAAAATCGTTAAATTTGAAGGTTTTCACAAAAAAATCGTGAAAATCTGACATTTTCACAAAAAAATCGTGAAAATCTGAAATTTTCACCGGCGAATTTTCACAGGAGATTCGTAAATTTATTTGCTGATGGCAAAACGCTGGAATTCGCCGTGAATTTGTGCCAGGCGAATTTATTCGCTCATCACTACCCATTATCTGTAAAGCCACTATCGGCAGAAAAAAATACACTTGGTTAATAAAGAACTTGTCGTTACCTTTACAAATGGCATCACTAAAGCACCACAAGCCAATCAAACTATTTCTTGTTTGGTGACACCCGTGACATTCTTTGTTAATTGGGGAATAGCATAAAGGCCTAGTTCACCTGGTTATAATTAATTGTCATTACTTCGTTTTCTATATATTACCCAATCAATCACCTTATAGTACACTGCAAGGTCTTTGAAGCAGAAATTCCTGTTCTTTTTTTTATTGTTCATAGAACCTGACTTAATTATTCAGAGCTGCTCTCTGAAACTAGACTCGGTATAATGGGCGTCGGTTAAAAAACATAAAAAGAAAGAAATTACATTTTTTAAAGACTCTTATTTAAGGTCTCCGACACTTCTCATTTCTATAGAGTGCAATCAGCTATGGAGAGTAAAAAGTTACACTGTGTTAAACTGAACTCGTTAATAAAAGTAGCAAATATGTTTTTAAAAAAAATTCAGAAAATAAAACAATTTATTTTATTTACAAAATATATTATTAAATGGGCATAGTCTGTATTTTTATTCATCCCATAGAAATGCAAATTGCTATTCAATAAGAAGCCTGTCAAAAGAGTTGCATTATAAGTGTAACTAATGACAAAACTTCCTTCAAGGAGAAGGAAAGGTTAAAACTAAGTAAGCCTTATCAGAAAGGTCCATCTAAATATACCAGTAAACCCCCAAAGTAATGCTGCTCTGAGTCCCCTGTCAAAAGAAACACTGCATTTCTTTCCTTCTATTGTGTACTCATGGGCTTCTGTATCAGACTTCCTGCCTCCAGCATTGCCCTGGGCAAGAGCATGCTCAGTTTGCTCCTCTTCCCCGCCCCTCCCTTCTCTACTGTAATCTGAGCCCAGAGCAGGGAGAGGCAGGAAGTGATGTCACACCACATTAATAATGCAGCTCCTATCCTAAACAAACAGAGAGTTTCTAGAGCTGTTTACTCAGGTATGGTAAAACATTCTACAGAATAAATATAGCATTCTAGCTTGCACTATTGCAGCTAATCTATTGGCAATAAAATGCCTCCGTAGCTTTCCTTCTTCTTTCAGTGCCATAACCAGATATTTAACTGGTTGAACTGTGACTTAAACAATTAGGGGCAGATTTATCAGAGGTCGAATTTTCGAATGAAAAAAAATTGAATTTCGAGCTATTCTTTGTGTACTTTGACTAGGGAATAGTCCAAATTTGATTTGAATTTTAAAAAAATTTGAATATCGAAATTTATCATGTATTGTCTCTTTAAAAATTCGACTTCGACCATTCGCTATATAAAACCTGCTGAATTGCTGTTTTAGCCTATGGGGGACCTCCTAGAACCCATATGGAGTCAATTGGTGGACTTTGAAAAATCAAAGGTTTTTCTGGGAAAAATTTTGAATTGAATTCGATCGAATGCGCTATTCGTTCGATTCGAACGATTCGACTTCAAACGAATACAGACCCATTTGATCGAAAACTGACCTATTCAACCAAAAAAACACTTTGACGTAATTCAGTTGGTCTTTTTGAATTCGAATTTCGAAGTTTTTTCAATTTGAAATTTACCCTTAATAAATATGTTCCTTAGTTGATCAGTTCTACCAGCTGTCTTTAATGAAACTCAGGGATTCTGCTCAGCGGATAAGAAATGTATCCATTAAATGTATCAATTTAGAACAGTTTGGGGGTTTGGCGACCCCAGCTGCCAGAGCTGTTTTAAAAGGTAAAAAAATGACACTTTACACTTCAATATTAGAAAAAAGGTCACAAATAGAAGCTTGCCCCACCCCTTTTGTGACGTCATTGTGACGTCATCGGCGGGGCTGGTTGGCTCGGGTCTATAAAAGGACCCTGGGTGGGTTAGGGTCGGGTCAACATCACTAGTTGTGACCACAAAATTCATATAGACAAATACACAGCTACCAGTGCCCTGTTTCCTAACCTTGGCATTAATGAACTGCAGATTTTGTTAGAATACAGGGTAAATTTACTTAAGGGCGAATATCGAGGGTTAATTAACCCTCGATATTCGAATGTCAAAGTTAAATCCTTCGACTTCGAATATCAAAGTCGAAGGATTTAGCGCTATTTGTTCGATCGAACGAAGGATTTAAATCCATCGATCGAACGATTTTTTTCGACCAAAAAAAGATTGCTAAGCCTATGAGGACCTTCCCCATAGGCTAACATTGACTTCGGTAGCTTTTAGGTGGCGAACAAGGGGGTCAAAGTTTTTTCTTAAAGAGAAAGTACATCGACTATCGAATGGTCGAATAGTCAAACGATTTTTAGGTCGAAATTCAACGTTTTTTTTCTTCTTTTCCTTCACTCGAGCTAAGTAAATGGGCCCCTACAACTTCCTTATAATCATGTTAAAAACATTTTAAGAGTTGTAGCACAGAAACATATGGGGACATAGTACAGTGTCAGTGGCATCTGATAACTAGTGATACATGAGGTTTTAAGATCTGATAATAACAACTTACTCTAATGAGATATAATTAGATCTTACAGGAATCAGGTCAACTTAGCATTTTAATTCCTCATGTTTTGTAATGTATGCATTTTCTGTATTTTTATAAACTTTGTAAACACTATAAAGCTTGTATACATTTCTAAACACATTCGTTATGGTACTTCTTAGTGTTTTTTTAGAACCCTTTCTGGCTCATCGCACGGAATGCCAGCCAGCTCTGATCTGTGGGAAAGGTATTTGTTTTAGCTGTAAAGGAACTGAGCTTTTGGGATTGCAAAAATGTTTACAAAGTGCTCTTTTATAGAAACCAGGACAGCCCTGAATACAATGGAATAATTACATCTTAATTTCCCCATGGACTGCTATACCAGAGTTCTAAACAAATAAGGCAAAGATAATGTCCAACTAAACATGCTGAAATACGTGATATCTACATATATCTCATAATATAGAATGTGAAAAGGTTGATATTTGCAGTCATTTATAATTTGATGCTAGCAGACTATTAATTTATTGAAATTATATTTGAAAATTTTCCAATAACATTCTGTGTACTGGCCTTTTTAGTAGTGAACGGCAGAAGAGCTTGTTTATACCTGCGACCAAAAAATAAATGTGGTGCCAAGCTTAAATGGCATTTGCTAATCTGCTTTAAAGCATTCCAAGGAGACAGGGCTTTGCCAGAGAGATGAAGATCTTTCAGTCTAACAAGTATACTTACTCGTTTTAATGATGGAGATGATCGGATGAAACTTAATACATCTTATTATCTGTGAAAAAAAGTCATAATTTAATGCTGTATCCTTATTTAACTCATTAAAGATCCTGGATACTGGAATATTTCTGGCAGGCTTTAATACTAAGATATCCAATTGGTTCTTTTTTATAATGCTGCCCATTGTCATCAGATCCATGATAATGAATGAATGATAAGCTTGTGAATGCATGATTATTTTCTATTTGACAGAATCATGTCGCTGGTTGTAAATCAGGGGCAGATTTGCTAAAGGGCGCAGTGACTAACGCTGGCGAAAATTCCCCAGCGTGACGTCATTCATAACGGGCGCAGGTGTCACTTCGCTAGTGAAAGAGACAGACGCTAGTGATCATTCGCACTTTATCGCCAGGCAAATTTTCATTCTGGCGAATGGACTTAACTCTGCAAATTCACTAAGATGCGGATTTTACTGAACGTTACCTCTTTCGCCAGACTTGCCTTCACCAGCTCAGACCAGGCGAAGTGCAATGGAGTGCATAGGATTTCCTAAATTTTTAGTGCAAAAATTTTCTAAGTCCCAAAAAACACTGGCGTCTTTTCCTTTTTTCAGAGTGATAACCTGTAAAGGTCCGTAAAATTTATTTTGGGTAACCGGGTTCCCCCCCTCCATTTCCTAACATATGGAACATAAACTATACACTTGGCTCTTGTGTAGGGCAATATAACAACTCTATTTTCTTTATTAAGGTTCCCTGGACTTGTGTAATGTAATGTATTTGCTGCAACATATACGTCCATTTAACTTTATCATTTCCCGATGTATGCAAATTAGGCAACGCTAGCGCATCTTCGATTTGATTGCCGAAGTAACGCTAGAGAAAATTTGCCAGCGTTCGGTGCCCTGGATGCATCTTCGCACTTTAGTGAATTAGCATTGTCCTAGCGAATTTATGCCTGGTGAAGTGTTGCGATGGCTGCTAAACCATCGCTGGTGAATTTTCACAGGTTAGGAAATTTGCCCCAAAGTGTTGGCTTTTTGGAGCATCAGAGTGCAGCTTTATGATTAGAAGGATTTGAATTTGAGGAACCTGTGGCAAGTAAGTATGACTGTTTTATAGGGCATGGCGGCAATAGGGACAAGGGCCCACTGGGATATTCCTCAGTTTCCCTTTTCTTGATTATACGCTGACAGAGAAGCACCTTAGCTGAAAATCAGGGAATTCTGTGGACTTTGCAAGCCATCCTTCATAAAGGTCTATGAGCTATTACTTTGTTAAAGGAGAAACAAACCCTTAATTAAAAAAAACCTTACCCCCCCTACATAGATCCCCTCCTCCCTCCTCCCCCCCAGCCTAGCTACCCATAAATAGCCGGCTAGATGGAACTCAGAGCGCTTTGTTTTCCGAAGTCGCCCGAAGTTTCCTTATCAGACAACTTCATGATGACTTCGGAAAGGAAAGCAATCCGGGTGCCATCCACGATTTAGATTCTAGCCGGCGGGATAGCAGTTCGGGGAGATTAGTTTCCCGAAGAAGAGGCGATTAGATCTCCCCGAATCTTCTCATCTGTCTCTGCCCTTGGAATGGAAAGTTTAGAAAGAACTGAGACAGAGATAACATTTTGTCCTTTGACTCTCCTTATTATTCAGACTCAAATAGGCATTCCTGCATTTGGCATAAGTCTATGCAAGTGATGATATAATTACACAATGGCTGTGTTCCAGGGCTCCACAGAAATTGCTTCCCATTCCCTATTCACATAATTTAATTCCAATTCAAGAGGCAATGGCACATACAGGGCACTGACATAAATCTAGGAAAACAAATTTTGAAGGAATATTTTTAATGTCTAAATCCTAGCTCATTAAATAATTTGCTCTTAGCTGAACTTCTCTATTGATACATGAAAATTACGCCCATTCAATTTTCAGGTTCACACAAATCATTTCTGTTTCTAGATGAAACTCTTAGGGCTCCATCACTATTCAATGGGCCTCTGTCAATCTTATTTACTTGCATATGCTGAGATTTAATTGGATATGTTCTAAATCAAATAAGTCTTGATTAGCGTTCCCTTCTCAATTAACGTGGTCTCACAGAATGACATGAATCATTAATGATTTCTCGAAGTCATAAACAAATGAAAGATTCATTTCCTGTTATTTTAAAATGTGTTCAACTTCACTGACTTCTGCCAAAAATGTAATTTTTCAAAAGGCTTTAGAAAAGCAAATATGTCTCTTACAATTGCAGCAGCAAATATTCTACTGGCGCGAGGATTGTACTTCAGAGAATGGCTTAGGTCACAAGTGCAAAAACATATCTTGTTAATATTTAAAGAGGCCAAGCTGAAATACATACATAATTAAACATTTCCAGAACTGATAATTCAACTTCATTTCTTCTATTAAAGCAGGTTTTACCATTTTCGGCATTAGGGATTAAGAGAAATCTTAAATATGTTGTTTTTTTCCTTTTTAAATATTGTCTTTTAAATATAGTAAATCTGCAGTCTGTTGACTGGCAATAGCTTTGTGCTGTTGTAGATAATTCATCCACTTATACCAGTGAACAGTAGAACATTTCGGGGGTAAATTTACTAAGTGGCAAAAATTCGCCAGCGTCAGCTTCACACCCATCGCAACACTTCGCCAGGAGAAAATTCGCTGGGACAACGCTAATTTACTAAAATGCAACGTTTCTTCCTGGCTGACGGACGCTGGCGAATTTTCGCTAGTGTTAATTTGGCAATGCGTTTTTAGGACTTTTTCAGTCTATCACCTTGAAAAAAGGAAAAGACGCCAGCATTTTTAGAACCTAGAAGTGTTTCCACTCAAAAAATATGATGTAAGTAACAGAAGAATGAGGAAGATCTATGCACTCCATTGCACTTCGCCCTGGTCTGAGCTGGCGAAGGCAAGTCCGCATTTTAGTAATTTTCAGAGTAACATCCATTCACCAGAGCGAAAAGTCGCCTGACAATAGAGTGCAAATCACCGCTAGCACCTACTGTATCTCTTTCGCTAGCAAAGTGAAGCCTGCACCCATTAATAAATTGGCGATGGCCCTATTGGCGGTAACGCTGGCAAATCATCACCAGCTTTAGTCACTTTGCATTTCTCTGAAATTCGCGGAAATGCGTAAAATTTGAATCGGACATTTTCACGAAAAAATTGTGAAAATCTGACATCTCGACAAAAATTGTCAAAAACGGAAATTGACGCCCGCATCCAAGCTGACGCTGGCATTAAAGTCAATGTGCATCCAAATAGTGTTGAGCGCGTAGATTCTGACGCGCGTCCAAAAAATTTTGCTGCTGGCGAATTTTCACAGGAGATTCACGCATTTATTTGCCACCGGAGAAACGCAGAAATTCTCTGCAAATTTGTGCCAGGCGAATTTATTCGCCCATCACTCATTATTGCAAATGTGTGGGCATCTAAATAGTGATGAGTGCGTTGATTCTGACGCGTGTCCAAAAAATTTTGCTGCTGGCGAATTTTCGCGGGAGATTCACGCATTTATTCGCCAATGGAGAAATAATCCTGAATTTATTCGCCCATCACTCATTATTGCAAATGTGTGGGCATCCAAATAGTGTTGAGCGTGTCGATTCTGACGCGCGTCCAAAACATTTTGCTGCTGACGAATTTTTGCTGGAGATTCACGCATTTATTCGCCACCGGAGAAACGCAGAAATTCTCTGCAAATTTGTGGCAGGCGAATTTATTCGCCCATCACTCATTATTGCAAATGTGTGGGCATCTAAATAGTGATGAGTGCGTTGATTCTGACGCGTGTCCAAAAAATTTTGCTGCTGGCGAATTTTCGTGGGAGATTCACGCATTTATTCGCCAATGGAGAAATAATCCTGAATTTATTCGCCCATCCCTCATTATTACAAATGTGTGGGCATCCAAATAGTGTTGAGCGCGTAGATTCTGCCGCGCGTCCAAAACATTTTGCTGCTGGCGAATTTTCGCGGGAGATTCACGCATTTATTCGCCATCGGAGAAACGCAGAAATTCTCTGCAAATTTGTGCCAGGCGAATTTATTCGCCCATCACTCATTATTGCACGTGTCTGGTATGCCCACGATTTTGAGGCAGCTGCCTCCCTTCCTCAGGTCATAGCAATGCCACAACTGAGCTTAAAGCCATGTTATCTGGTTCCTACTCATCAGGATGGACTACAGTAGAGTAGCGACTCGTGAGCTTTAATTTAACCCAGATATGTGTGATGCACCATTATGTGGAAGTTCATTAAAGGGGAACTCTTGTGAAAATGAAGATAGAGAATAAAAAGAGAGAGAGAGATTCTTGGAAATAGTGAAAAGTAACTTGATTATTTCCGAAACGCATCAGCATTTACAATTGACTATGTTTAAAAAATTTCTCATTTCAGTTTGATGAAGCTAATGTTAAATTTTCATTTTTAAAGTTTCAATCATTATGCAGCATCAGGCGGCCTTCATTGTTTAAAATGAGGGGACTGGTTGGATTCACTGCTTTGAATCCCAAACACTTCTGTATTTTAAGACTGGCCCACGTATTCTAGCTAACTAGTTTACTCCAAGTAATGAGGACTAATTTTAAGCCTATTATATGTTGGTTCCCAGATGATCTTATGGTTATGGTATAACTGGTTTAGGCAGAGAGGTGTAGCCACAAACCCTACACATTGTTCACTAGATGAGTCACCTTGGGAATTAGAATGTATGATGCAGGCTATTCTATATAGTCTATCTGCCCTACAGTGGAAACAAGAACTCTAACATGCTGATTTAGCAAAAATCCTTTAAAGCGTGGACATTTGTTGGTTTAAATTTACAAACATGTCTGTCTGTCTGTCTATCTGCAAACAAACAAGAACAATATATCTTTACATTTATATTTTTTGTGTGTTCAGCACTGTTACTTTATTCTCTTAAAGAGTCCTTTCTAGTCTGGTACCACTTTCAAGGAGGCTTTTTACCTACTCATTTATCTGTTCAACTAAACTACTTCATAGTATTATCAGAGAGATCAGATATAGGGGCAGATTTACTAAAGAGCAAAGTGGCTAACGCTAGCGACTTTTCGCCATCGTTGCCACCTGCAGGGCCATCGCCGATTCACTAACAGGAGCAGACTCCAATTCGCTAGCGAACTGGACCGTCACTAGCGGTCATTCGCACTCTATCGCAAGCCAACTTTTCTCTCTGGCCAATGATCGTTACTCTGCAAATTCACTAAAGTGCAGATTTTACTGAACGTTACTTGACTTCGCCACCACAGACCAGTCGAAGTGCTAAAAGGAAGCCAGATCTTCCTCAATCTTCTGTTACTTACATCATATCCTGTGAGCTGAAAATGCAGTAAAGTTCCAAAACGCCAGTGACTTTTCCTTTTTTGAAGCGGAATTGCCTGCAAAAGTCCTGACAAACTTTTTTTGGGTAACTGGTTATAGAGTTATAATAAAGACGTCAATACAACTTTAAATCACCGCCGTATGCAAATTGACCTAAGGGCAAGACCACTAGCGAATTATCACTAGGCACAAACGAATGCTAGCACATCTTCGCTATGAAATGCTCGCACTGCCAAATGAACATCAGCGAAAAGGTGCCAGCGTTTGGCTCCCAGGGTGCAACTTCAAATATTAGTGAATTAGTGTAGTGGTAGCGAATTTGTGCCTGGCGAAGTGGTGCGATGTGTGCCGCTGACGACAATTCGCCCTTTAGTAAATCTGCCCCATAGAATGCCATACCACTGGTGATGGGCATAAAATGTATATATGATATATATGATATATATATATATATAAATTCATTTAAACATTAAATAAAGCCAATAGGCTGGTTTTGCTTCCAATAAGGATTAATTATATCTTAGTTGGGATCAAGTACAAGCTACTGTTTTATTATTACAGAGAAAAAGGAAAAACATTTTTCAAAAATTTGGATTATTTGGATAAAATTGTGTCTATGGGAGACAGCCATTCCGTAATTCGGAGCTTTCTGGATATCGGGTTTCCGGATAAGGGATCCTATACCTGTATATATATATATATATATATATATATATATATATATATATATATATATATATATATATGCACTGATTTTTCCCCACCTCTGCCCTTTTTCTTTCTCTCTGAAGTTGTAACTGAACTTCAGATAAAGTCAGATTATCAATGGCAAATGTCCTATTTGCAATTGGAAGATATCCTCATGTGCACTGGGTTTTGTCCAATAATCCGAAGATTTTGTGGTTTTCAATCGATAATCGTTTTTGGCAACGAATCTGAAAAACTTGTTTTTGCTCCCGCCCCAAATATGCAAAAAGGCATTTCATTTTTTATTTACTTTACAGTTGAATTACTTTTACATCTAGAAAAGCTGGGAAATCAAAACTATAAGCAGGACTGATGAATTCAAACCTTCTTGCTTTGAAATGAATTGCCTAGGCCTGTAACATGGCTAATAATGCAGCTTACTGCCATAAAGCACTGTACTGTTTAAGCTGCAATTGCCAAAATAGGGGCATAACAAATCAAATTGCTTAGCAATTATTCTTTATGTTCCCTATTTCAGCAAGTATTCCTTGAGATGGCTCTTATCGGCCCCTTACTGAATCATGTAATGCAGCGAATTGCTAGTATTAACTAGCTATTTCTTCCTATGGCAATTGCAGATAATAGTGCATACTACACCTGCATATAAATGATTTACTTTCCAATTTGTCCTATTTTTGTTAGGCTTCTGATGACTACAGCAGACTATAGCTGTTTGCATTGCCTTGAATACAGACTTGTTTTTTGCCAAAAGGCATCTGATCACTTCAATAAATGCTAGTATGCTTTATTTTTTAATTTCCCACATGATTGTTTGCAAGTAATGTTTGTATACTGTATCTTTACAACAGAAGAGACGCCTACATACAGATTTGTTTTCACCTCCCTTATTTATAAAGGAATGTAACTGTATTCATTACCATGTACCGATAAAGTAGAATTGTAATTCAAGCCTTTCCCCTGACCCTCATTTTTGAAAACCAGCTCCTGTAATACTCTACCATTAAAACTTTTCCTTAGTACAGTAAGGAATAAAAAAATGGATCTTGAAGGAGCAGCCATAGACTAACTAAATTTAGTGGTCCCAGAAATTCAAGTAAATCTACCATTGTGGGATAATCCTAGATCATACTGTTAAAGGGATCCTGTCATCGGAAAACATGTTTTTTTCAAAACACATCAGTTAATAGTGCTACTCCAGCAGAATTCTGCAATGAAATCCATTTCTCAAAAGAGCAAACAGATTTTTTTATATTCAATTTTGAAATCTGACATGGGGCTAGACATTTTGTCAATTTCCCAGCTGCCCCTGGTCATGTGACTTGTGCCTGCACTTTAGGAGAGAAATGCTTTCTGGCAGGCTGCTGTTTTCCCTTCTCAATGTAACTGAATGTGTCTCAGTGGGACATGGGTTTTTACTATTGAGTGTTGTTCTTAGATCTACCAGGCAGCTGTTATCTTGTGTTAGGAAGCTGCTATCTGGTTACCTTCCCATTGTTCTGTTGTTTGGCTGTGGGGGGGGGGAAAGGGAGGGGGTGATATCACTCCAACTTGCAGTACAGCAATAAAGAGTGATTGAAGTATATCAGAGCACAAGTCACATGACTTGGGGCAGCTGGGTAATTGACAATATGTCTAGCCCCATGTCAGATTTCAAAATTGAATATAAAAAAAATCTGTTTGCTCTTTTGATGAATGGATTTCAGCACAGAATTCTGCTGGAGCAGCTCTATTAACTGATTCATTTTGAAAAAAATGTTTTTGCCCATGACAGTATCCCTTCAAATTTCATCACTGGGGACAGGTAGAAAGAAGAGAGTCTGTATACTGGATAAACAGGTGTATAATCGTAAATAGGAGAGAAGGTTTGGAAGCCATGATCAAGCTGAAAGTTTAATGCAAAAGATACAACCAGAAACCAATGAATAAATAGAATATAACTAAGGTACTGGCAGGCAAAGCAAAGTCCAGGCAACTAGACATGATCAAGTCCAATAAATAAGTGGGGCAAGAAAGCTGCGGAGAGAGGTAGCACAGGTAAATCAAGATAACAAACCCACACCAACTCCAAGAGGCCCCAGAAGAATCGTACAGGCAGATGAAGGTTTGATTCCTGGCACTTCCTGATCAGAATAGAAAATATAACTAAATGCAGGTCTGGGAATCCAAGCTTCAACAGGCATGACATCATGCTATCTAACGGGAAAAACATTCTCATATCAACACTCCATAAGTGTTTTGTTTTACACTATACTTTATAACTATAATATACTATGCACTTTCATAGGTGAAAGTTAAAGTTAAATTTGGAGACACAGGATGGATGTTCAGCATTACGTTAAGCACTACTGTAGGCTAAGGTATGTTTTGTAAATCAGGACGGCATTAAGGGACAAAAAGATTACATTCCCCACATTTATTTTGAATCTCCTACCCTTTGAAGATGGTACTTCTCTCCCATACTCTTTGCTTTTGCAACACTATTTTTGGGCTATTTCGACTAAACGGGGGTTAATGTCCAGCTAGTGATTAGAGCATGGGTTGCATTCGACTCTAACACTTAAGGCAGGGGTTTCGCTAAGAACTGAAGGTGTGGTGTAGTGCAACTACAACTCCCGCAGGCTACTATGCAATAAAAAGGTAAAAGAATGGATGCCAAGAGGTTCTTGCAGTAAAACTGATAGCAACAGTTTATTTGTCAGAGACAAATGACCCACAGGGTTACTCACAGTACAATGAGACATGTGCAGAATAGACATCAGCAGACTAGGACAGGTTGATGCTGAATGTGGACCCCTGGGGATGTAGTCAAGGTAGAAAAGCCCCCCCCCCACCCCAGTGGAATGGTCAGGGAGAAGAATCTAAACCTGACACCCTATCCACTGTGGTCACTTCATTATAGGAAATCTTACAGCCTGGAAAGCTACTGCTACACCTCCCTGATGGAGCGCAAAGCTGCTCTTTCTCTCTTCCCTCACTATCTTACTCTCCTAGATAATCTATAACAGATCTAAATCCTGTCACTTGCTGGCCTCGTGCAAGGGGCCACTGCTCCCAAACTCAATACTAGAGGTTCAGGTCCCTCTAGGGCAAAATGGCTTTACAGAAGCCTATTGAGGGACCCTGGGACAGGTGGAGTGGAATAAGGCATGACTGAGGGATGAATAGGAAATTAAGGTTGAGCAGGAAAAAAGGGCAGTGCTTAACCTAGAAGTAGAGGAAAAGGTGCAGGAATATAGCCATTCCTTTTCAGACGACACGGGAGGCCACCTGCCCATAAAGGAGGGTTTGGGGATAGAATGTCGCAGCTTTGGTGGAGTAGGGCTGCCCTACTGGGTAGTCAAAAAAGGGGGCTGGAGTGTTAAGGTGAGATTGGCCTGGGGCTAGGCTTAGGGGCAAGGAGGCACAATAAGTGAGGAAGTAGCTGACGTAGGCTTGCTTAGGCTGGATAACGGGTTGGTTATGAGGAGTAGGGATGGGTGAATTTTTTCGCCTTGTTTTGCTGCGGAAATGATGCCCATAGACTTGTATGGCGTTATGCGACAAAAAAAACACGCAACAATTTTTTTTTGTGGGTGTCAGCGTCATTTCGTCGGCGGCGAATTTTTGACTAAACAAAACTGGCCAAATTCGCCCATCCCTAATGAGGAGTAATGTTAATTCATTGTAATCTACTGTTAAATGTTATGCAGCCTTAAGCGGCTAGTGTTTTTTACAATGTCACAGCTTATTCATTTGTTATATTTAATAATGTTGGTATATTGGTGGATAATTTTACCCTAAGCTTGGTGCGTTGTGTAATAAAACAAGCTGTGGCCTTTTCCACCCAAAAAATGTTGTGTTGTGATTTACTTTGAGTTAAGGTACGACATTGAGTCATACGCCTTGGTGTACCCAGGCTCAGTGGGAACATCCAGATGAATCAGACAACAGGAGCCAAAGAGGAAGATCTGGCAAATGACCACCGGACAAGAGCCTAAATGCAGAGTAACCCCCATAGAGATTGCATTAATCAAATAATTCAAACTTTAAAAATTATTTCCTTATTCTCTGTAATAACAAAACAATACATTTAACTTAATCTTGTTAATTCTTATTGGAAGCAAAACCAGCTTGTTTGGGTTATTTAATGTTTAATGATTTTCTGGTAGATTTAAGGGATTAAGATCCAAATTACAGAAAGATCCATTATCCATAAAACCCTAGGTCCCAAGCATTCTGCGTTACAGGTCCCATACCTGTATAACTGAGACATGGTGCCGGTTTAATGCTCCTCATGGGATCAGTTATCTGGAAACTTGTTATCCTGAATGCTCCAAATTGTGGAAAGGCCCCATAAACTCCATTTTATCTAAATTTTTTCTCCCATAGACTCCATTTTATCCAAATAATCCAAATTTTAAAAAAATGATTTCCTTTCCTTGTACTTGATTTAGTAGACTTAAGGTATGATGATCCAAATTGCGGAAAGATCCATTATTTGGAAAACCCCATGTCCCGAGCATTCTGGATAACAGATCCCATACTTGTATATATGGTATCCATCACCATATTCCTTAAAAACAGTTAAGTTGATGTCTATTAGTATATTAAATTCTATGCCTTTGTTGGCATAGAACCAATCTGTAATTACAGTTGCCATTCATTTTGATCTGTTTTTTTATGAGCAGTCATATTGGTTTTATTTGCATTTTTAATTTGCAAATTTGCATTCCACTGATGTATTCAACATACAATCTTTTTAAAACATTAGGGGGTCCACAATTCAGATGATTTCATGGCGACTTACAAATAATATGTTAGCTATATAGTGTGTGTATAATCCAGCCTTTTGTTATTTTCTTAGGAAAGAAAGTCGATATGTTTATTAGAAACACTTTAAATAATTTGGGCATGAATTTGGCATCATTTAGGTAAGGGACATATTTCAAATATGCTTTAGAGCAGAAACACTTAGGGGCACATTTACTTAGGGTCGAATATCGAGGGTTAATTAACCCCTGATATTCGACTGTCGAAGTTAAATCCTTCGACTTTGAATATCGAAGTCAAAGGATTTAGCGCTATTCGTTCAAACTATTCAAATGATTTTAATCCATCGATCAAACGATTTACTGTACCTTCTATCACAAATTTGTTAGAAAGCCTATGGGGACTTTCCCCGTAGGCTAACGTTGAGGTTCGGTAGGTTTTAGTGGTGAAGTAGGGGATTGAAGTTTTTTTTTAAAGACAGTACTTCGACTATCGAATGGTCGAATAGTCGAACAAGTTTTAGTTCGGATCGTTAGATTCTTAGTCGTAGTCGAAGGTCGAAGTAGCCAATTCGCAAATTTTTCGGCGAATCGAAACGGCGCATATTCGCCCATCACTAATGACCAGCAATGTGCAGCTCCAGAATGGCCCCAGCCCCTGGCAAGGTAGAGGTAAAATATATGAATTAAAAATAAATATATTATTTGTTACAAAAAGATAGATAGTAAATCTTCATCACAAATGCCTGCAACAACTTTGTGGCATAAATGAGCTTTGACTGGCTCATAAATTGCTGAGCAGTTTAATATTACTGAGCCTGACTGCTCCAAAGACTATGCACACTGAGAACACTGTGTGATTAATAATTTGCTTCTAGTATATTCTAAAATATTCACTGTCACTTGGTTAGCCAGTACTAACATGGTAATAAAATTAAATGGTTTTCTAAATGAATCAGCAGTGAATTTGATTAGATATTACGACTGGGTCTTGTGTATTTATAGAAATACATTATTCTTAACTACATGACTCTCATTCATTCATTCATGTTTTATTTAGATGATGATGAATGTCTGTTGGACAAGGAGACGATGGCTCATGATTTTAGATACTGAGGGTTATTTAAAAGAAAAAAATCAACAGTGTTAAAGGAGAAGGAAAAACTAAGTAAGCCTTATCAGAAAGGTCCACCTAAATATACCAGTAAACCCTCAAAGCAATTCTGATCTGAGTCCTCTTTCAAAAGAAATACAGCATTTCTTTCCTTCTATTGTGTACTCATGGGCTTCTGTATCAGACTTCCTGTTTTCAGCTTAAACCTCTTTGCCCTGGGCAAGAGCATGCTCAGTTTGCTCCTCTTCCCCCCCCCTCCCTTCTCTGCTATAATCTGAGCCCAGAGCTATAGTATAAGTGAGCAGGGAGAGACTCAGGCAGGAAGTGATGTCACACTAAGCTAATACTGCAGATGCTATCCTAAACAAACAGAAAGCTTCAAGAGCTTTTTACTTAGGTATGGCAATGGAGCTGCCCGGACCCAAAGGGTAGAGTAGGGGAGCCTTGACAGGGCTAGGAAGGCAGGGAGCTAGAGGGTGAGATTAAGGTCAGAGTGAGAAGTGAGGGGGGAAGGAGTACCTGGTTACTAGGCAACCACAGTGTGAGATCTTAGCTTTGGATCGGCAAGGAGAGCAGCATCCCACCCGCCCGTAAGGGTTTGGCGAAAGGGTAAATGCTTTGATGGTTTTGGTAGTTTTGGATTTTTCTGAGGTGGGTCCCAGTTATGTCACAGCATGGTGGTTTGGTGGGGGAATGCTTGCCATAGGGGAAGGGGCCAGTACCCTGGTGTTTATTGTATGGTTACCTCCTTGGGTCATGGTCCCGGGAGGGAGTGAGGCCTCCTTATACTTTCACTTGCCCACCTCAGCAGCTGGGGTGGCCGGCATGGCAGAGGAGGCCCATTCACTCCAGTGGCAAGAAATTTCTAATAAATATCCTACATTCAGAAGAGTACATGAATGGAGCAAAAGCAACAAAGCATCTTCTGTATATAAAGATAGCCATACTGGTGTATTTGTGCAAAAATATATTCATTTGTAATATGGAATTGGTGAAGATAGAGAAGAAGTACATCATTTAGGTGCAGATACCTGTGTCTATAAGCCCAATGCTGGATTTTTTGATCAAATAGCATCACTTCTGGTGTGTGCTGTCAATAACGGCATTAATTTCTGTTGGCTACCAATAATATCTATGCATGTATTGTCGATCTGACGATATCAGTGGCACATAACTTTCGTACGATTGCTGTCAGGGGCAGAGAATCGTCTGATCTGATCTTTTACTACTTTATTTGATCTGAATGGTTAGTGGCACCGACAGTTTGGGAGATGGCACAGAATGATTAATCGTCTGACATGAAGGTAAATCTGCACGTCTATGGCTAAACTAAACTTTTTCAAAAAATCACAAATTTTTCAGAATTTATTAAACCCTGAGGATGGAAAAGTCTGAATCAAAAAATCCAGCATTTCAGACCTGTCGAGTTTGCATATAAGTCATTGGGAGTCCCAATGATTTTTCTGATGTGCACTGGGTTTCGTGCAATACCCTGAAGCTTTCTGACTTTTCTGGCAAATAAAACATAAGAAATCTGAAAAAAATTGTGAAAATCATATGAAAAATCCGAAAAAAACTTGAAAAACTGATTTTTCTTGATTTTTTTCAAGCAAACAAAATTTTTGGGAAAGTGTATTAATATATAAGCCGAAAAAAATCCATCCGGATTTTGAGTTTTTTTCAGAAAATATTGGGGTAAATTCGGACTTTAATAAATAACCCCCTAAATATCAAATAGGATAAAAAATGCAATGACAAAAAGAAATCTCCCCCCTTATAAATATAAAAAAGTGGAGAAATAAGCAAATGGTATGTGATCAACAAAGGAAGTGAAACCGTAACTGTTAATTTGCAAAACATGTGGGACCTGTGGGGCCCATTTACTTAGCTCGAGTGAAAGAATAGAGGGAAAAAACTTTGAATTTCGACTGTTTTTTTTAGCTACTTTGACCATCGAATGGGCTACTTCGACCTTCGACGATTCAAACTAAAAATCGTTTGACTATTCGACCATTCGCTAGTCGAAGTACTGTCTCTTTAAGAAAAAACTTCGACCCCCTAGTTCGCCACCTAAAAGCTACCAAGGTCAATGTTAGCCTATGGGGAAGGTGCTTCCCTAAGTATTTTTAGGTCGAAGAAAAATCGTTCGATCGATGGATTAAAATCCTTCGAATCAAACGGTTCAAAGGATTTAATCGTTCGATCGAACGATTTTTCCTTCGACCGTTCGATCGAACGAATATCGCTAAATCCTTCGACTTCGATATTCGAAGTCGAAGGATTTAACTTCGACAGTCGAATATCGAGGGTTAATTAACCCTCGATATTCGACCCTATGTAAATCTGCCCCTGTGTGTGTGGGTGGAGATGTGTTTTAGTTTATGTGACAACTATTTGCACAGATGAAAGATGAACCATTGTTGCATTGTGTGTGAATAAGGGCACTTAGGGCCGATTCACTAAATTCGAGTGAATTCGAGTGAAGGATTCGAATTTCGAAGTGTTTTTGGGCTACTTCGACCATCGAATGGGCTACTTCGACCTTCGACTACGACTATCGAACGATTCGAACTAAAAATCGACTGTTCGACTATTCGACCATTCGATAGTCGAAGTACTGTCTCTTTAAAAAAAAATTTGACCCCCTAGTTCGGCAGCTAAAAGCTACCGAAGTCAATGTTAGCCTATGGGGAAGGTCCCCATAGGCTTGCCTAAGTTTTTTTCATCGAAGGATATTCATTCGATCGTTGAATTAAAATCCTTCGAATCGTTTGATTCGAAGGATTTAATCGTTCAATCGAATGAATAATCCTTCGATCGATCGATCGAATTTCCTGCGCTAAATCCTTCCAATTCGATATTCGAATTCGAAGGACTTCAATTCCTAGTCGAATATCGAGGCTTAATTAACCCCCGATATTCGACCAATGGTGAATCGGCCCCATAATGTAGGAGGCTATTTGTTGCCATTTCACAAGACACATTGGAAAAGCTTTACTAATTTGTCAGCCGTACTAATGTGTCTTATTAAGCCCGGTAGCATGCTGCTGTACAAACCTATGCATGACATTCTCTAGGATATCTGTATGCAGGAACAGAAAAATGCTGAAAAGGACATTGTTCATGAAACCATTAAATTAGTTGTGCCCTTGAGCAGTGCACAGTCTGGTATGGGATTTAGCATTTCTCCACGCATTTTATTTAGTACCATTATCTTTCTGCATTTTATTCTGTGACCATTGTAATTGAATTCTCCATATATCGCAAGGCTTGAAGTGTATACCTTCTATGACTATACTAGTATATAAAGTGTTAGTTACATAAATAAAACCAACACAGTAACCAAACCAAATGAGCTCTTTCTGGAAATGGTGCAATAAATTGTAATCTCTTTGACAAATGATATCAGTGGCTTAGGGTAAGGCCACACAAGGAGATTCGGGGAGATTAGTCGCCTGGCAACTAATCGCCTCGTCTTTTTCGCGACTATCTCCCTGAAAGTCGCGAAAAAGGAATTCTCCTTTAAAGGGGTTGTTCACCTTTGAGTTAACTTTTTGTATAATGTAGAGAATGATTTGCTGAGACAATTTGGAATCGGTTTTATTTTTTTATTATTTGTGGGTTTTGAGTTATTTAGCTTTTTATTCAGCAGCTCTCCAGTTTGCCATTTCAGTCATCTGGTTGCTATGGTCCAAATTACCCTAGCAACCATGCATTAATTTGAATAAGAGACTCAAATATGAATATGAGAAGGCCTGGACGGAAGTTGAGTAATACAAAAAAGAAATAACAATAAGGGGTAGATTTATTAAGGGTCGAAGTGAAAATTCAAATTTTCAAATTTTTTTTTTTTTTTGGTCAAAACTCTTAAAATCCAATTGTAAATTATCCAAACTCTATTTGAGTTTTAATTTGAATTAGGGATGCACCGAATCCACTATTTTGGATTCGGCCGAACCCTCGAATCCTTCACGAAGGATTCGGTCGAATACCGAACCGAATCCTAATTTGCATATGCAAATTATGGGTGGGAAGGGGAAAACATTTTTTACTTCCTTGTTTTGTGACAAAAAGTCACGCGATTCCCCTCTCCGCCCCTAATTTGCATATGCAAATTAGGAGTCGGTCCGGCCTGACAAGGATTCGGCCGAATCCGAATCCTGCTGAAAAAGGCCGAATCCCGAACTGAATCCTGGATTCGGTGCATCCCTAATTTGAATTTCGAGATTTATCATACTCTGGCCCCCTTTAAGAACTCAAATTCGACAATTCGCAACCTTAAACCTTCCAAATTGCTGTACAAGTCAATGGGAGAGGTTCAGGGATAAATTTGGTGGTTTGCAGCCTTCCTGACATTTGAGGTTTTTTTTAGAGAAAAAAACTTGAATCGAGTTTTTTAAATTCAATTCGAGTTTTTCTAATTCAAATCGAATTCGGGGTTTTCTCCCCGAACTGCCTCGGCGATGCGTTTTCTATAATCGCCCGAAGTTGCCTCACTGAGGCAACTTTGGGCGACTATTGAAAACGCATCGCCGCGTGTGCATTAGCACAGGCGACTTTGCGTTGCAGCCTATGGGGAAAAACGCTGAGGCAGTTCGGGGAGATAGTCGCGCAAAAGACGAGGCGATTAGTCGCCAGGCGACAAAATCTCCCCAAATCTCCTCGTGTGGACTAGCCCTTAAAGGCTTAAGCTGGCCACAGACGCAAACATCCGAATCATCGTATGATCGGACTTCCCCATCTCCCGACCTGCAACTAACGATTGCGATCAAATAAAGTACAAAAGAACAGATCAGCCGATGTTCTGCCCCTACAGCAATCGTACGAAAGTTATGTCCGACCAAAGCTGGTGACAGTCTCCCTCTGAAAATCCAATCCAAGTAAAATATTGTGACAATCATCAGAAATATTTTTTACACATTCGATGTTCCACATAAATGTTTACTTTTGTAGTTTTGTATAGCAAAAGATACATTTTCATGCAAATTACAAAAAAATATTTCATGAAAGTAATTAAAACTTGTAAGCACCTCATAGTAATAATAATAAAAGAGATTAATACTGACTATATTATAATAATTGTGCTTGTAGGGGGGCAATGTGCCAGCACCTGGGAAATGAACTGTGAATAAAATACAGTTGCTTTGTGCTATTTGCTATGGAAAGACTTTCTTGCAACTGCAGGACAATATTTTCCCTTTGATTGATGAAATGTCATTGATGTTTTTGGTTAACACCATCTCAGGAGTGTCATTGTACAAAGACATATATACGCTGGCTGCTGTATTTCTCAAATCAGATTCCCCATGTTCTAGTCCTTTGCAGAAGGATCAAGTGATTAGTAGCACTAATTAGGCAGTTTTCTGAAATATAATGGACTTTGACATACAAGCTATGATTTATGTTTTACTCATCATCAGCACTAATGCAAACGAGTTCCTTCGAGACTTAATTTGTAAGTTGTCATGTAAGGATACACAGTCTGTCCTTTAACAGACATTACTGTATGCAGGAATTAGCAGTCTTACCATTAAAGAGTTAAAGGAGAAGGAAAGGCTTTGTGCATTGGGGGTGCCAAACGTTAGGCACCCCCAAGTGATTATATTGACTTACCTGAAACCCCGGGCCGGTGCTCCTATCAGCAGAAAACTGCACTGGCCCGGGGTTAAAAAAAAACTTCAAATTTCAAATGTTTTTTTTGGCTACTTTGACCATCAAATTGGCTACTTCGACCTTCGACTACGACTTCAAATCCAACGATTCGATCTTAAAATCATTCGACTATTCCACCATTCGATAGTCGAAGTACTGTCTCTTTAAAAAAAAAACTTTGACCCCCTAGTTCGCCACCTAAAAGCTACCGAAGTCAATGTTAGCCTATGGGTAATATAAGCTTAGCTATCTTTTTTGGTCGAATAAAAATCGTTCGATTGACGGACTAAAATCCTTCTAATCGAACGATTCGAAGGATTTAATCCTTCAACGGAGCTATTTTTCGTTCGATTAAACGAATAGCGCTAAATCCTACGGCTTCGAAGAATTTAACTTCGACAGTCGAATATCGAGGGTTAATTAACCCTCGATATTCGACCATACGTAAAGTTGCCCCCTAATGTGTTTAGGTCCTTCAAAGTAAAACTAAGAATAATTTGCTGCATGCTTTCATATTGTCTAAAAGATGAGTCACTCCTGCATTTATCTATACACTTATCCATAGGTGCATACTTCACCGACTTTTGTAGTCTTTACCCTCGAAAGCTACGTTTGATTTAATACACATAGGGGGTTATTTATCAAGGTCTGGATTTATTTCAGTATTTCTGATATCCACTATTCCCAAATGGACCTTATTTATGAAGAAAAAAGCCGGAGAAAATAGGGTCAGGCAAAACTCTGAAAGCTTTGGAGCTTTCCCCGAAAACTCTGAATGGTTCAGAGTTTTCCGCAAAAACTAAGATTTTTTTGTACCAAAACCCTGAAATCATTGGATATCTGTACGGACATCAGCACAGACACTGGGAACTTCCCCATTAACTTATACAGGACCTCAAGAGCTTTTAGATGCTGGGGTTTTCGGATATTCCATCGGACTTTAATAAATCTTGAAAAATTCGTTGTTTTTATTTCCCCCGAAAACTACGAATTATTCGAGGTTCAGATATTTGGAGCTTGATAAATAACCCCCTAAATTTTTTTATTATAACAATATCATTTGTATATTGCTTTAGTCTTCCTTATTTGGTGTATGAGGCACATCATTGACTGGTGTATGTACTGGGGATATTGCAATGTAAATGTGAATGTCTATTACCAACCAGCTTGTGCAAGTGTTTATTTTCATATGGTACAGAATTGAATAGAAATCACCTTGTGGTGCTCTTTTGACATAACAACCTGACCATTCTTTGGATTCACAGCAAATTGGAAATTTCTGTTATGTTAGGAAGTCATTTAAATAAATGTATCAAGCTGTTTAACTATCAAGCAATATCTAACGCAGTTAATAAGAAGTTGCTAAAATGCAAATAAATATGTTTGCATGGGATTAGAAGGCATGGGGAGGTTAATGAAGGTGAGAGGAAAGACATAGATGTGATATAAGAAAACAGAACAATCTCATGGCGTTGAGAATGGCTTGACAAAAGATTTTCAAGATTAATCTAAGCTCTTTACATTTCCTTTATGAAAAAAAAACAACTGAGGAATGTAATTCTAGTTTGGTTTGAATACCCAAAACATATTTTAATAGGAACATAAAGGAAACACATTTAAATACATAAATACGTTTCCATGTTTTTTGATAATTAACCAATAATTAGGACAGGTTTATACAGATAGCTTATTTGACATATTTGTTGTTCATTAATATAAGGATATTACACATCACCTTGTAAAATGAAAACTTAGGCTTTGATTTCGTTCTTTTAAATGGCCATGAACTTCCCCCATCACTTTGAATTCTGTTGTACTTGACAGCAGGTACCATACAAACCCCACATGATCCCACAATGGGGCAGATTTACTTGTGAAGTGGCTAACGCTAGCGACATTTCACCAGAAATCCCATCCGCAGGACATGGCCAATATACTAACAGGTAATCTGAAATATAATGCAAAAGGAAGCCCACACTTAGGGGCAAATTCACTAAGATGCGAAGTTGCACCAGGCGCAACTTCGCTGCACTTCGCCACACTTTGCCAGGCGTATTTTCGCCAGCGCTCCGCAAATTCACTAAAATCCGAAGTTGCGCACAGGGGTAGCGTAAGTTTTCGAAGTTGCGCTAGCGTTAATTCGCCAAGTGAAGCGAAGTTTCGCTAGCGATGGTTCATTTGCATACGGCGCGAAATTCAAATTTCAATGGAGGAACACGTATCACCACTTCAAATGCCTGGGAAACCTTCAAATCAGCAAATAAAAATTTTATTTTGCCCTACACATGTGCCCACTGTCTTGGTAAGTTGCCATGAGTCAGGAAATGTAGGGGGGAAGGAGGGGAGCCCCAAAAATATTTTCGATCTTTTTCAGCCTATCACCCATCATGTAGAAAACATGCCAGCGTTTTTTGGGACTTAGAAAAATTTTTTTTGAAACAATCCCTATCTACTCTATTGCGCTTGGCCAGGTCTGAGGTGGCGAAGGAAGTCTAGCGTAAAAGGTAGCATTCAGTACACTGCGCAAGTTAGTGAATTTGCGTAGTTACGTCGCTAGCGAAAATTCGCCTGGCGTAGGGGTGCGAAGTAACACTAGCGAAATTACGCCAGCGTTCGTTAGTGAATTTGCGCACTAGCGAAAAATGCCAAACTCTAGCGAATTAACGCTAGCGTTCGGCGCTTCGGCGATTAGTGAATTTGCGCCATAGAGAGTAGTATTGTCTCAATTAAGATAAGTAATTAAGCTCATAGAGCCACAGAGTGTTTAAAAATGGTGCCTGGAGAGCTATATTACAGAAGATCCAGTGTGATATTCTTCAAGATTCCCCCTTTCGGGTATATACTCACAAGATTTCTTGGATTTTTGATGCATATAGTAATGTTTCTTCTTCGCCTTATAAGTTTTCTCCAGTCATCCACCAAGTAGTATAATGAAAATATATAGCAAAATATAGTATAATATTGCTTTAATAAATGTTAAAAATCACCATAAAAAAATTTTTCTACTCACAAGGATCGCCAGATCATAAAGCACGTAGTACCCAAAGCAAAATAAAAGTCCAGACTTCTCTGGGACCAGGAAGGCTTCTCCTGTTGAGTCTGTGATCAATGAATAAATCAAATTGCTCCAATATCCAACGCGTTTCGCAGTCTCCCTTGACCGCTTCGTCAGGGAAGGTGTGATGATCACACAAGTCCTTGTTAATCATGTCGGTGCTGCTTTCTCCCCGTTGCAGACAATTTGCTAGCGAACATGACCGCCATGTAGGTGACAATTTGCTAGCAAACATGACCGTCATGTAGGTGACGATTTGCTAGCGAACATGACCGTCGCTAGCGTTCATTCACACTCTATTGCCAGGTGACTTTTCGCTTTTACTAACGTTACTCTTTACTGAATGTTACCTCTTTCGCCAGAGTCCACCTCAGACCAGGCAAACTGCTAAAATGAAGCTAGATCTTCCTCAATCCTATGTCAGTTACATCATATCCTGTCTGCCGGAAATGCATTAAAGTTGTAAAACACTGGCGACTTTTCCTTTTTTTAAGCAGGATTGCCTGCAAAAGTCCTAACTATTAAACTTTTTTCTCAAGACATTTGAGGGTCATGGGACATTCATTTTAGGGTGGGCTCATGTGTAGGGCATTATAGTATCTCTTTTGTCTTTATTCAGGTTCCTTAGACCATGTGTAATAATAAGTTTCCACTTCAAGCATTTGCAACAATATCTCTAATAAAGACGTCCATATGACTTTAATGTACCCGCCCTATTCAAATTGACCAAAGCGTAATAGGACTAACAAAGTTTCGCTAGGCAGAAGCAATTGCTAGCGCTATTTAGCTTTTAAACTCTCGCACTTCCGAAGTTATGCTAGCGAAAAGTCACCAGCGCTCGGCACCCAGGATGCAACTTCGTATATTAGTGAATTAGCATAGTAGTAACGAATTTTCGCCTGGCGAAGTGGTGCGAAGTGTGCGAAGCGGTCTCTGGTGACAATTGCCCTTTAGTGAATCTGCCACAATTGCTCTGAACTTGCATAAATATCTGTCGAATTTTCGTAAGTGATTTTAATAACAGAACATATATACTATGGGGGAAATGTTATAAAATTCGCAAATAGGATAAAATTGTGAAGGTGGGATTAACTTTTGGAGCAAATGCAACAACTTTTTAATAAAGAAGTGAGGGGCAAAGTGTCCGCAAAGGCAACATTTTTCACTTTGCAAACATTTATTCACATTGCAAAAGAATCTCAAACTATTTTTGCGTTAGCGACTAATCTTACATTCCCCATAGATTGATGATTAATATTGATATGCCTGACCAAACAAATGACTCAGCACTTGTATTAGCAGTTACAGTATATGCTACTACTAAATGAGCAGCCAGTAACATCTCTCCCTATATTTGACACAATGACCATGCCCCATTACTGCTTCTAACACACATTGTTCTCTGCCCAGCAATTACAAAAGCAGCTTTTGAAGACAGATGGTTCTCCAAAACAAAATACAATAGATTTACATTGTGAGACTGGTCATAAAGTTACTTCTGGTGTTTAGGTTTATTAGATGTGCCAGACACACAGCCAGGTCTGTTTATAACAAAATCATGTTTATATGAGGAATACATCACTTTTTAAAAAAAAAAATCTTAAATGTGATTTTAAAGGGCAAGAACACGATTATTTTTCAAATTCCAACACAGTAATGCTTATCTGCTGATTTCTACAGCCAGCAACCCATTTATATATCTACTGTAACTTTTTATCTATTTTTTAATAAAACTTCTTGCAAATAGCTGAAATACTAATGTGTTGTCATGGTCAACCTGGCAAATAAAAGCAGTGACTGTTAAGCTTATTATTTTTATTGCTCATCTTTCTTATCATGATGTGTCACCTATTCATGTCTCATTCTGACTCCCTTATATTTTTTCAGATAACTAAGGTTAGCACATGCCTAATGCATCCTTTGCACCACTGTGATTGTTATAAAGACTGCTTCTTTTGTTGTGGACTAGTGATGGGCGAATAAATTCAGCAGGCATGGATTTGAGGCAAATGTACGGGGCCCATTCACTAAGCTCGAGTGAAGGAATAGAGGAAAATAGAGGAAAAAAACTTTGATTTTCGACCATTGAATTGGCTACTTTGACCTTCGACTTTGAATCGAAAGATTCAAACTAAAAATTGTTCGAATATTCGACCATTCGATAATCGAAGTACTGTCTCTTTAAAAATGTCTTCGACCACCTAGTTCACCACCTAAATCCTACCGAGGTCAATGTTAGCCTATGGGGAAGGTCCCCATAGGCTTTCCAAGGTTTTTCTGATCGAAGGATAATCCTTCGATCGATGGATTAAAATCCTTCGAAACGTTCGTTTAGAAGGATTTAGACCGATTATTCCTTCGATTTAGAACGATTATTCCTTCGATCGAACGAATTGCGCTACATCCTTCTACTTCGATATTCGAAGTCGAAGGATTTCAATTTGGCAGTCGAATATCGAGGGTTAATTAACCCTCGATATTCGACCCTAGGTAAATGTGCCCATACGGGTTTCGCCACCTGCAAACGTTTTCACAAGTGAAAAATCTGCCACAACAGAAAAATTTGTTGCACGTCAAAATTGGTGCCCGCATATACATTGTCGCACGTCAGACACCCATTGACTTTAATGCATTTGGATAAAATAGTCGCGAGTATAATAATTGTCACCCGCGTCAAAAATTGTTGTGCGTCAAATTTTTTTGACGCCCCTTGACTTCAATGCATTTTGCAAATTATTCGGCGAAGTGAAACGAGACAGATTTGCCCATCACTATTGTGGACTATCACTGTACACCTTTATATACATTACGGATGCACCGAATCCACTATTTGGGATTCGGCCGAATCCCCGAATCCTTGGTGAAATATTTGGCAGAATACCGAACTGATTCCTAATCCTAATTTGCATATGTAAATTAGGGGCAGGAAAGGAAAAAGTGGAAAAAAATCTTCTTTTGCGATAAAAAGTCAAGTGATTTCTCTACCCACCCCTAATCTACATATGCAAATTAGGATTCGAATTGTATAGTAATAAGAAAATCTGGAGAGTCTTTGAAAGTATGTCATTTTTTTATGCAGGTTTCGGACCCAACTGGTCTTTCCTCTGGTGCATGGAAGGACCAGTTGGGTCCGAAACATGTAGTGCGATAATAAAATTACATACTTTCAAAGACTCTCCAGATTTTCTTGTTACTATATGATACCGTGGTGGAGATGGCTACTCCATGTGTCTGTTAAAGAGTCTGACTAAAGAAATTAATTGGTGGATTACTAAGGAATTATTTCCAGTTTTCTTAGGATTCGAATTGGTCCTGCTTAAAAAAGTTGAATCCTGGCCGAATCCTGAACTGAATCCTGGATTCGGTGCATCCCTAATATATATTCATCCACAAACTAATACAAGACATAAAGAGGGCCCTACTTCTACTTGCAGCCTGGCAAGGATCACATTGTTCCATTAATTTTTAATGAGGCTAAAAAAAATTAGAATTTTTACTTCAGTTTTTCCCAAATAGAGAAAAAAACACAAACTTGAATTTTGATTAATAATTCCCGATAGTGTATCATGAAGATAGAGTGGCTTGAGGGCTAGAGGACCTCCCTTAATAAGTATATTTTTATCATAATTTTGAAATGTTATTGGTAAAAAACACACACATATTAAATGATTGAATACTGCCAAAAGATACAAGTACTCACATTCCAAACTGAAAGCTTTGCTTGTACCTTTATTTGAGAATGTGATACATGTGATAGTGATTGACTGTAATAAGCATGTCAGGCCTAGGGATGTAGCGAACTGTTCGCCGGCGAACTAGTTCGCGCGAACTTCGACTGTTCGCGTCCGCCGCAAGTTCGCGAACGTCGCGCGACGTTCGCCAATAGGCGTTCGCGTCAAAATCGTTCGACCATTCGACCATTCGATCGCTAAAATCGAACGATTTTAGTTCGAATCGAACGATCGAAGCCATTGGATTGAATGAAATCATTCGATCCAATGGCTTCGATCGTTCGATTCGAACGGAAATCGTTCGATCGAACGATTAAAATCCTTCGATCGTTCGAATCGAACGATTTTCGGATGTTCGAAGTTCGCAAACTGTTCGCGAACTGTTCGCAATTTTTGCCGGTGTTCGCGAACGGCGTTCGCGAACACATTGTCGGCGGTTCGCTACATCCCTAGTCAGGCCATGGGGTACAATGTTTGATAAACAATGGCTCTTGAAAGTATATAAAGTATAGGTGACAAGACAATTATCTAGACAAAGCAACACATAACTAGTGATGGGCGAATTTGCGCCGTTTCGCCGAAAACATTGTTTTTTGACGCCGGCGGGCGTTTTTTACGCTGGCGTCCGTTTTTTCCGACGCCACCGAAAAAATTTTTTTGGACGCAGGCGAATTTTTGCAGGTGTTTTGCAAATTTATTCGCTGTCAGCGAATTGCGCAAATTCGCCATGAATTTGCGCCTGGCAGATAAATTCGCCCATCACTACACATAACCCCACTGATATTGGAACATGTTTTGGATGTAAGCTGCTGTGGGATTTGTATACTTTTGCTTTAGGTACTAAATTACTAAATTACTTGCTGTGATTTTCCCATTAATGCTTAAATAGCTAAGTAGGTAGTAAATATAAGTAAAAAATGCATTTTTTTTTATTGTGCTGACAGTCCCTAACAGATACATTTCAAATATTTTGTTTGATTAAACATATATTATGGAGAAATAATAGGGTATATAATGTCATTAAAACTGCTACTAAATACAGTAGTTGGTCAAAGCAGCAGATAAGGGTTCCAATGCTGTTATGTACCTGAATATGATCACTGTCAGCTCCTGTAATTCTAGTACTGTATATAACACATATGTAACAACTCTCCCTGGTGGATGCCCGCGCGCCTCCAATGGGAACGACCACCGCGTGGTACCTCTTCTCTGTAAATTGCCAATTCCTAGGTCGCACGCAGCGCACACTTCCAGGTTTGTACGCGCCATGTGTAAACGTTCGTTTGGCATATTTATGAATCCAAACTCATTGCCCATTGCTAGGTCTAACTTGTTTAGTATCTGGGTGTGATCCTGTCTGTTTGATTCCGGTTTTGATTCATGCCTGCCTGACTATTCTGAACTCTACCGGTATTGACTCTTGCCTGCCTAACTATTCTTTGAATGCTGCCTCTACCGACCCGGCCTGATTGACCTTGCTTGAACTCTGCCTGTAACGACCCTGGCCTGCCTGACTGACTACGCTTTTTGTCTATTCCCTGAACTGTTGCCTTGCATTCAAAACCTTGGAAACGCACCTTTGCTCCTCTCAAAGGCCCGAGGCCAAAGGCGGCTGCTACAAGTGGAAGACTGAGCCATGACCAGGGAGCTTAGAACTTGTTCGGAATTTAGGTAGCCGTACGTGACAACATATATATACAGCAACAGTGTCGGACTGGCCCAGCAGGACACCGGGAAAAAACCTGGTGGGACCTTACCCTTAATGGCCCCCCCGGGCCAGTCCACTCTCCCAATCGCCAAAAAGAAACGTTTTTTTAGGGCCGCGCAGCGCCATCTGTGCATGCATGTGGCACCTATTCATTCAGGAGCGCTGAGGCTTTACAACTTCATGCATGCAGCGCACGGCGCGTCATAGTAGGAGGGCGGGGGGTCGGAGGCGGCACCGGGCCCCCCAGTCCGACCCAGTACAGCAAAAGTTTACAATAAATTAAAAAACATATGTTAATGATTTTTTTTTATTTTCAAATCAGTCTGTTTCCAGGTCCTGTTGACTTGGATACTCTAAATAAAAAAGATTCTTAACAAAACAACTCATTGAGAAGCATATATGAAAGCATCTATTTGTCAGATCTATGCCTACTGAGGCACTATTAGGATGTAAACTGTTTATGTTACTATCAAGTGCATCTGAAATCTCTATTCCTTTTGGATCTTTTTAATGTCTTTTGTAACTGAACTGATACGCTAATAAAAAAAAGTAGGCTGACTCCCTTCAAGAAAACAAAATGATTTATGAATACATCATTACACGATTATCAATAAATATCTGTCACATCTCCCTCGTTATTTATGAGATTGGCGCCTAGGATCCATCAATATAAAAGTTGAGGTTTTAACGACTACAGCAACTTAGCGAAATGAAGAGTTTTGCATCACTTGCCTTAAAATATAATGAGATTCGAGGTAGTAAAGGCCATAAATTCAAGGATTACAAATGCTATTTCATTTGAGCATAATAATAACATATTCTATGTACTCACGAGGAATTTTATGGAAGTCAGCAGTTTTAGCTGTTTATTTATGGTAAAGCACGGCACTGGACAGTCTCATTATATTCTAAATATAAATCAGAGTCATGTCCTTGATAGCTGAAATATGATTGCGTGGGGGAATGATGGTTGTTACTCCTTCAAGGCTGTAAAAAGTATACAAATTAATAATGCCTTTGTTTTGTTTAATTGATAATTGAAATAAGGAAATCAAATGGTTTAGGTACATTACAATAAGATGGAGTAAGCAATTCTTTGAATGAAGGCGCAGCTAAAAACAACTTTAAGAAATGCTATTGCCAATGAGTCAGAGAGAGAAAGCTGAACTATAAAAAAACCTTGCATATAAATAGTACAGATTATATTCGCTGTGGTTGCCCAAAATATAAAAGATCTATAATAGGGGTCATATAAAAATGCCCTCATGACTCCCTGTTCCTCCCCTTTAGAACTGAGTGTGGCTTAACACAGACCACAATCAAAATGGAGTGTAGAGGCCTACAGCTATTTGAACAATGCACATAGTGGGCAAAGTGCAAAATATGACTTACCGGTACTGTTGCCCCTTTTTTTGCAAATTACATACTGGGGGTCATTTATCAACACTGGGCAAATAACCCATTGCAACCAATCAGATTGCTGCATTCAATATTCAACTTGCAGCTGGCTTTAAAAAGCTAATCACTGATTGGTTGCTATGGGTAACTGCCCATGGGCAAATTTGCCCATTGTTGATAAATGAGCCCCACTGTGTGGGGCATTATTCAAATAACTGCAGTCCTTTGTGCTCTGTATAAAGTGTGGTTTGTGTTAGTGTCACTTAGGGGCAGATTTACAAAGCTCGAGTGAATTTTCGAAGTTAAAAAAGTTCAAATTTCTAAGTAAATTGTTGGGTACTTCGACCATTGAATAGGCTGTATTTGACTATTCGACTTTGATTCGAACGATTCGAAGTAAAAATAGTTCGAATATTCGACCATTCGGTAATCGAAAGTCTCTTTAAAAAAACTTTGAGTTCATACTTCACCAAATTAAAGCTAAATTAAAGTGCAATTTTAGCCTATGGGGACCTTCCAGAGCACTTTTCTAAGTTTTATTTGGTCGAATAAAAATCCTTCGATCGATCGCTAAAAAACGTTCGATTTCTATTCGATCGTTCAAACGCTAAATTCGGTAAAAAATCCTTTGACTTCGATATTCGAAGGATTTCGAATTTCAACGTTTTTTTAACTTCGAAATTTGACCCTTAGTAAATCTGCCCCTTGATATTTCCAACTCTAACATTTCATTTATGTAAGTTCACCTGCCTTCAATACGTTAGAGTAAAATAGTAAAATAATGATTCGCTTGTAGTGAGTGCAGAAAAACAAAATATCTAACGGCACTTGTTTAGGATGACTGTGAAATGATCATTTGCTCTCTCTGACTTCAGAGCAAAATGCTGAGAGATAGTTTTATATATACAAAAGCTGTGACAAATCCAATTCAGTTTGGTTCTACTTCAGCTGCATCACTTGATGTGCTGTAATTATCATAAATTAGAAGATAAAAGAATCCTCTGGTGTTTGTGTTTTTATGTACAGATCAGCCACTGAAGGGAAAGGAACAACCTCACATCTAAAAGGATTGGGGATATTCTAATGAAGTAGAACATTGATTTGACAGTACCCTACTGCCACACATCAAGACTCTGTTCACAGTTGGAATCTATTTTGCAATCTGTAGATGAAAAAAAAACTTTGTCTAAAGTCACTTTTAATCTAATACAGTATTTGATGTATTACACTCGAAAAATATTTGATTATAGGAAAAATATGCTTCTGCGAGGGGGAAGCTGCCATAACGTTTACTTCTCATGACACATTCTGTAAAGGCACAGGTAGTGGTTTTGAATAAATGGGGAGGTAATTTAGGCCTTTGATTTGCTAAATAGGTAAATTTTGATTAAACTAATCTCTACAGCCATATGGGAATATCTGACATAAACTGGTAATACATTTCATAGGTAGGGTCCTGCTCTGGTGAAGTCTTGTAGCTGTGCATGTGAGGAGGTTGCCAGGGAGGGCAAAGTTTCAGTTTCGAGGTAAGGTTTGTGTTGTTAGGTGGGACCGTAGCTAAAGTGGGCTTTGTAGATTGGAGTCATTATATTTAATTTAAAAAATGTATATGGAGCCATGTAGAGATTTGGAGAAAGATGCAACATAGGAGACAGGGGAGGTTGATGATTCATGTAGCAGCATTTTGGGTGGACTCCAGAGGTTGACATATGAGTGAATGAAAGGCTATAAAGAGGCAATAGTCATTTAAGTAGGAGATGATGACGACTAGGTGGACAAGTATTTAAGTACTTTTCTAACTGACATAGTATTGTACATTTTTTACTTGTTGCTACCAATATTTTGTGAAAATTAGGATGTGTGAAATAGTGAAAAATGCAGAATTTAGCAGAATTTATAAGGACTTTGAGGCAGTGAACCAGTGTACTGGAGTAATATTGAAATTCTAGAATGATGGTTTCATTCTTTCTTTTTATGAAGTTCCAGGTGCTTCAATTGTGTGTGCCCCAACTAACAGCTTTTAACATTTTATTTAAATGATTGTTACCTGCTATGTTCCTTCAAGAATTCCCAGGTAAATTCATTGACAAACAAATTGAATCTCCTCTTGCTTCTTCAACGGCCTTCAAGATCAGGATTGCTTATCTAGCTGTACACAGTACAGAGTTGCAAGGCTGATAAACTGGCTAAGAAATAAGAAACGAGTGAAGCACAAGTACGCTCTATATCTATATATTCTAGGATGTCATTGGCTATTACCAGGGTAGAAGAGGAGAATTGCAGCTAAGGTCTCAGATTTAGCTTTCTAACAAACCATGGTTTTTTCCATGTTTTAGGTATCAAACTCCCTTCAGTATTTCTTAATAAAGTTTTATGAGGTTCCTATCTCCATTTGCCCTTTATTTGTTTTATAATGGTCAAGAGCACTCAATGCCAAAGTGATTTGTTCAGGGTCACTGCCACGAAAAACAGCAAGTGCAGGCGGTTGTCAGGCGTTAATGAATTTAAATTCAGATACAAGCCTGCTGCATTATTCTGGTTCAGTGCCACTCTATGACCTCTACTCGAAAGCCCTAATATGTGATTCATGAACTATCTACACACACTGGCCAAACTCTTTGAGACATAATTCTAAGAAAGAAAAGATTATGGATTTCATTTAATGTTTAAAGATGTGTTACGGTGCTTTAGCTTTTAGCTGCGGTCCAAGGAGCACACAGAGAAGTGATAAATCACTATATTGCTAGTCCACATACAGACATTGCACATTGTTAGCCGTACCAGCAAATGAATATACTGGATATATACTGTACGTGAGTTTATATTTTCTTGAAAGATTTATAGGAATGGCAAGTACCAATACTTATTTGTCCATTTTCACTAACAAATAAATCACATATGTAACACCTGTTGAAAACATAATTTTGTTTTGCTTTGGAAGCTACAGCTCCACCTACTCTGAAGATGTTCATTTGATCTTCTTGAGAGATGTTGGCAGAAGGGTAACCATGAACTCTTCTGTTTTTTAAAGGGGCTTGTGCTAAAAGACAAAATTTGCCATTGACCTGAGTTAATTTAAGATTCAAGCATTTGCTGCAAACTATTTTGCCATGGGTGCCAAGCAATCAGCACCAAAAAGTCAAACACATTGCACTTTGGTATAGTTTATGGGGTACTAATCATCCATGACATGCAGGTTTGCTTGCTATAATGCTCAGTATAGTCCTTTTACTAATTCACATTTTCCTTTTCAAAAAGTAAGTGATGACAAAATGAGGTGTGTCTAGAAATTGAAGAAAAAAATCTGCTATGTGCATTGTTATGCGATACTGTTACTATACTAGTTTTTGACATTAAAAATAAGAAGAAGATTAGATATGGGACAGGTAGGGGTCGATTTATCAAAGGTCGAGATGAATTTTCAAACTCAAAAAATTCTAATTTTGAGCTATTTTTTGTGTACTTCGACTAGGGATAAGTCCAAATTAGAAAAAATTGAAAAAAATTTGAAAACTGGAATATCGAAATTTATCATGTATTGTCTCTTTAGAAATTTGACTTTGAACATTCGCCATCTAAAACCTGCCGATTCCTGTTTTAGCCTATGGGGGACCTCCTAGAACCCATTTGGAGTCAATTGGTGGACTTTGAAAAATCGGAGTATTCAAATTTGATCGAATACGCTATTACTTCGATTAGCACAATTTGAATTCGGCTGAATACGGACCTATACGATCAAAAACGGATCTATTTGGCAAAAAAAAAACCCTTTGACTTAATTTCGGTTGGTCTTTTTGAATTTGCATTTCGAAGTTTTTCAGATTTGAAATTCGACCCTTGATAAATCTGCCCCATAATGCCAGAGTCAAGATTGACATGGGTGTCAAAGTTTGCGTTTTGCTAATTTTTCGCTGTTTCGTGAATTTTGAGGGAAATTCACACATTTTTTGCCAAGTGGGACAAGAAATGGGACAAATTCGGCCATCACTAGATAGCAAATATTTGGTGGGGGTCTTAGTTCTAGTTCTAAAATAAGTGATTTCCCTTGCTAAGTATCCGATTTATCTATTCGATCTATGACTTACATACACTGTATATCATATTTATCCAATAGTTTGTAAGCAGGTGGAACAACTTTTGTTCCTTTCTCCTTTTTAAATATATATATACATAACAAAACTACTCCCTTCTAAAAAATTTACAAGCATAGGTTTATGTTGTAACCGACTTGAAAAAAAAAACGTACTTAACTGTTGATTTAGTGGTTTCCATTTTCTTTCATCCTTTACTTTTGTTTTTTTTACTGCATTTCTTCTAAATACATTTTCCCTCCCAGGACCAGATAACACCACCACCAGCTGTACAGGAAGTCTGCCATTTGTATGGATCGGGTGCTAGTATATTCTAAGCACTGAAAGGATGGGCATATTAAATTTGGGCTTTGTTCTTTTCTGACTTTAATAAAAAAAAAGGAGTAAATCAAAATCAGATGGCAAAAGGAAATCGAAATTATCATAGGTTAACTGAAAAAGAACATGGATAACTGAATAAATTAATTTACCAAAGACAGTTCCAGCAAACAATCAACATTTGGCTTATTATTTTTGAGAAATCAAAGAAACGGAAGATGCCTTGCTGAACACTCTGATAATTGTCTGTAGAGCAGGCAATGTCTTGAGCCAAAATATGACTGGCACAATAAATGTGACATATTGTAGAACAGATAAATCCATAACAGGTTTTACAATCCAGCAGCTGCTTCTCAATTAGAAAATGACAACGGTATGTAGCTTTTCTACAGGTCAGATGACTGAACAATATCCTGTTGTATTTCTCTTATTACTTCAATGTAATGAACGGAAGCCGATTAGACAAGTTTTATAAAGCAATAAATTTTGAAAAGCAGAACCGAAATTAAATTTAAACAGATCATATTAAGATTTATCTGCAGCTGAAAGACACATAATTACACATCTTGTCTAAAAGTAAAGGCTTCTTATTCAAGCATCTCTGTTTTTAATGTCCTCATCTTCTATGTGTTACATCCATATATGCATCACCTTCACATGAACAATACATTTCTATATTTCAGGCAATTTATACCTGCACTGTTCAAGAGGAATCCATCGTTATTATCAATTTCAGAGCATTAAAGTTTATCCATTAAAAGGCTACTGTCGCCTGCAACCATATACAAAACAAACACACTGATCACACTGCAAACAAATACACATAAAGATATAAAATCTATATTAAGTTCTTCTGGCCATAGACTCCAGTAAACCTCATAGATTCCAGTAAACCTCATGCTGTTTAAATAAGCATATGCAATCCAAACCCAGTTTATGTTTCAAGGAAATGCTGCAAAACACATTCATCTGGATTATTGGTATGACCCTCTTGTAAAACAGTACTGGCAAAGTAGTATGTTTATATTTCACAGTGGACCTATGTTGAGATGCATAATCATCAACCTGTAGCATCTCACTTAAGTCTACATGGACATCTTAAAACATATACACTAAAATCCATATTACAAGCCTGATGCAGGTGTATTTAAACAGATCATACATTTTTACCAAAATTGACTGAGGAAAATCTACACTGACAGCATAATCTGCGTCTGATCTGCTCTGCAACATTCCTTAACATGGTCACCCCAAAAATGTATTGTTTTTGTTCCAAAGGAAGTGGTGCGGTCTAACCAACTTGTTATGCCAAGTGACTGGTCTACTATAAGACATCACTGCAGGGTTACTAAATTTTTTAACTTGGGCACATGACTTAGCAAATGCTATTTTGCTTTGCTGAAACAGTGAAAAATTAGCGAAACAAAGTGAAGTCAATGGGAGTCAAAATAATCTGACAATTTTTATGTGCGCGCCATATTTTTTCCAAATGCATTAAAGTCAATGGGCATCCGAATAATTTTGACGCACAAAAATTCTGACGCGTGCCCAAATTTTGACGCAATTAAATTTTTGTGTTTTTTGCACCTGGGGAATTTATTTATTATTTGATATGTCTCTTGGCAACACAATAACCAGTGATATAAGATCTGTTGACTGCAGTGTTTCCTTTCATAGGTTGAGTAAATATAGTTTCCCACTCTCCCTACAGTTGCTCAGAGCCCACTGAGCATGTGAGTGTCACAGTCACTTTCCAAGATGGTGACCCCCTGTGACAAGTTTGAAGTCCTGGATCATTGCCGCTATTGAGAAGCTGAAACTTTAGGCTGGTGCAATAAGTTCAGTACATAAAATATGACATTTTTAACCATATTGATTTTTAGGGTTTAGTTCTCCTTTAATATCATTAATCCCACGAAAAACTTTGTGTTGGCTTAATTGGCTTATACAGTAAAATCAACATAATTCTTGGCTTTATGTATATCTTTATTGTGGGATATGTACATATAAGCTTATCATACTTAGTGATGGTTGAATCTGTGCGTTTCGCAGAAAAATTTGCATTAAAGTCAATGGACGTCAAAATTATTTTGACGTGCGTCAATTTTGACGCAAACGACAATTTTTATATGCTCGACTATTTGGTCCAAATGCATTAAATTCAATGGTTGTCCGATTCATTTTAACACCACGCAACAATTTTTACGTGCGTGACGATTTTGACGCGCACCAATTTTTTTTTTACTTGCCGGAATTTTTGGCGCGAATTGTCACCACACTTTCACCAATTAATTCACTTGTGGCGAGACAACAGCTGCCCAGACCACACTGAGCATGTATAGAATCTAAGATGGCAAACTCCTGTGCAAAAATTTACTTACAGAGATTCTGAAATTTTAGGGATCCAGGCTCTGCATAGCTTACAGTTTAAATATGATATGATTAAAGGGATACTGTTAAGATTTTTATGGTGTAGTTTTAGTTTTTCATTTACATAGCTTGTATTGCAAATAATTCACTCTACCATATAAAATGTTATTCCTGAATCAACAAGTGTATTTTTTTTTACTTGTATAGTTGTTGTGTAGGCAGCCATCTTGGGTCATTTTGCCTGATACTTTGTTTTTAGAAAGAGCCAGCACTTAATGATTAAACTGCTTTCAGGCAGGCTATTTCTCCTATTCAGTGTAACTGGAGGAGTCGCTGTGGGACTTGGATTTTTAGTATTTAGTGCTATTCTCATATCTACCAACAAGCTGTAATCTTCTGTCAGGAAGCTGGTAACCTCATTGTCCCATTGTTAGGCTGCTGGGGAGGAAGGGAGGGGGTTGATATAGCTCCAACTTGCAGTGCAGCAGTAAAGAATAACTGAAGTTTATCAGAGCACAAGTCACATGACTGGATCACCTGGGAAACTGACAATTTGTCTAGCCCCATGTCAGATTTAAAATTTAAATATAAAATAAAAAACGGTTTGCTCTTTTGAAAAACAGATTTTAGTGCACTGGATCAGCACTACTAACTGATGGGTTTTGGGAAAAAAGCACGTTTTCAAATGACAGTATCCTTTTAAGGATTATTTGAATCTGTATTTATTTCATAAGGATAAAAGACTATATTTTGCCTGTAAAGGAGAAACAATTAATATAGATTATTAATATAATATACAGTATATTTACTATTGTTTGTATGTTTATATGCTTTCTCTGAAATAATCATTCCAACATAAAAAAAACATCTGTTATACTACAGTTTATGTAGACTTAATAGGTTGACCATCACAAAGTTCCACAACCTTGCATGTCCGAGCAGCTAATCAATAGCAAATAGAATCAACTTGTATAATGAAAAGACTGATATTTTTTCAAATAGTATGAACAAAAGTATTGCCTTGACAACTCTCTTGGTGCTAGCACAATGTTTTATCAAGACCCTAATTTACAGTTTATGTTTTGTACAACTAATGAGTCCTGAAATTTCTTCTGAAATCTTGAAGTATATGACATATTGACAATGACTTAATAGTCCAATATTTAGCTGGGTCAGTAAATGTCCTATCAGTCAGATATGAGCTGCACTTTATATCTTTTGTGGAGTTGCAGCAACTTTTTTTTCTTTCAACCTCTATCTCATCAGTTTTATTCCATGTTCCCAAAGTAGGTTGTTATGGCTACCCACAAGAAAAATAATTTCCTGCAATTTTATCTCAGTCATTTGTCTTGGATACAAATATACTGTAGATTAACCAGACTTCCATGGTAATTCATTGTGTAATTGTGTAAGGATCCATATGACATTCATTTATACTTCATAAATAACAACTACAGTATGTCATCCCAAATAAAAGAAGATTAAATAAATCGAATAAAGTGCCATCATAATATCACTTTGCCATTTTTATTGCTGCAATAAAAGTCCTTAACCACTGTATTCCCATGGAAATAACTGATTATGGGTGTAATGCAAAATGTAAAAAAAAAGCCTTGATGTAGTGGCTGTTATCTTTACAAGATAATTCACTGAGACTCAAGCAACACCACACTATGGTAAAGTACAAACATCAGAATTAGAGATTAACAATGACTGGTGCTTCAGGTAAAAACTCACTGAAATGAAAATGAGTCAGTGGTAATGTGCAATTATGTTGTGTTTAAGGCATTTTAATGATGGTCACATGAAGATATTCTACTGCAGATTGGTGAAAATTTAATCTCTGGCAAAATCAGTTATTTTGCTACATAACTAGTGATGAACGAATTTATTCGCCAGGCGAGAATTCATGACAAATTTGCGTGTTTCGCTGATGGCGAATAAATTAAATTTACTGTGAAAATTCGCTGGCCAATCGAAATGGGACAAGGCATCGTACACTTAGGGGTGCCAAATGTTAGTCAGAAGAAGACAGAAGTTTGTGAAACTCGAATTTTGATGCGTAAATCCTGATGCCGGCGTTAAAGTCAATGGTTGTTTGAATAGTGTTGACACGCAACGGTTTTGACACGAGTAACTTTTATGATGTGCGTCCAAACTTTTTGACAAATTGCGGAAATTCGCCAGGAATTCGCACCTCGTTAATTTACTTGCCCATCACTAATCATATTAACAATCTTTATAAATGTGTTTTCCTTGTCCTTTAAGAGAAAGAGGTACATAATTATTTTCAAAACACCACTTTTTGTGACCCTTTTACAATGTGACTTTAATTACATATTTTCAGAAAGTCTTCTTTAGTTAAAAGCTATATCTTCTACTTTATTGTTTGCCAATATGTCTTCTACTATGACAGAGATAAACCAGTAAAAACGAAGACATCTGTTCCTTTATTTTTCTGTAGTCTTTTGCATTTTGGCAAACAAATTCGTTCTTTGTTTTTGAAATTAACAAGCAACATAGTGACATTTATAGACAGAAAAACAGACAGGTAGGTGTTCTTGAGTGAGGAAATATATTTTATTGTATATGGTTTTGGTTAACTAATAGCTATATTCTGACAGTGACAATTTATGCTATACTATCATCTGCATCTCTGAAGAAATAAAAAGGGGGTACATAACGAGTGCATTATATTTTAAAAAGAACAAACATAGAAATATTAATTAAATCAAACTAAAATGGCCCATGCTCTTTGGTAAGGGGAATCAATTTCTAACAGTTCCTGACAATACCTGAAAGCTGCAGGAATTCCAGTATGAAATCTGAGAAATCTGAAAATATTTTTTAATGAGAATGAGCAATTTTTTTATTACCTGATACAGACCGCAGCAAAATTCTTGCATGGTAAAAAACATTACTTATCATACTTATGATTAACGGCATGGCACTAGTGATGGGCGAATTTTGGGCGTTTCACTGAAAAATTCACGAATTTCCTGCGAAATTCGCAAAACGCTGCCGGCGTCTCGTTTTTGGAGCCAGCATCCGTTTTTTTTCTGCCATCCTTTGTGAAATTGCGGCAGCGTCCAAAAAAAGGATGGCTGCGTAGATTTTTTTTTATGCTGGCGAATTTTTGCGACAGTTCCGCGAATCGCGGGAATTCGCGCCTCTCATATAAATTCGCCCATCACTACATGCCACCCAATGTATATTAGGCCCAGTGTCTCGAGCTTACTACCAAAAAAACATGTTTAATGACCCATCGTTAATCATTATTTGCAGATATAAATGTGAGCCACAAACCCGTTGTACCCATATTTGGTCAAGCAACTGTCATATGATTTTGTAGGCCATATAAACAATACAGTACATGCTATTGTCTAAATAAAACATCCTGTGCATAAAAGGTTACATTTACTTTACTGTGTACTATTTTCATGAGATTTTTTTGGAAAATCGTTGAGAAAGAAATAATGCATTGTTACAGATAGTATAAAACATCAACAAAGTAAAATATCAAACACAATCTCCCTTTTCTTGCAGTCAATTCAGGGCATGCATGGGAGAGCAATATTTGGATGTTATACAAGCCACATTCTTTTTCGTGTGTGCTTTAAAATAGACACAAACTCATTATGACATGTATATGGCCAGATGCAAGCAAAAACATATGGCACATAAAGGAAATATGTCCTTAGCTAGCACACAAACCTAAAAATCAGCAAATTCTATATGATAGCACAAAAGAGGGAATAAATAAACTCTGTTCCATAGTATTGAAAATGCATTTTTTTTCAGTGTCTTAAATCCTATGCACATTTCATTATTATATCATATTTCTAGTTATTGTCAAATAATGTTTTTCATAAAACAGCTGCTAGGGTATAAATGCATTGAGCTAGAACATTCACATAGGAACAAAAACATTCCGCACTTACCAAGTCACATGTAAAATGAGGTGGCTTTCTAACTGGGGTCTTTACAACCCTGTCAAAGTAAGATCAGTTCGCACATGCACAAATTGAGGTAAGTTTAAGAAGGGTATCACTACATATGTATTGGGGTACGTTTAAGTGGGGAATTGCTGCTTAAGATTAAATTAGGACATCACTGGATACCTTCTATATGATGTCATAGCTGGTCTGTCTCCCTCCTCCCTACTGCAGGTCTATCCAGGCCTGGATTTGTGGAAAGGCCGCCTAGGCCCGGGCCTAGGGCAGCAGGATTTTAGGGGGGCGGCATGTAGCCCAACCACACCCACATTGGTTCAAAAAAACTGGGGATGCGCTGGAGATACGATAATTTCTTTAATGTTCCCATTGATGAGGAAAATTTGCCCGAATAAAGGGGAGGGGACAGGGGCGACGAACGGCAGTGGGCCTAGGGGTGCCTTCTATGTAAATCCGGCCCTGGGTCTGTCCGGTCTTAGGCCTGGCAGGCTGGATGTGGCCCTCCAATTTTTTTATAGCTCCTATCCTGCACAAGAGCTCTATAGTTAGACTTGAATAATGTCTTTATTTTATTATAATCTGTCCTTCAAATATGTGGTATGTTTTATATTTACATTTACTGCATAGAAAATGTTGTAGAGCACATTGACAGGTGGTTTAGATAGTGAGACCTAGGGGAAACTATGACAGGTTTGAAAGAAAGGTTCTACATTGGAAACATAAAAATTAAAGTCAATTCTGTGCTTGCATATTATAATCCATTTGTTTATATTCAATCTCTTGGCCTAATAGTTGCCTAATACAAGTCAGAATGCCATTGGAATACCAATGCCATTGAAAATCGTTTTTAGTTTTCTATAGAGCACAATTTTATAAGCTTTAGGTCTTAGAAGAAGGAGCCCCTGCACCGTAACGTTTGGAATCCAAACTTACCCAAAGCCAAGTGAAAAATGTATACTTACGTTGCAGCTCTGCTGAGCCACCTTTTTCCGACATGAAACTGAGAAATGATTTATACAAGAAACATAATTTCAGGGGAGCAGAAGTGTGCCTTAAAATATTTAGAGGATTCTCAGTCAAATGTGTCTTTTAACAATTGACAAAAACTGGAGGAACAGGAATAGCAAACACACAAAATGCATGACAGCTCTTTCCCAAGCAATAATAAATCATTTATGTTTGTTCAGCTTTTGTATGTGATTTTCTTTTTCTTTCCCTAGATGCAGTAGTGATATGCATTATCTTTCTCTTTTGCCATGCTTAAAAATGATACAAAAAAAAATTAAATAAAATGCTTAACATAACATGTGACATGTTTTCCTTGTTTAAAAAAAAAATCAAAGGGTCGTCAGGCGCTTTTGATTGTTTTGATCATAGTACAGTTATTCATGAAAATCTACATTGAAGATTTTGCCCAATCTAATTATAGACAAAACAGATCTAAGGCTGCACATGTATAATCTTTAGAAGCAACTCTAGGTTACCGTACATACTCGATTATAAGCCGAGTTTTTCAGCCCCCAAAAATAAACTGAAAAACTCTACCTCAGATTATACTCGGATCAAGCGCAAAAACGGTCGCCAGCGTCCAAGAATAGTCTCCAAGAATATTCACCGGCGTCCAAGAATGGTCGCCGGCATCCAAAAACAAGACGCCGGCACCTCCAATGGGAGCAGAAACCCTAATTTTTTTGATTGAAACTTACCAGAAGCTGCTGCATTTCTCACCCTAGGCTTATACTTGAGTCAATAAGCTTTCCCAGATTTAGGTATAAAAATAGGTACCTCGGTTTATACTCGGGACGGCTTATACTCGAGTATATACGGTATGTCTGTAATGCAGAGTGGTCTTTAAAAATAAAACGGAAAACAAGATACACAGAGATTCCTCACTTTTATACAAACTGAATAACCCAACGTGTTTTCACTTTCCAGAAACTGGTGCCTCAACTGGATTAAAACATATAGGAAAAAAAACTAAGCAAATCCATAGTAAAATTATAGATTATGTGCATTTCCTGAAATCAGTGTAACAAATTGTTAGTCAGGAACCTTGTAGGCAGCTTGAACAATCAACTGTTTCATGAACAGGAGAACCCCGGAGGTTCTGGTTTTCACTGAATCTAATTTGGGGTCCCTGGAACATTCCGCTGTGGAAACCAACAGGGAAACTGAACAGTCCAGAAAGATTCCAGAGAGATTGCATAAGGCAAAGTATAGGCAAGGATCAGACAGCATCATAGTTGAAGAACTGGCAAGAGGTTCGAGGCAGGTGGCAAGATTCATAGTCAGAACAGGCAGAGGTTGAAAATCAGGCAAAATAAGAGTATAACGAGGCTTGCGCAAGATTTGAAATCAGAAGTCAGCTTACGCACTGACACAGAGGGGAAAGGGCCTTTTAAACAGTGATTGGTGCCAGGAGTTTGAATATTTTAACCAATCAGTGACATCACAGTGTTTGGTAATGCGGTGCTGTGATATAAATGTGACATGGCAGGCCATGTATGAATGTGAGTGTGATCAAATGCATTCAATATGGCTCCTTAATTGTAAAATGGATGTACTGATATTAGCAGGAGAACAGGGAATAGTAGGAGTTAAGGTGATAGACTCTCATATCTTATGCACATAGTTATAATCAACATACACAGCAATTATACACAGCAATTATTTTCATTCACATGGTTATTTCCATTTTTATGGTCATTCTCATGGCCATGTACTGGGCATGTAGCCATTATTATTATTTTATATGTCTATGTGTAATGATCTATTACTTTGTTATTGTACCAATATAAAAAGGAGCTCAGCTGGGGGGGCTTTGGGACTTCATCTACAAGCAGACGTGTTGTGTAGAATAATTGGTCTTGTAAGGACCATTGGCCGATTGATGTGCTCTGGGAGTCGCTGTATTTGATTTGGGCCCGGGGTCCCCCAGCTGATGTTCCTCTCAGAAGTCTGCCAAGGGAAGCTCGGCTAGACGTTGCGTTGTCTTCAATCGGTATTGTATTACTTTTCTTACAATATATTATTCTTCTCTAATGATGATCAATGTGTGTGTGTTTTATTTCCACCCCTATATTTGATAAGTCTACTGGGGGAAGTGCTCAGTTAGACATTTAGTTTGTGATAAGTCTGCCAAGGGAACTTGTAGCAAGACAGGTGCATACATCTGACATCACACCATGCGCAGGGGCGTAACTATAGAGGAAGCAGACCCTGCAGTTGCAGGGGGGCCCAGGAGTGTAAGGGGCCCAGTGAGACCCTAATTAATTAGCAATTTTAATATATCTTGGTAAAATAGGCCAACTTATAAATATTTTGGGGCCCTAAATTGAATTTGCTATGGGGCCCAGTAACAACTAGTTACGCCACTGACCATGCGCCACCGCAAGGGAGCAGGATTTCAACTGGGGACTGGCGTGCCAGTAGGTAAGTGAGAGCACAGGTCCTGGTGCATCTTACAATCAGTTAACAGTACGTTGGTGACATTTTTAGGTATCTGTAGAACTTTAATTTAAAGATTAATATCAAGCAGGTGACCTTTCCAATAAATAACCCCAACTGCAGCGTCACTTACACACTGTACATTTCAGATCTGTTCTCCTCAACATAAAAGATTACTATTGCTTATCTCCCAACATTTGAAAATTGGAAAGAGGGACAAAAAGTTTTGCCGTGCGTAGCTTTGTGGACATTTTTTACCACTCCCATTTTGTGCCCACACCCCCTAAATATCATGTCCATTTTAAAAAATTTGGCAGGTTATGGAAAGTCTGAATACGTTTCTGGGGGTTTTAGGGTCATGTTTTATATGTCATTACAGTTTTGCTAATGAAGGTGACATTTTCCTCTAAGCTGAAAACCCCAGTTCTGCCAAGAGACTTGCTTATCTTCAATAGTTAGAATTGTATCTTACAATTCTATTTATCTTAAATAGTTACATTTGTAGCTAATTGCATGGGCTGAGCATTATGTGCTTTCTGACAAAAAGCTTCTTATTTAATTAAGTTTTAGAAACTTTGTAACTTTTTCTGACGTCAGTGCAGGAGATCAAACAGAAGCTCTGAACATTTCAGTAAAAACTCTGCAGGCTGAGCTGTCAAAATCGGGACAGTCCAGTGAAAAAACTGGATAATTGGGAGGTATGTCATTGTGTTGTTTTATAAACAACTAATATGGATCCTCTTTTTCTGTTATTGCCATTCACTAACTATGTACCTTGAGTAGAAGGGATCACCGCCCTTCAAGCTAAGGCTTTATCTTAGAATGAAGATGCCTCTCTATATCATTTGGATAGGTCTCTATGACACAATTATCGTTACTTTCTATCCTGTTTATATTCTTAAATTTGAAGGTTACTCTTTCGCAATAAACAAGTACTATTGCTCTATCTGCTTTTCGGTTTATGAGTCCCTCCTGGGGTTGCTACATTTTAGTTCTGGCCTTACCTGATGATGATGATGTGAGGGGTGCAATGGGCCAAAGAGTGGCAGAGTTGTGACAGTTTGGGGCTGAGTTGCAAAGTGCCAGGAGCAGAGTCATGACATTTTGGGGCCAGGTGGGCTATACAGCCCACTGTGAGTAAGCAGTGTTTTGGCTGGTTTGTTACTGGCTGGGCCATTGAAATACCCAGGGCCGCATCTGCCATAAAGAAAAGTTTGTATGGCTTTTGGGACAGTTATTGGTTACCTAGCAACACTATTTGGAACCAGTTTATGCTTTTTTAGGAATCAAATGATGTGTGTGTTGAAAGTAAGAGCAGTATTAAGGGTACATTAAGGGGTTTATTTATCAAAATTCTAATTTATTTCACTATTTTTGGAAAGCCACTCTGACAGAATCCGCACAGACTTTTCACCTGATTTAACATATTTTCCCAAAAAATTTTTGTGTGGGAAAAGTCTCGCAAAAAAATAATAATCTGAATCTGCAATTTTTTTCTGTTTCGATGCACAAATATAACTTTTTTTTCCTCCGAAAAAATTGTGTTTTCCCCTTTAAAAGTCTGACTACAAAAAATTGGACTTTAATAAATAACCCCCTTTATGTAGGCACAACATAGCTCATTCTATAGTTCTTCTTCCTGAGGCCTATGAGTCAATACTATTGACTGAAGGCTAATTCTAGCTTTAATAAGAAAAAAAATCAATGGTTTGCATATCTCCTGATTAAATCTATAGCTCCAGACTTTTTCTATTTGACACGATAGCAGCAGGCAGAACAGCAGTTCTGTTATTTTTCCTGAGGTTGCTGATGAATTTCCATGGGAGGCTAATGGGCGAGAAAACACCGGTGTTTGAAAAAGACTAAAGTAACTGTGTCTTTTGCAGGCTGAGTTTTGTAGTTAGATTAAATATAGTTAAAAACCCAAAATGCTGTTTAACGTACTATAGAATCTGGGCAATGATTGGTAATAGAATATATTATTTTTATTGCTACTTCTACTACACTAGTTATATTTATATTTTACATATATCTGTTTACCCTGTATTTTATAACCTGTTGAGTCTTGCAGGTCCTAAGATAAACATTAACACTTAGGGATCTATATATTAGGCCTCAATGTTTTTAAAGGATTTATTACGCTCCAAAGTTGCTAAAAATCCAAATCCGAAAAGACTCAAGCTAAAACCTATCGAAATCATGTGAAGTCAATGGCAGATGTCCCTTTCACAATTGGAAAATGTTTTTTGCCTTCGTGATTTTTGAGGGTTTTGGGCTGTTTGATTCTGGTTTTCACGATTTGCACGATTCGAATTGTCGCTCAAGACTTTTTCCCACACATACAATTTTCATTCGAATTAAGCCAAATTGTGGATGGGAGTTAAATTTTTATTTTTAACATAATGAGAAAAATATGAGTTTTAATAAATACCACCCTTAGGGGCCGATTCACTAAATTCGAGTGAAGGATTCGAAGTAAAAAAACTTCGAATTTCTAAGTGTTTTTTGGGCTACTTCGACCATCGAAATGGGCTACTTCGACCTTTGACTACGACTACGACTTCGAATCGAAGGATTCGAACTAAAAATCGTTCAACTATTCGACCAATCGATAGTCGAAGTACTGTCTCTTTAAAAAAAACTTCGACCCCCTAGTTCGGCTGATAAAAGCTACCGAAGTCAATGTTAGCCTATGGGGAAGGTCCTCATAGGCTTGCCTTAGTTTTTTTGATCGAAGGATATTCCTTAGATCGTTGGATTAAAATCCTTTGAATCGTTCGATTCGAAAGATTTAATCGTTCGATTGAATGAATAATCCTTTCGATCGAATTTTCTGAGCTAAATCCTTCGACTTCGATATTTCGATCGAATTTTCTGAGCTAAATCCTTCGACTTCGATATTCGAAGTCGAAGGATTTCAATTCCTAGTCGAATATCGAGGGTTAATTAACCCTCGATATTCGACGCTTGATACATCTGCCCCTTAAAGTTCTATGGAAAATGAATGCTTCCAAAAAAAAAAAATGTTTATTGAACATTGAATGAGCTTTGACACTATGCAGCATGTCCTACAAGAATTCTGCAAGCATTAGACTAATGGTACATGTGATATTTTCTCTTAAAGCTCCTGGATTTGGTCAGAAAATACCCTATGTGATATTAAGCTTAAATCACTGTTGACTCTAAAACCTGCCGAATAGCTGTTTTAGCCTATGGGAGACCTCCTAGAACCCATTTGGAGTCAATTGGTGGACTTGATGGAATCAAAGTATATTTCGAATACGGACCTTAATTTCGGTTGGTCTTTTTGAATTTGAGTTTCTACGTTTTTTCAATTCGAAATTCGACCCCTGATAAATATGCCCTTAAATGTACATATACTTGCCAAGATATTGCAGTGCTTAACTGATAAAGTGGATAAAGATAAAGTGGAATTTGGGCTCCAATTTTAAAATGTCATTGAAATATATAGAAGTGTTCTGTGGAGGAAACCGAACTCTCGGTTTTACCTCCTTCTCCAAGTTTTTATACTGGGAACTTAACTATGTATTTCCCACAAGTTTAGCCAAGCCTAGGAGAATGATACTTGCAAAAAATAATCATCATGTGAGTTTGTATAGGTTATTTATTAAAGTCTGATTTTTTTTCTCGTTGGCCTTTTAAAGGGGAAAAACACAATTTTTTAGTGTAAAAGTACAAATGAGAAAGTTTTCTAATGCAGACCTGCTGAGTTCCTGTAAAAGTCAATGGGCGATGTCCCAAAGATATCCTGATCTGTGCTGGGTTTCCGAAAAAGTCGAGGTATTCAGGAGTCAAATCTGAAAAAGTCCCGGTATTTGGGTGGCAAACCCAAAAATGTCAAAGTATTCGGGTGTCAAATCGAAAAAGTATGGGTACTCGGATTTTTTTCAAGTTTTTTTTTACCACACAAGAAATTTGCAGGAGAATGTATTGATAAATAAGGGGAAAACGAGTGCAGATTTGGTCGGAGTAGTTTTCAGAAAATTCTGATAAGTTTTTGGATTTTGATAAATAACCCTCTAAATGTTTAATGATGCAGTTACATATTTTAGTGAAGTGAATCCCTTATGTCACTAATATGTTATTGCTAGTGATGGGACGTTTTTAGCAAAACGGCGCCAGCGTCTCATTTTTGACACCGGCAAAATTTGCTGGCGACCATTTTTTTTGGACGCCAGTGAAATTTTTGCGGCGGTTATGCAAATTTATTTGCCTGCGGTGAATCGCAGGAATTCGCGCCTGACATATAAATTCGCCCATCATTAGTTATTGCTATAACATTAAACATCAACCCATGATTAACCAAATGTGCACTTTTTGTACCAGAAACTATCATTTTGTTTAAAAAATGAATATCATGACTTAACCTTCTGAGTCTCTGGAGTCTTCTTTGTCATGTGCTTGCCATTAATTGCAATGTCATTATCCTTTTATGTCAGACAGAAAAATGTTAAGTCAACTAGGCTTCCTCTTCGTAATTCATTTTATTTTCTAATTTTCCAAATGAATCTCTGTTTCTGGTTAAAGACCAGCACAGTGTGATGAGTTCATTAGACTTGGGTGCTCATTCAGTGATTCACATTAAGTACTAGAAGATCTCTCTGTTAACAATAATTACTTGAGGTCATTACAGCTACAATGAGATCACTATTGCCAGAAACGTCTCGTATTGTTTTGGGTGAGGTCAAACCATCTATTAACTCTTATGTGATGGATTATTTAATCATCATGTATGTATTATCTAATGAAAATTAGTAACACAGGGGTGAATTATTTTGTACATTCTAGAAATACAGTACAGCAGCTGATTTTATTACAGTATATGGATGATAAAAAATGAAATTCTTTCTTATAACTATGACCTTTAGCGAGTAATAATGTTAGAAATAAATAGAATACGATCAGTCAACAGCGTTCTTAGGTATGTCAAATGAAGTCATGTTTGAAAATGTCAAACGTGCTGGAGAAATATTAAAACAGATAGTGAAATGCTATTACAGCTGCTGGCAAAATAAGTGAAATTACATTGTTTTCTTAGTGAAAGATGAGGCAGAATTTGTTAAGACAATGTTTTTTTGTCTAAGCCTGGTTCTTCCCACTCAAATGAATTACAAGCAATGTATTTGTTACACTTCATCTGTACCATGGGATCCTTCCAATGAGAAACCAACTTATAGTTTTTTGTTTCTACCCCTAAAGGTAACAATTTGAATAATGCCCATCATAGCGTGGAGTCTACTGCTGTTGTTGACAGATAAATGTATTTTAAAATGACTGCCAATGGCAGATTAAATAAATAAATTGAATAAATATAATTTACTTCAGTATAAAATAATAATGCACTTTAAACATACAAAAAAATAGTGAAATTACCTGTAGCAACTGTCTTTCTCTCTCTCTGACTTACAATCTTGTCCTTGGGGTAAAATTATCATCCAATCTCAACCGTGTGTCTCTATCAAGTGCCTGCATGGTGGACCACTAGGAACATATAACTCCTACTACAAACACAACATTCAACAGTAGGGAATTTACTTTGTTTATTTTCCTTCAACTTAAACTAGCAATGTGCTCATTTAATGGTAAACAAAATAATACATTTTTCCATTCACGCTTTACAACAAGAGTTTTTTTTCTCCTAGATACAACAACACAGCAATGACAAACAGGGCAAATAATCAAGGTGCTCTCTGGTGCCTATCAATCCCTTCTCTCATATAGCTTCCATGTCCTATATGTTTTCTATTTTTCTTATTACCTTCTGCACTGTAGCTACTAGCATGAGTGGCTTAATTTTACCTTTCATGTGTCCCACAATGGGTGCCAGATGTACAGTAGCCCTGGGAAGTTGCCAAATAAATATCTTAATGTGCGAACTTTTACTTTTAGTTTGTCCACTAGGTACACAAAAGAGGTGTGTCAAAATAACAACATTTGACCCTCTTACCATGCCCTATTCATATTAATATGTTGTGAACTGATGTGATAAGGGACATGTGTCTTAGATATTATGTTTGCTTTGATAATAACATGTAATTACTTCCTTTTGGTTGACTATCTAATAGTTATTTAGTTTGTTACACATATACCCCCTTGCTTACTTCCCTTTCTCACCTACTCCACTCTTTTCTCTCCTCACCTTTACTTGCCCCCTCTTCCCCATACCTCTTGCTATACTTTCTCTCCACATTCTTAAAGGACCAGTAACATCAATTTTTTTTTAATTTCATGGTATACAACAAAAAAAACCCCACAAAGACAAATAAGTCTTTATTAAGAAATAACTTACTGAAACTCTGCTTGCACGCGTCTTTAGAAAAGGTGATCTGTCGATCCATGGTGCGGCGCTCAATTTCTCCTCCGTGCCTTCTTTATAGGAGATAGCCATGGAGGAGAAATCGAGCACTGCACGATGGATCATCGCCCAGTCGCCTTTTCTGAAGAGGAGCATAAGCTGAGTTTCGGTAAGTTATTTCTTAATAAAGACTTAGCGATTTCAACGTTTCATTTGTCTTTGTGTTTTTTTTTGTTGTATACTAACAATTTTTTTTAAAAAAAAAATTGATATCACTGGCCCTTTATGTTATACCTTTGTTTTTGTGTTGATAGATCTTTAATATATGCAACAACAAAAAAAATATATATTTGGAACAAAATAAAATAAATAATTGCCAATGTAATTTCCTTAAAGCAAATTATTTCAATTTCTTTCAGATATCACGCATTTCATGTTTCTTATGTATGAACATTAATCCTGCTCTGGATTTATGTATTTGCCATTAAGTGGGGAAAAAATAAACAAGATATCACACTTTTATTACACACTTCACTAATCATGCTCAAAGTTTAAAATAAAAGCTCTCCAGTGATTTATGTGGTAGGCTAAAAGTGATTGATTAAACTGTCACATATTCATAAACAAAGTACATGACACCTAATTCCTTTCTTCTTCCTTTCGACTGTATCTATACTTATAATTAATTTCTTACCAAAGATTAGTTTTAAAACTAATATGTTTTGTATGATCTAGAGTTTGTTTTACTACTAAGTTCTCGATTTGGGGATCTGCTTTTTTCTTATTTTAGTGTGCTTTAACATTACACTGTGTTGTTTCTGCTTCCAAATTGATATACATCATTAGTAGGTGTCAAAAGAATTAACTGTCTTCTCTGCTTTACAACTGGATTGTTCAAATGGTAAATATCTTACAAATACAAATATAAGGTATATTCAAATATTTTTCTTTTTTTCTTAATAGGCCAAAAGAAAACAGTGGTAAGTACACCGGTTGCAAATGTAACTTTAATTTAGCTATGCACAAATGACCTACTGACTTAAGGACACGTCAATGTCATAGACAGGACAAATCCATGTGGATAAAATCCTAGTTATCAACAATAGCATACTAAATGCTCATTTATTCCCCTGTCTCCATATAAATGCATATATTCTGTCACAGTTGGTGTGCATGGATTATCCAGCTGCTGCTGTCTTTGCTGTCTTTGGAGGTTAACCTGGAGGTGAAATATATGGCGATCTTATATGACAGAGCATGATAACAGTGTAAGAAGAAAAATACAACAAAGTAGGGTCACCCATTTTGACCTTTAAAAACATATGAAATCTCATCTTTTGCTGTAAGATGTAAAGGTAGAATATTTTGACAAAAATAATTTATAATATGCCCCAGGCAGCAAACAAATACTATTACATAGACTCCATATTGCCTAAAATACTGTATTGCCATGGTTTTCATTGTTCTCTAATAATGACTGCACAGAATCATTTAAAATGTAAACTAACTAAAAGACAGCTGCTCTACTACTTATTTAGAAGATCTTTATACCATGGAGTTTTGCATATTGTAGACTGTTTGCCCAAGTGTTGCTCCATTGTTCAAGAAGGAAACATTTTGGTTTTTTAAGGGAAGTGATAAACAAGGTCCACTCTATGTTCCTGTATAAAAATACTGAATTAAGAGACTAGACAAGCCACATAAGGTGTTTCATCTTTCTACTGAGTAGGTTAATCATTAAGCAGGCTCGACTAGGGAACCTCAGTTAGTTTCTTTTTTTCAATACGAGTGGTTGTTATTGCTTTCTTATATTGGAAATTCTTAAGGAAGCATGATTGAGCCAAATTTGTATTTTCAATACTTTGTAAATATGCCTATAAAGTAATAATCTAAAGAACAAACGTCTCAACCTGCTTATTGGTCAGTAGTTAGTGCAAGCAAAGTATTTACATTTATCATCTTTCCATTTTCCACTTGCCAGCTCTAGTGCCTTAGGCAAGATACTTTCTTTTCTTCAATTCTGAAAGCATGAAATGCTGTGGCCATGCATTCCTACAGTGGACAAGCATACAGATTAAGGAAGAATGAACATAGCTTAGACAATATCAATCAATAATTGATGAGGCATCCACTAACATTACATTCACATGTCATATTTTTTTGTTTTTTCTTTGTAAGGTGAGGACGCGAGGGATAGTGGCCTAAGATTGCTTCCAGATATATTGAAAGAGCTTTGTTTAAATAATGCAATGGCATGATTCAAAGACACATTGACAATACGTGAAGTATGGGGAATATATAGGAAGGAAAATACAATATCTAATTCGTAACCACAGGAAAACACCTACTACACAAGCACATCAGATTCAACCTATTCTCATGGAACCAACCGTAAAAACAAAACAGAAACCATAGTTCATTCAATTTTGCATCTGATTTGGAAAAAAAAATCTCTGACCTCTAAAATAACTAAAAGATATTATAGTTGCACTGTCATTTATCAGGTGAAGATAGTAGAGTCCCATAATGTCTACAGAAACGAATTTAAAAGTTCTCTTTAGGGCAGAGACACATTCTCAGATTTGGGGAGATTAGTCAACCAGCAACAAATCTCCTCGAAACTAAAATGTAAATCGCTGGCAGGATGGCAATCGTTGAGCTTCATTTTCTGAAGTCTACTGATGTTGCCGCACAAGGAAACTTTGGCAACTCCTGAAAAAGAAATGCTCAGAGCCATCCTGCCGGCGATTTAGATTCTAGTTGGCGGGAGGCAGTTTGAGGAGAGTAGTTGCCCGAAGAAGAGGCGATTTATCGCTGGGCGCCTAAATCTCCCTGATTCTGAGCATATGTCTCTGCCCTAAAAGACACTGGAATCCATTTACAAATAGTAACAGTATCCAGCCTTAGATAGTAGGACTGGTCTCAGGTTCAACTGTTATTTTCTGACTAATGTTTACATTCACTGATACTGGGTTCAAATATGTCAGAATAGTTACTTGCACTTATGTATAGGCTAAGTTTACTGAACAATGTACAATGGGCCACATTCAAATCAATGAGAAAAAGATTTATCATGTGAAAACTCAAGGACAAGATTCTATATTTGATGCAATTCAGTTCAGAAAAAACTCATCTCACGGTTTATCACAAACTCCATGGAAATCTATGGGAAATAACTTGAACTCAATTAGTGGAAAATTATTTTCTTCTTGATCGATTCTCGCCCGGGACTTTTCACGTAGTAAACTGTGAGATAACTTTTTCTCACTGAATTTGGCCCAATGTTGGATAATCCCTATTTTTGTGTTATTTATAAGTAATTTATATTCACTATATCAATATCAGGGAACATGCTTTGGATCTAGCTGCTGTTTGATCAAATAAGTGATGCAGAGCCTTTCCAGAAGTACTTAGTACTTGTTAGTAGTATATAGGACAATTAAGGGTGACTTTACAAACTGGGAGCAATGTTTGAGGCTTCTTCTGAGAGTAGGATTATTTTTCTCATCACCTACTATTCTACATTCCACCTTCACATACAGTAACGGAAATGTCCAGTGTGCCAACACTGACTACTGTCTAAAATTAATAAGGGAAAAGACCACCATTAGTTTGCTCTACAATTGTAACTCTTACGTATACAATGTGTCTGAGGCAGAAATTATGTTTTAAATTGGCAAAGCCTGAGTGTAGCTTTTTTTGGTATCCTGTACCATTTATATTTATATTTGTAGATCTACTTTTAACCTTCTTCACTTGGCAAATGTCAAATACTAAGACATTTCCAGACATCCCTCTGCAACCTTTTCTAATACCTGTCTGGTAAAAAATATATACATTACTTTCATCTCATTTGTATTATTATTGTTGTTATTATTATTATTGCTTTACTCCTAAAGGGCACAGCAGCATAAGCATATTCTTGGCTTTCTTTGTTCCTAGTCATTGATATTGAGGTCCTTTTTTTTTTATTATGATAAAGTTTTCTTCCAATTTATTTCATGTGATGCCCTTATGTGCGCTTGTGGTGCCTGCAGAAGGAAAAGGTTTAGATATTTTAAAATTTGCTTTTATTAATACATTTTCAAGTCATTAGTTCCTCTGGTTGGTCACTCCTCCAGAAGGGTTTGTCAACTGATTGGGATGTGTATTGTGGTATCAGCTAACATATGTATCATACTGGTACACTCAACCAGTATGTGACCAGCTTTAAAACAATATCTTCTTGCAAAGGGGTGGGGGGAGGGGGGCGATTATGTATGAGTGGTCTAAGGTGCAGCCCTGACTGCAAATAACACTTTGGGGCAGATTTATCAAGGGTCTAATGTCGAATTTGAAAAACTTAAAATAATAAAAATAATTCAAAAAGACCAACCAAAATTGAATCAAAGCTTTTTTTTGGCCGAATAGGTCCGTTTTTGATTGAATAGGTCCGTTCCCCCCCCCCCGAAAAACTTTGATTTTTCAAAATCCGCCAATTGACTCCAAATGGGTTTTAGGAGGTCCCCCATAGGCTAAAACAGCAATTTTAGGTTTTAGATGGCGAATGGTCGACGTTGACTTTTTAAAGAGACAGTACATGATACATTTCAAAATTCAATTTTTTACATTTTTTTCAAATTCATTTTGAATTTGGACTATTCCCTAGTCGAAGTACACAAAAAATAGCTCAAAATTTGAATGTTTTTTTAATTCGAATTTTCACTTCGACTTTTGATAAATCTGCCTCTTTGTATCTGTATGCACAGATAAAAAGCACAAATTACCCAAACATGTTGTGTATAGCTATAATTAAACTTACCACTCAATAGGTAAGGTTTGAAATGAGACTTGTCATTTTCTGATCATGTTTCACATCCTTTGATATAAAAAAATAACATTCATTTAAATTAAAAGATGTTATAGTTTTGAATCTTTGCTGAAAAAATCAGTTGTGTAAGTAGGTGCTGCGGTGTATTGCTTTATATTTAGCAGCATAACTTGCAATTTACTGACACTTAAAGGAGAAGGAAAGGTAAAATACAAACAAAAGTTGTATAGATTGCCCACAAAATGGAGAGATTCTTACAGGATGCCTTGCTCTATAAGTTTTCCCCTCTTTCTGTAATCCAATATAGTTGTCAAAATTTTTGTAAGGTGCATAGAAAATAAAATCTGTCTCTCTCTCGCTATACAAATCTGATCTAATAGTAGTAAAAATTTAGCAAGCCCTGCGCATGCATACAATAGCCTTTTGTTCCCCCATGCAAGCGGCGCTACTGTGGTCAGGTGTCCAATGGGAACGATCGCTACCGGTTGCTATATCGATCCTTGGCATAGCTTGCGCTGACTAATGTCAGAACATTTCAAAGATTTCACTGGGTATAGAGACGCAGCAAAGAGAGGCTGTTTGTGGCTTTACTTGTTTAAGTGACGCGAGAGGTCATGGACTCAATTTAGCGCATGGGCAGTTCAGACAGGGATACACAGGACGTGACGTGCACTCTGTTAACATGGCGGCCGCAAAGTTTAGAATCGGCAGAAAATTCAACAGGACGGTGTGAGTGAAGGAGAACAAATTGGGCAGCGAAAGTAATGTGGTTCAGGAGGGGAGCACCCAAGCAACATTTAAAGATAGGTTTAAAAAATTACCTTTCCTTCTCCTTTAAGAACTTTAGTTAGTACGAGTTTAACTCGACTGCAAAATAAATCCTGATGCTTAAAGTTTAAGCTGGCTGGTGATTCCTATTAAATGCTTAAAAATGGGAAGATGAATAGACATATAAATGCCATGTGAGATTCCCAAGAGCGTTCGTCGGACCAAGAGAATATGAAGCTGTCATCTGCCTTCTCCTTTTCTCTGCTTCAATACAAGTACCAGACTTTGCCAGACATTCAGGCAAAACAAAACACTTAATCAGTGTTAAGGATACATCTGTTTCCCCCAGAGAGAGCAGCTGATCACTTCTGTTTGTTTACAACAGGTTTATAAACATTAGTGGACAGGGATGGATTACTTTAATGCCACAAAAAGTCCATCTCTTTGCATTTCTCTGAACTAGATCTGATCTTGCATGTGCTATACCGTTACTTAAGCAACAGTATCTTAATATGTAGTATAACATTACATTTTTAATAAAACAGTAGAAGCACATAAACTAATTGAGCATATATAATGGAAAGAAATATATGCAGAATGGAAAATACAGATACATACCTACATAGGAATCCCGTTATCCAAAAAGCTCAGAATTCCTGAAAGTCCATCTCCTACAGACTGTAATTAAATCATTACAATTATTACAAATTATCCTCTTAGACCTATTAAAAGCAACTTTTTAATTTGTTTTGATTATATTATGATTTATCATTCCAACCTGCAACTGAAAATTCTAAGTATATGGTACATAGGGGCAGATTTCTAAGGATCAATTTACTAAGAGTTTACTAACAGGCGTCAGGCGACTTTTCACTCTGGCGAACGGACATTACTCTGCAAATTCACTAAAATGCAGATTTTACTGAACGTTATCTCTTTTGCCACAGTTGCCTTCACCACCTCAGACCAGGCAAAGTGCTATAAAGCAGCTAGATCTTCCTCAATCTTCTGTCACTTACATCATATCCTGTGTCAAAGTTCAAAAAACGCTGGCGTCTTTTCCTTTTTTCAGCGTGATTGCATGCAAAAGTCCTTACCAATTTGTTTTTTGGGGAACCTTTTTTTCCAGACATTTACTAACATATAGGGGCAGATTTACATAGGGTCGATATTCAACTGCCGAATGTAAATCCTTCGACTTCGAATATCGAAGTCGAAGGATTTACTGCAAATAGTTAGATCGAAGATCGAACAATTAAATCCTTCGAATTGTTCGTTTCGAAAGATTTTAATCCATCGATTGAACGATTTTTCTTCTACCTAAAAATTGATAGAAAGCCTATGGGGAGCTTCCCCATAGGCTAACATGGCACCTTGGTAGGTTTTAGGCGGCGAAGTAGGGGGTTGAAGTTTTTTTTAAAGAGACAGTACTTCGACTATCAAATGGTCGAATAGATTTCGAACGATTTTTAGTTCGAATCGTTTGATTCGAAGTCGAAGTCGTAGTCGAAGGTTGAAGTAGCCAATTTGATGGTCGAAGTAGCCAAAAAAATCATTTGGAATTCAAAGTTTTTTTTATTCTATTCCTTCACTCAAGCTAAGTAAATGGGACCCATAGAACATTAGTTTTACCACATTCATATGTAGGGCATTATATTAACTCTCTTGCCTTTATTAAGGTTCCCTGGACATGTGAACTTAAACCATTTGAGCAACATTTGTTTAAAGACGTCCATACAAATTTAAATTTCCCACCCTATGCTAATTGACCTGAGTGAAAGATCACTAGCGAAGTTTCGCTAGGCACAAACGAATGCTAGCTAGCTCATTTATTCGCCATGTGTGAATTTGCTTCAAATTTGTGCATTTCATGGTGAAGCGAAACGGGACAAATTCGCCCATCACTAATGCTAGTGCGTCTTCATTATGAAATGCTCGCACAGCCGAAGTAACACTAGTGGAAAGTTGCCAGTGCTCGACTCCTGGGTACAAAACTTCACATTTTAGTGAATTAGCGTATTTGTGCCTGGCGAAGTGTTGTGATGGGTGCGAAGCTGTCGCTGTCGAAAATTTGCCCATTAATGAATCTGCTCCTGGGAGTCAATGCTTCAGTAACCAAAAAAATAAAAATAGATTAACTATTGAAGAAGCTTTAATGCCATTGTTATTCTTATCATTCATTGTTTCTCTGTCTATCTTTTTTGTATATCTTTCTGTTCAGGCCGTCTATTTTTCATAATCCTCTCTGCTGCCTGGGTTACTAGATAATTAAGCAATCAGAATGAAAATGACATGATAAATTAGTAAAAAATTATACTTACAAAAACAGTTAGGAAATTAGACCAGTTGCACTGCCATTGTTTACTGTCAGTGTTGGACTGACTTTCCAAACTGTTTTTCCTCTTCTCTTCACTCAACCTCTTTATTCTCCTATTCTTTTATCTCTACTTACCATACTCTATTCTTCCATTATTAAACCCCTTAAATAAATAGGGAATGACCATGAAATAGGCCAAAGAAGCATGAGGGCCGACTGACACCTGGGCCCACCGGGAGTTTTCCTGGTATCCCAGTGGGCCAGTCCGACTCTGTTTACTGTGTATTAAAAGTTAATATTAAATTTTAAAAAAATGTTCCCTTTCCAAATTTCTCTGTAAGTGAATTGTAGATCCCTGCAGTGACCGTACACTTTTACAAGGCATACTTTTAGTTAGGGGCCGATTCACTAACTTCGAGTGAAGGATTCGAAGTAAAAAAACTTCGAATTTCGAAGTGTTTTTTGGGCTACTTCGACCATCGAATGGGCTACTACGACCTTCAACTATGACTATGACTTCGAACCGAACTATTCAAACTAAAAATTGTTCGACCATTCGATAGTGAAAGTACTGTCTCTTTAAGAAAAAACTTCGACCCCCTAGTTCGCCATCTAAAAGCTACCGAACTCAATGTTAGCCTATGGTGAAGGTCCCCATAGGCTTGGGTAACTTTTTTTGATCGAAGGATATTCCTTCGATCGTTGGATTTAAATCCTTCGAATCGTTCGATCAAAGGAATAATCCTTTGATCGTCCGATCGCATTATTTGCGCTAAAATCCTTCGACTTCGATATTCGAAGTCAAAGGATTTTAATTCCCAGTCGAATGTCGAGGGTTAATTAACCCTCGATATTCGACCCTTTGTGAATCAGCCCCTTACTGTCTGTCCCGTTCTAAATAACAGTAGAGTCAAGGAGTGAAGTATTTTGAACAAAGGCCACAGCAATTATTTTACTTAGACTAATGGTGTGCCAGATGCATCAAAATGGTCTAGCTGATCTAAAAGCAGGCTCTTGACTCACCATTATGTAAAATATGATCAATATATTATTTCCCTGGACATATTCTATCTCAGAACTCACCGGGATAACCCCGCCCCCATGCCCCATCAGAAGGACCCTCCCCAAAGCTTTAAAAGCCACCCCACCCCCTCTATGGCGTTTTTTTTTCCTTCTGCTTTCCTTGCTCCATTGAAACCAACATTTTTGCCTTTTAACCTTTGGAAAGCATTGACCAGAAATGGCACCTAGGGACTGGGGTTTTTTGATCCATGAGATCTTTTCCCCTGCACATTACCTCATATTTGGGACCTTCAGGGCTGTTCAGCTGTTACAGTATGCTTGATCCCATGTGCCTTCCTGGCTGTCTGTATGGCATCCAGCGGCAAATGCCTGTCCCCCCATCCATGTGCCCTCCTGGCCAGCCTAAAAGTATCCAGTGGCAATGGTATGTGGCCCTGCACCCCTGTATTTTTTGCTGATGGGCGAGGGAGGTGGAAGGTTAGTAGTACTCTGTATTTTGTTAGTGGCCTGAGTCTGACAGTTTAGTTATATGGTATTCTTTGAATAGAACTGCTAGTTCTCTAGGTTATATGTTTAGAGACTTGGACACATGCTTAGGTATATTCCAATTGTGATGCATCTCAATCTGTTCTGTTTCATCTGTATGCCTCTTCATAAATAAGTTCTGTATGTTGGTCCTATAATTGGTTGACACTATGCACCTCTCGCTATAGTGGTGTGAGATGGTCTGTCTCAGGGTGAGTTCCCTTTTAGGACTGGGTCCTAGCAGGATTTTCTTCCTCTTCGTATAATTTGCTATAGGGATATGAGATGGTCAGTCTCAATGTGAGTTCCCTTTTAGGACTGGGTCCTAACAGGATTTTCTTCCACTAAGTATAATTGTTCATTGCTCTCTTCCTCTAGGATTGGAGTTGAGATCAGCTAATCCTATAAGATGTCTCCTGTACATTACTAGGTTCTGCACCTGGAGCTGATAGTATGTTGAGTGTTGTACTTCCCAACAGTAAGTACTGCAATATTATCCAGGAGTCTATTAGAGCCTAGTTCCCTCCCAACTGGGCATTAAGCTTGCTATGTCCCGGTGAGTTCTGATATGGAGTATGTCCAGGGAAAAGGGAAAATTGTATCATACTTAGCGTAATTTTCCTTTCCTGGACATACTCCATATCAGCATAGCGAAATTGCTTAACACAACTAAAGTGTTATGCAAATGGCTCTGAACAGGTACAGAGAGCATCAACCACACGAATTACCGTGTTTTACCTTTTGATGTCTCCTTCTCTAGAAGTACTGTAAAAGGACATAAAGGGGGTTATTTACCAAAGTCCAAATTTTTCTCAGTATTTTCTGCTACAAACTCTGATCAAACCCACTCAGTTTTTTTACGCATATTTTGCGGGGAAAAAAAACAGATTTTCACGTTTTTTTCAGGTATTTAATCTTATTTTCAAGATTTTTTCTGATTTTTCATTCGATTCTCATTGATTTTTTCAGATTTTGTCCAAAAACGACAGGGTATTGCACGAAACACAGCACACATCAAAAAATCATTGGGACTTCTCCCATGGACTTACAGTATATGCAACCTTGACAGGTCTGAGATGCCGGATTTTCAGATTCAGACTTTTCTATTGTCGGGGTATAATAAATTCCAAAAAATTTGTGATTTTTTTAAAAGTCTGATTCTATTAAAAAAAAACACCAATTTGGAGTTTAGTAAATAACCCCCTAAAAGTTTACACTTAGGGGGTTATTTATCAACGTTCGAAGAGAGAAAAGAGAGAAACTCCAACCAAATGCACATGGGTTTTTTTTTTGGCTTATTTTTTTTTTATTTATTAATAGACTGTACCAAAAATTTTGTTCATGGGAAAAAATCTGAAAAAATAGTAAAAACCGTATATTCACCCGATTTTCAAGATTTCTTATGCTTTTTGCCAGAAAACTCCAAAATCTTTGGGGTATTGCACAAAACCCAGCACACATAAAAAAATCATTCAGACTTCTCCCATTGACTTATATACAACCAACAGGTCTGAGATGCTGGATTTTCTGATTCAGACTTTTCCATCCCCATTGTTTAATAAATTCCAAAAAAAATTTGATTTTTTTTCACTAAAAATTAAGATTTTCTACTAAAAAAAATTTTTTTTGAGTTTTTGGCATTAGGAGTTTAGTAGATAACCGCCTTAGATTCCACTACATCAGATTGTTTGTGAGCTTCATAAACTACAAACATGTAATATTTTTATATACCAACATTAATCAGGTTATTACCAAGATCATTAACTAGTTATTTCACATAAATGCGATGGCCTTGGAATACCTATACAATCAATAGAATGGTAAGTTCCTGAATTAAATCACAGCACCTTGTAATGTTGAATAAACCTTTTCTTTATTTACAAAGGCTGTTGAATTTTATATTAAGTGTTTTTCAAACCAACCTGGATTCTAAACAATAATGACTTTTTAATGTGGATCTGTGATTACATTGTCATAGTGAAATACAGCAGTCTTTGGCTGCATTCGAAATGAGCCTGCATGGGAATTACTCCAAAGACCTAGATTACCATAGCCCCAGGTAAAGCAATCTTCATAAATAAAACTCCAATCTAAAGTGACCTGTTATCATAGACCTGTTTCGGACAACTTAATTTCCCAGGTACATTGTGTAAACAAGTTTTTGACCTATTGTTACAAAAGCCACTTTCCTATTGTTATCAGGAGTGATTTAAATTGCTCCTGTTTTCATTTCTTTGTTCTGTAAGTATTAAAAGACAATTTGGTTATAAAATCACAGCTTGCCTAAATTATACAGCTAGATTTAGTAGTATCTCTGCATGGTGTCTCTACATTATATTGCAGCTATGAGTAGTTTGACTTTTTATAGTCTTCCATTCATCATGTATATTTCTATAGACGGTTACAAAGTTTTCTGGGAAAGTGGTCATAAGTCAGCCTCATCCACATTGAAAGCTTTAAGGGTCTCTCATGCAAGCATATGCAAATCTACTAATGCTCCTTTAACTTTACAGGTCTGTCTGCAACTATTGTAAAATAGGATGCCTATGCAGAATGACTAGTCAATTTCGATGCCCGCGACAATTTTTATACGCGTGCCTATTATGTCCAAATGCATTAAAGTGAATAGGCGTCCGAATTTTGCCGCTCAACAATTTTTATGTGTGCGACTATTCTGAGGAGCGGCCAAATTTTTTTGACGCTGCAAATTTTACGTTGGCGAATTTTCCTGGCTATTTCGTGAATTTATTTGCTGGCGGTGAAACACAGAAATTCACCGCAAATTCGTGCCTGGCAAATTTATTTGCCCATCACTAAGTAGGACCTTAAGAGAATGTTTTTACTGTCACTAATATGATCTGGGGAAAAAAATTATGTTTTGATAGGACAATCCTGATGTCAGGAGGACCTCTCCTCCTAAAAAGATATTTTTCTTTTGAGTCATATTAATGGCAGAAATCAATAGGCAAATTGCCTTGCATTATTCTTATGTGTCTATATTGGATTTTACTTTTATCTACAAAAAACAATAAAAGACCAGTTCAGATATGGATTATGTCTATGCAGACCATGTTGCTAGGGTTGAACAAAGTTTTTGCCTGGTACTAGGGACACACCAAATCCTACATTTCAGGATTCAATCTGAATCCTTTAATGGAACATAATTAGGTATTCAAAAATTTACACTAGTGTAAGTGGAAAATTTTGAACATTTTGTAGGGTTACGATTGGGTTTGGCAAGGTTCTGGTGCATCTCTGCCTGCGTGAAATTTGCAGTTTTGCCAGTTTTAGCATATGTATTTCACCAAAGAAACGCTCTGCATCAAGATTGTCTTTCATGATACATCCTTTACTGCCATGCCTGAATAAAGATTGACTGCCACATCCCCATGTCAAGACTGACTCACTCATCTGTCATCCCTGAGTTAAGATCGACTTTCCTGACATCCCTGTGTCAATATCCGCACATCTGGCATGTGCAATTTGTCAAGAAAAATTCACGAAACACATTGAAGTCAATGGGCATCAAAATTATTGACTATTTCGACACCCGTGACAATTGTTATACAGTACGTGCACCAATTTTGCCTGTAATTTTGACGTGCGACAATGTTTATGGGTGCGACTATTCTGACTCGTGCCCAGATTTTTTTAGCCGTGGCAGATTTTTCACGGCAGTTTCACATTGACTGGCGGCGAAACAAAGAATTTATTTGCCTATTACTATTGGATACCTGATTCAATGATTATCTCAGAGACTCAGAGAATATTTTTTCAGTGGTATAAATCACTTTGTAACTGTAGCTGTTCTTACAATATACCGGGATTAACAGAAGGCTATTGAATGAAAAAACAAATGATCATTTTACCAATGTCTAGAAGGCTTTAGAGAAGCATAGGTTGACTTCCTACTGTGCACCAGAAACTAGTTGTTAATATGAAGATCTAAAAATAAAGATGATTGAACTGGCACCAATGTGACATCAAACAGGGAATGGCTACTGTGCCTTCATCAAAATGGAGCCTTCTTGATTATTAGATAATAAACCTCATCCCTGAAGGGTGTGAATATTGATTTGGATTTGGCTGACTTCTAAATATTTAATATCAAAGCTCTAGATGAAGGATTAGTGTTTTTTCATACCGATTTAGCCCTCTGGTGTGTTTTTCTTGTCGTTTTGTGTTTTATGTTGACTAATTGGATGCTGAATGTATATTCTCCACTTACATTAATGCTTACATTCAAGTGCATTGTAGATGTAAGACAATCGGTGAAGCCAATGCAGTGACTGGGGTATATACATTATGTTTTTGGTTTCTTTACCATCCCAAGGCAACCACAGCCCTTTAGCAGGGAAGACCAAAGATGCCCCAGTAGCTCCACACTTTCTTTTCTGCTGATTCACTGCACATTGCTCTGTGCTGCGGTAGCATCGGCTTATATGACTGGGAAACCTCTATCTATTACTACCTATACAGTAGGCGTTTTTTTTTCTGGTGCGTCTACCAAAAAACCTAATGTGAAGCAAATATTGTGGCTTCTCAAGTCATTAATGCAGAGTAAGAAGATACTGTGCTTCTTGGCTTCTCTCTTTTTTATGCTGGCAGCATTGCTGGACCACAGACAATTTAGACTCCTTCCAGGAATGTATTACTCCTCCATGAGTGTCCCAGAGAAGCTTCTACCACTTGCACTTTTCTATTCTGGTGAGGACATCTGCATGACTTGCATGATCATATTCCTCAGCTTTCCTATATTACTGTGACAAGCATGGCATTATGTCATTAGGGGTGCGTACCATAAGAATAGGTACTCTGTTAACTGAGCACAATTCTGCTAGAAAAACTGAGGGTATAGTGGTCTTTAACTGATCAATTTGGTCTAAATTATAAGAAAAAAACCAAAGGAAATACCTGTACTGTACTGTGATCTCCTTCTATATTTGGCAGAAAGTTTACCCTGAACTAAATACGTATGCTTTTTGTAATAAATGTGTTATCATTGCTTATTTCTATGTAATAAAACAGAAGTATACCCATTTTCATTTTCTGTATGAACAGTTTTAATATAAATGAGAACAAATAAACTTTTCCCTAAGCAAACACAATTCAATTTTACATTATTGAAACAAATTGAGCCAACTGTAAATGCGATAAATATTTTTGTACAATCCAATTCTAATGCATCACATTATGCTCAAGTGATTGAAATTGCATATTAAACGTAATTACCTTTTATTACTGCTTTCCAATTAAAGAGACATGATTAGCTTATATTTTATTAGTGTTTCAATTCCCATCCTGTCTTTTTGCCTTTCTCAGATATAACAAGCACTCCAGACCTGCTTCTGGAGTTTAAATGAGAAATGGTGGCTCTCGTAATGAGGTACACACTGTTCAATGATTTCATTCTAAGTTACAGATGTAGTAAATTCAGCCTTCTCTGTTTGGATTCCAGCATTAAGCATGGGAAAATTGACTATTTTAACTAAGATTCAGGCCTTTATTACTCTTGGATGCACTAAAGGATTCATTTATGAAACCAAATGCAAAGTGCAAGGAAAAAAATGTGTGCAAATCTCCTTGTATTTTAGTTTTCCTAGCATTCTATAAAAAACGTTTGCCCACAAAATAACACTAAGGGGCAGATTTATCAAAGGTCGAGGTGAATTTTCAAATGAAAAAAATTTGGAGCTATTTTTTGTGTGCTTCGACTAAGGAATAGTGCTTTAAAAATTAGTTTCAGGCTGATTTGTTGAATATTTCTGCAAAAACCCTAATAATCCCTCCCTTCTCTTCCACTTCCTGCTCCCTGAATTCCCAGGTTGTGCAGGGGAGCTGGCGGCTCTCAGCTCACTGCACTGTAGGACAGGAACCAATCAGCAGCTAGCAGGACCTGATAGGGAACTGAAGCCTGTCTTTGCTTGTGTGACTGCAGACCTGTGATTGGCTGTCCCCCTCCTACTGTGTTTTTGGCAGGGACCATTAGGACACTCCCACCCCTCATTTGAAACAAAGACAGGGACCAGTGAACATATATAGGGAGCTCTAGTAAAGTGGCTATTTGTAAAGATGATAAAAAATGTTAGCACCATATAAAAGCAACACCATATATTACATATAATTTCCTAAGAAATTAGGGTTTTTTCATTTATTCTATATGTCTCCTTTAAATTATTTTATTTTATGGATCTGAGGAATCAAGTATGACAGATTGGGGAAAGAATTGCAGGGCACTAAGGGGGAAGGACGTGCAATTTAGGAGACACATAAGGACAAATAGGGGATGGGAGAGGGGGCCCCTACGTGCCTTATTCCCACCCCTCTTGAATACAGAGCTGCTGACTAGTCATGGGCGAATTTCTCCTGTTTCACCGAAAAATTTGTGAAATTCGCAAAACTGCAAAAAAATCGTGGAAAACTCATGAAATCTGAGAGTTTCACAAAAAAAACAGTGTTCACACACGCAGATTTTGATGCAAGTGACTTTTCGGACACGCGACAATTTGATGCAGACATGGAAATTCGTCACAAATTCATGCCAGGCGAATTTATTCGCCCATCACTACTGTTGACCACTGGCAAGAATGTTTAAATCAGCAATTCTTTAATAAATGAATGTAGTTTAAAAAAGGGTGCAGTTTTTGGCACTTTGCACATTGCCTTCAAAATAGTAAATTACACCTTTATAGTGTCTTTAAGGCAGAAGGCTAAACCAATCATCTGAACTTTTTTTCAAAGTTGTTTGTTTTAGAGATGACGTGAACTTTGAAATGAATTCTAATGAGTCACTCACCCTAGCGAAAAGCATGCATGAATTAAACTGCATTATAAGTTACTAATCGATTTACAATTTATTTCCACAAATCAATTTTCAGTAGCATGTATTCATGCAAATGATATATATTCCGTTTTGGTAATTCAGTCATGGCAAGGAATCGCTCATCAAGTAATAATTAAAAGTGCAGATTTTCGTTCATGGCTGACAAATTTGTAATTTGCAGTGAACAAATCAGATTGAAACAAATATGTTTGTTTCTGCTGAACTGTTCATTTTGCTATTTCTGCTTTGTGCACTGGAAAACCTTTCCCTAATATTTTGGTTTAGGAAGCAAGCTTTTGTCATTGTAGAAAATGCCATGTATGGATGGATTTAGATGGAAAGTTTGCTGAATTTAAACTTACTGCCCCAAAAGCCACTCATAGGTTACTACTTCAATATTGACAGATCATCTTATGGATCCCTAAGAAGTGCAGTCTACCTGTCCAAACTGAAAATGTAATTTTCAACAGCTCCCAATAGCTCATACAGTGTAGCAAATAGTATCCCAAAACCCGGAAAAAACCTTAAGGTCCTGGTCTCAGTTCACACTTCTGACTATTGCAGCCACCTTTGCCCTCAGGAAGAGCCCTCCACTATAAAGATGCCACCAAGTCTTAAAGTGAGGGGACCAGGGAGAACTTTCTGGTTAGGCAAGGGAACTGTAATGTATACAGGAGGAACTAGGGTTGCCACCTTTTTGTAATTTAGTTAATTTAGTGGTGGGGGGGCGGGAAGAAAAAGGGGCAGGTGTGACATCAAAAGGGGCGGGGCTATGATGTAAAAAGAGGCGGCCCACGGTGCGGAGCTGTGTGACATCGAAAAGGGCCGGGGCTATGACATAAAAAGGGGCGGGCTGCGGCGTGGACCTGTGAGGACAAAAGCTAAGTTTTACAGGGGATTGGGGTTGGGCCGAAAGGGTGTTTTTAAGGGTATTACAAATTTACCGGCAGCTACATTGCCGGTAAATTTACTGGTGTTTTACCGGCTAGGTCATACGGCCGAACGTTCAAATTACCCCCAATATAGCCATGCCGTTAGTGGCATATCGGGGAAAGATCCGCTCTTTTGGCAACATCGATCTTTGAGTCTATGGCCAGCTTTAGTCGTTTGCTCACATAGAGCAGCGGTAATGCAGATAGCACAGGAACATCAGGTCCCCGGTTCAACTAAGGTCCCTGGTTGTTACATACAGGTTCTCTCATTGAGACATCAACTTAAAGAACAAGGAAAGCCTTATTCATTGTAGGACACTAATATGTTAGGAACCACCCATTGAATTCAAGAGCAGTGTCAATAACAATAATAATGACAGTGAAATGGGAGAAGATTCTCTTGACGTTACTAATATCATTAGGTGTTCTTAGCAACATGCTTATGGACATAACAGAGAAGGAAAGCTTAATCTCCATTATTCTACAGCATGCATGAAAATATAGTCTATAATAGTCAAAGTCATATTTTTCCATAGTGGGGTACTGAAAACAGTCCCACTGAGCCTTATCTTCAGCTGACATGTTGATTGCTACTTATTGGAGGATCCTGATAACATCCTTACATGTGTTTCACTATAATGCACCTAGCCCAAACAGAATTTTTAGCCATTTTTTTTAGCCATTTCGCAAATTTTTCAGCCAATCGTTACGGGACAAATACCTAATAGAATACCTGATATCCACTGTAGGATTATAAGGCTGCAATAAAAGTCATGCATCTCAGATTTAATTTTATTCAGGTGCTGTCTACAGGTACATGGGGTGTTACTATGACTTTAATTAGTATTTATGTCTCTTCAGACAATGGTGTTATTATAATTATATTAACGATGTAGAAGGGTTTATATAGTGAATAAAGTACCCCCTCTTGTAAAATATAAGGATATTATAAGTTACAGAGGAGTTTCATGACCATATAAAAACACGAGGCCGAAGGCCGAGTGTTTTTATACAGGTCATGGAACTCCAAGGTAACTTTTAATATCCTCATATTTTGCAACTGGGGGTACTTTATTTATTATAATACACAAATTTCAATGAGTCATGTGACAGAAATGACATCAGAACTCACCGTTTATAACTGATGACATCAGAACTTACCGTTTATAAGGATATAATTTACAGGATATTTATGGCTTTTGTGTATTATAATCGGTTAGTGTTATTCCAGGATATTTCTCTGGAGATGTTTGTTCAGATCAACAAATACGATTTGGTAATATACACATAATACCATATATGTATAGTGATGAGTGAAAATTTTCACCAGCTATGGATTCAGTATTTCAGCATTGAGCATTTCGACTTTGGTGAATATTTTGTGAAACTGCAGCAAACTTGTCAACAAAATGCAAACACGTAGGGGGTTATTTGCTATTGTCTGAAAATGTTTCGCTATGTTTTTAAATCCATTTCGACCAAACTCACTTGCACTTTTTTATCGTATTTATCAATTAATTTACTCCAAAAAATCTGGTGCTGGAAAAAAATGTGTAAAATCATGAAAAAATCTGAATGAGATGGAGTCATTTTTTATTCTGACTTTTAAAAGCATCAGGGTTAATAAATCAAGAAAAAATTCTGGTTTTTTTTCTACGAAAAAATTGTGTTTTTCCCTTTTAAACTCTGACCAGAAAAAAATCTAAGTTTAGTAAATAGCCCCCATAGACCACAATGTATGAGTAGTGATGGGCGAATCTCTCTCGTTCCGCTTCACTGAAAACGGCAAAAAATCGCGGAAACGGAAAGTTCACGAAAAATTTGTGAAATTCGGCTGTTTTCATGAAAAATTAGTGAAATTCGGTTGTTTTCACAAAACATTTGTGAAATTCTAAAGTTTTCATGCAAAATCGAGCAATTCAAACCTTTTCACGGAAAAATCGTGAAAATCGGAAATTGCCGCAGGAGAATTTTCACCGGAGATTCGCGAATTTATTTGCAGATGGCTAAACACGAGAATTCGCCGCAAATTCTTGCCTGGTGAATTTATTTGCCCATCAGTATGTATTTTCTGAAATATCAAATGGGAATATTCTTTAACAATTTTAATTATTTCTCCAGTTTATTTAAACATTCAAGAATTTCAGCTTCATTGAAAATGAATCCTTCCTTTGAACCAAGTACCAACGCTGATGTCATTGAGTTTAATTTCATAATAATCTCCAAATGCTAAAGATCTGAAAAGAAGTATACAAACCCTGTAATTCTCTAAATACTTCCTGTCCTCTTTCCGCTGAAACAATTATATTTATGAAGAGGAACAAAAACATTTATACAAATTAACTTACAGATGAGATTGTCTCTGCTTTAAAGAATGAGAGTCATCTGGAAATAGTTTTTCTATGACATCTTCCAGTTCTACATACAGAGCATTACATCCTGTAAAGGAGCCATGCCCTATTTTATGCTTATGGTAAAAGATCATCATTTGTTCACACATGCACCATATAAATATCAAGCAGAGACAGATTTGCAGAACTAGCTTCTTCTTTATATTCCATTGCAATCTATCTTTTAGGGGCGTATTTACTAACAATCGAATTGCAAATCTTTCCACGAATCTCAAAAAATGTGTGGTTTTCCTCAAGATTAATTACGTGTATAAGCCACAAAGAACTCTAAGGCAAAACTTAACCAACTAAAAGTTGTTGAAGTGCTATAGAAGTCAATGAGAGCTGTGCTGATCTAATTGGACCTCTTTAAATTCAGACTTCAGAAGAGGTTTTTGGATTTTTTTCTCCACTAGAAATTGTCCAAAAAACTCAAATTATTAGAAGTTTTCAAATTTTTTACCACATCGTTTCGGAGCTTTTTTTCATTCTCACTTTGGATCTTTTAGTAAATTCAATGACCATAATGGTTTTAGAGTTAGCGAGTTTAGTCATGGTTTAAAAAACCTATAAAACCACAAATAGCCGACCTCTCATAAATAAGCCTCCATGTTTAGATCAGATTTCGTTTCTGCCAGGCAATTGAGAACCCCCATAATTCATATATAAATCCAATGACTGCTCACAAAAGGTAAGTTTTTACAATGTGTTCACTCCTACACCATTAAAGGAAAACCATACCACCAGACAATATATATATATATATATATATATATATATATATATATATATATATATATATATATATATATATAAACAGCTCATATGTAAATCCCTGCTTCATGTAAATAAACCATTTTCATAATAATATATTTTTCAATAATATGTGCCTTTGGATAATCCTAAATAAAAAATTGCCATTTTAAAACCTAAGATCCGGCTCATTGGGATCCTATCATTCACGGTGCACACAAACAAACCATACATGTTAGGTAACATGAGCCAATTAACAGACAATGTTCTGTCTTTTGCTTCCACACTTCTTCCTGTTACAGTTAGAGCTGCAGTATTTCTGCTCAGGTGATCTCTGAGGCAGCACAAATAATATCATAACATGGAGCTCAAGGGAAAAGATGTAAAAGGGCAATATTTACTTAAATATTTATTCCAGTCTTTAATATGCCATTTAATATGTTGTAAACTATCTGCTGCTTAAGTATTCTTTTGGGGGTATAGTTTCCTTTAAGTTATTAAGTTATTAAAATATAAGATAACACAAACATTATGAATACATTGATCATTATATTGATATATACTGAAATACATAATGTAAGTACAGCTGATACAATATCTAGATCTATGTGCCAGAAGCAACATATTTTAATGCAAGGCATTGAAAATCCATCCCCTTTAGTGAATTTGCCCCAATGAGTGTCTGATTCTTTATTAAGTCTGATTATTTATTTAGTCTTCACCCTACAAGGTCTCAGAGTAGAGTCCAGAGTCCTGCAGTGGGTCGGGTACCCGTGGGTTACCCGCAAAAGAAGCGGGAACCTTGTGGGATAAGCATAGGATTTTTAGGAGCAGGCATAAATGCAGGTTGCAGGTCGGGTTGCAGGTCTCATCTATATTTCTTATCTTATGTTATATTGTCTATATTTTACTCCTTTTAAAATTTTACAAAACTTTTTTTCTGTCTCCTCCCACTTCTAACGACATCACGTCCAGTTCATAACAAAAGCACTTCCTGTTTAATAGTGGCAGATCAGTTGAGACAGTTGAGGGCCGGTTTGGTAGTGGATCCAAGTGGGGTAAATGCGTGAGTTGTGGTTCGGGTCATGGGCTGCAGGGTCCAGGTCTCTAAAATTGATTCTGTACAGGACTCTTCGTCAGGGTGGCTTTTACTATACTTTGCTTTGTGTAATATTATAGGATGATTCTACAGTTTTTTCTGCAAACATACTGCCATATACTAATGCAGGTATAAGAAAGCAACAATACTAAACACAACTAGATGATTTCCTTTCTCTGAGACACACCAAAAGATTACAAAATCATCCTCCCATGTCATGGTACCTAAGGCAAGACACTTTCAGTTGCCACTTATTAGATGCAAACAAATTAGGCTGTAAAAAATAGGGAAGGACTTATAAAAATGGAAATATATTTTCAAAATCTTCAGCATATATTGACAGTACTAAAATTGAGCTTTATGAAGACGTTTTCTGTAAAGGCCTTTTTTTATGTACCATATCTGTTTTTTTTTCCATTTGCTTTAGTTCTTATCTCACACACAACTAATGACTTCCAAAGTGAGCTGCAACCTGATATTTTATATGCAGATTTCAAAACATTTCCACAGTTCATTGATTGGTTACGGCTCTAGGTCTAAATGAGTTATGTTAATCACAGAAGTATCTGAATCTTTGCATTAGAGTCGCAGCTAAACCTAAAGCTGGCCATACACGGGCCGACCTTCAGTATTGACTGAATTATGATCCGATCGTTGGGCCCTAGGGCCCTGATATTACCAACCTTAATGTGGGATCTCTACGTGTATGGCCACCAATAGCATAGTTAAAGCCTTAGATCACTAATATATATCACGAGGTATAAAAAAAACCCAGATGCTATTAAATAATTGGCATGGAATAGCTATGACAAAAGTAATATTATGGAGTCTAATCCTTTGGATAATAATCAAAGTTTATTGTGCAAGTTTGATTGAATAGAAATTGTATGTAGAAATTATTGCATGTTGCATGGATTTGATTTCAAATTTGTCATCAGACTAGGCACTAGATATAATTTAATTCTAACATATCTAGTTATCTATTTATAGTTCTATTGTGTGTGTGTGTATATATATATATATATATATATATATATATATATATATATATATATATTATATATTTATATTTATTGGTCCAACCAGATCGCACTCCATATTTAAAACATAGCTTTTATTAGCGGGGTGACCTGGACTCCTTGGCCGCCTTCCGTGAGGCAATTAATGAGGCCCATAATGATATTAAATTCACGATGACAGCTGATCTCCAAGTAGTTACTTTCTTAGACGTATTGGTTACACGAACCGAGATAGGGTTTGATACTCGTATCTATACAAAACCCACGGATCGAAATCAACTTCTTTCTTATGACAGCTTCCATCCCCCCTCAGTTAAGAGATCGATTCCTATCAGCCAATTTACCAGAGTGAGTAGAATTACAAATAATCCAGTGGTCCTGGAACAAGACTTAGAAATAATGTCTAGGAAACTTACAGATAGGGGATACCCGAATCAGTTAATACAAAAAAATCAACAGGCTGCTAAGGAAGGGACTCTTGGATGTACATCAAGAGATCGGCGTACCACAGGTAACAGATTAGCCTATGTATCTCAGTATAATTCTGCCAGTTCCAAATTTAAATGCATATTAGATAAACATTGGTACTTAAAGGGAATCTCGTCATTTTAAACTTTTTTTTTTTGCATATTTATAAAAAAACACACATCCATAAACACTGTCTGGCAAATAAAATGTTAATCCACAAATCCATTCATAAGTTATTTTAGTTTGTATTTTGTCATGGGGGCTTCCATTTTTGCTCATTACACATTCATCATGTGTTGCTCTAACAGCAGGCACAGCATTACCTGTGTGCTTGGAGGCAGCCACTCTGTAATGAAAAGCCAGGTCGCACCACGACATGAGAATCTAGCTGTACCCTCCCCCTCCCCTCTCTGCCCGTGTGTGATGATTGGAGGAGAGAGGTCACATGGTTTGCAGGGAAGCAATTACTTTCACTTTCCTACGTCCTGCTCTACAGCTGCACTAGCAGCCCCTCCTCCCACAGACACTATCAAAGCTCCTCCCCTTCTGTAAGTTTGTTCTCTGCTTTCCTTTGGAGGGGGGAGCTTTCTCTCCTTGCTGCCTTCCTAGTTAGTTTTACTGGTTACTAGATGAGGTAAAGGAGCTGTGAGTTCCCTCTGCTATCCACCTCACACACACTGCGCTCCTTTCCTGCCTGCAATACTTCTTTTTACATTAACTACTTACTGTCTCCTTTCTCCTGAGCTATTTTAACCCTTTCTAGACTTCCTCCTAAGTTTTCCTGGTTTTCAAGTATGTCCTTATTTTATCCTTTTTTCTATTCCCTGTCGTCTTGGGAGTGTACTCCTGTGTTTCTCCTGTGTTTCATTTTTGTGTAAACAAATTTAAATAAACTATCTATATAAAATATTTTTTCCAGTGGGAGCTTATCTTGATTCCTGCCTATTGTTCAATTGACAGGCTCAATAGACAAGGCTCTATTTACATTACAGCAGCTTGTAGGAGGGAGGGGTAATGACATCACTCCAACTTGCAGTGCAGCAGTAAAGTGTGACTGAAGTTTATCAGAGCACAAGTCACATGACCTGAGGGCAGCTGGGAAATGTCAAAATGTCTAGTCCCATAGCAAATTTTAAAATTAGATATAAAAAAAATCCATTTCTTGTTTTGAAAAACAGATTTCAATGCAGGATTCTGCTGTAGTAGCACTATTAACTGATACATTTTGTAAAAAACATTTTTTTCCACGACAGTATCCCTTTAATAAAAGATGCATATCCTTCAATTCCAGAGTTTCAACAAGGCCCTATGATGTCCTATCGCAGAGGAGCAACCATAGGGAGTAGATTAGTGAATGCAGACATACGGAAACCACCTAAAAAGGCAATGTTTTGGGGTCCTAAGAAAGAGAGCATGTATAGATGTAAGGGTTGTGCCCAGTGTCGATTTGTATTGGTGGGGTCCTGATTTTGACCATCCACATAGGGATCAGAAGTATCAAATTAGGGGTTATAATACGTGTGATACCAATTTTGTTGTATACATGCTGGTGTGCCCGTGTGGGTTGGTCTATGTTGGAGAAACCACCCAGAAGGTGAAGGATAGGTTTTCTCAACATAGATCAACTATACATGTGGGCAATTGATCATTGCCAGTTTCTAGACATTGTTTAGAACAAGGACATACATCAGAGGAGCTGAAATTCAGAGTTATCCAACACGTTCCACCCCTGAAAAGAGGAGGAGATCGTGTTCTAGCATTAAAAAGAGCAGAAGTTAAATGGATTGACAGGCTAGGGACTCTCAGTCCAAGGGGTCTAAATCGTGATTTTGACTTGCATTTATTCTTGTAAAGTACTCAACTAGGGTGAGTAGTAATATTTCGGGCAACTAATACCATTTTGTGTATATTTTTTGAATTTTTGCTTTATAAGTATTTTTGTATTTTTTCAAAAAAATTTCTTTTTTTCTTTTTTGCCATACATCTGTTAACTTTTTCTTTTTATTTTGGCATAATCTGCTCAAACAACTGCAATCATCAGATATAGTGAAAAATGCCCATGTAATTTGCTGTTATTGATATATTTCTTTTCTTTGGTAACTATGGACTCTGTATAGTAACGGGAGGGTGGAGATATGTGGTGACTGACGTGCAGATCCGGCCTCCAGGTGAGGAAGCATCATCACAGTTACTTACCACGTATGCCCTGCCTAACGAGGAAGCAGAAGGTGTGTGCAATGGAGTCCTACACGCTACTACACGATACATACGCTTGAGAAAGGGAACGGATGTGTCCCGAAACGTCGCGTGAGTGTGGATGGATATAGCGTTTATGCTGGACTTTTAACAGATAAGTGTCTTGATACAAATGACGCTGCTACTATGTTGTGAATAATGCCACTTTGTGATACATTTTAACAAGCTAATAAAAGCTATCTTTTAAATATGGAGTGCGATCTGGTTGGACCAATATAACTAAGAAGCGGAATTGCTCACTGCTATTGGGATCAGCACCCTTGACTCTGATATACATTGGGATTAGTGCATCATAAACGTTGGAATTGTGTATATATATATATATATATATATATATATATATATATATATATATAGTTGTGTTCCTATTTATGCCAAATATTATCATAAGCTCTGTGATCATGACCATTTTCCAGATTACAACAGGTTTTGCATGTCTGTAGATCATCATCATAAAGGCAAACATTATCACCCACCTACCACTACCATACCTGTATATCTAATGACAGTTTATTAATCATATGCCCTCTAGAAACTTAGCTCATTGGCAGTGCCATCATGTTGATTCTATCATGAGGTCCGTTTATCCCCTGTACCCACTGTAATCAAACCCCAGCCAGTATAAAATATATATATATATATATATATCTATATATATATATATATATACAGTAGATATATATACTTTTTCAGAATTAACCTTCATTTTCTAGGGCCACCTATTCTATGAAGAAAACATGCTCCACTGTGATGAAACCTTGAGAATTTATGTTTCAGATTATCACAATTTTAACAGCCAAAAGTCTATATAGATTGAGGGTCTCAAAGTTTTATTAGGCTGTTAGCAATGTGCATAAATTGCATGAAAGAGATCTCATTTGCAAGCAGTTAACTACAGAGCCGAAGGAGAGGTTTTTCTTATAATATAAAGCAAGCTTCCTTCAGCTCTCCTCGAAAAATACATTCATCCAATAAATGCTTGAAGAGGATTACCATTTTGTAAAAAGAGTCTAGCATTTATAGTTGGCATTTCTGAGCCTTTAAACTTCCAGTTCTGTTTATTGATCCATTCTTATTCCAACATAACTGATACACAGCATGATACATTCTCTTTGCATTTAATGAGCTTGCACATTGATTCAATATTGATGCCTTTTCCTTTACTAGCAGGGTCAATGAAGGATAGTAGCAGATAATGAAAATATGTATTTGATTGTGTGCATTCATAAATTTAGGTATATTACATATTGGAGTATGGTTAATAATGCCATTTCGACTTAATGGCAATTTTGTGATTACTTGTCCACTTAGATGTTTGACTTCATCTGAATTCTTTTGTACATGCATCATATAAAACTCTAGAAATATTGTACTGGATGAAGCTGGGTTGACTGTAGGCAGTTAAATGAATTGTAAATAAGTTGTGAACATATTGTTTCACTACTAGGGATGTAGCGAACGTCGGAAAAAAAGTTCGCGAACATATTCGCGAACTTGCGCAAAAATGCGAGCGGTTCGCGAACGGTTCGCGAACCCCATAGACTTCAATGGGAAGGCGAACTTTAACATCTAAAAAAGACATTTCTGGCCAGAAAAATGATTTTAAAGTTGTTTAAAGGGTGCAACGACCTGGACAGTGGCATGCCAGAGGGGGATCAAGGGCAAAAATTTATCTGAAAAATCTGCCTGTGTGTGCTTGGAAGAGATAGTGTAGGGGGAGAGCTGTTAGTGATTTCAGGGACAGATGATAGTAAGTTTGCTGGCTAGTAATCTGCTTGATACTGCTCTGTATTGGAGGGACAGAAGTCTGCAGGGATTTGAGGGACATTTTAGCTTAGGTAGCTTTGCTGGCTAGTAATCTACTGTTCTCTTTAAACAACTGCCATACGTTGCCCTTGTAGGCATTGTTTGCCCAGTTTTTTTGGACGCAGCCACTGAAGCACAGTTGCCAGAAAAAATATGCCATATAAATGCTGAAAATAGTCATTTTTCGCCATACGTTGACCTTGTAGACATTGTTTGCCCAGTTTTTTTTGGACGCAGCCACTGAAGCACAGTTGCCAGAAAAAATATGCCATATAAATGCTTAAAATAGTAATTTTTCGCCATACGTTGACCTTGTAGACATTGTTTGCCCAGTTTTTTTGGACGCAGCCACTGAAGCACAGTTGCCAGAAAAAATATGCCATATAAATGCTGAAAATAGTCATTTTTTGCCATATACGTTGAGTCAACGTATGGCAAAAAATGACTATTTTCAGCATTTATGTGGCATATTTTTTCTGGCCTCTGTGCTTCAGTGGCTGCGGCCAAAAAAACTGGGCAAACAATGCCTACAAGGTCAACGTCGTTGACCTTGTAGGCATTGTTTGCCCAGTTTTTTTGGCCGCAGCCACTGAAGCACAGAGGCCAGAAAAAATATGCCATATAAATGCTGAAAATAGTCATTTTTTTGGTCGCAGCCACTGAAGCACAGTTGCCAGAAAAATTATGCCATATAAATGCTGAAAATATAAATTTTTTTGGTTGCAGCCACTGAAGCACAGAGGCCAGAAAAATTATGCCATATAAATGCAGAAAATATGCATTTTTTTGGTCGCAGCCACTGAAGCACAGTTGACAGAAAAATTATGCCATATAAATGCTGAAAATATAAATTTTTTTGGTTGCAGCCACTGAAGCACAGAGGCCAGAAAAATTATGCCATATAAATGGAGAAAATATGCATTTTTTTGGTTGCAGCCACTGAAGCACAGAGGCTAGAAAAATTATGCCATATAAATGGAGAAAATATGCATTTTTTTGGTTGCAGCCACTGAAGCACAGAGGCTAGAAAAATTATGCCATATAAATGGACAAAATATGCATTTTTTTGGTTGCAGCCACTGAAGCACAGAGGCCAGAAAAATTATGCCATATAAATGCAGAAAATATGCATTTTTTTGGACGCAGCCACTGAAGCACAGTTGCCAGAAAAAATATGCCATATAAATGCTGAAAATAGTAATTTTTCGCCATACGTTGACCTTGTAGACATTGTTTGCCCCGTTTTTTTGGACGCAGCCACTGAAGCACAGAGGCCAGAAAAAATTAAACCAGTAGGGTTTGCACCCTAGTTTGTAACGGTGGCGGAGGGAGGAGGACGCTAAAGGACAGCTGTGTGTGGAGTCATGAGGCTTGAAGAGAAGGACAGCTGCATAGAAGTCAGAACAAGTCTTCCGGCGTGCAGTAACCCTCCGAGATCCACCCCTCATTCATTTTAATAAAGGTCAGGTAATCGACACTTTTGTGACCTAGGCGAGTTCTCTTCTCAGTTACAATCCCTCCTGCTGCACTGAAGGTCCTTTCTGAGAGCACACTTGAGGCTGGGCAAGACAAGAGGTTCATGGCAAATTGTGACAGCTCTGGCCACAGATCAAGCCTGCGCACCCAGTAGTCCAGGGGTTCATCGCTCCTCAGAGTGTCGATATCTGCAGTTAATGCCAGGTAGTCCGCTACCTGCCGGTCGAGGCGTTCTTTGAGGGTGGATCCAGAAGGGTTGTGGCGCTGCCTTGGACAGAAAAACATTTGCATGTCTGATGTTACAGACCGGCCAAAGGGCTTTGTCCTTGCAGGTGTGCTCGTGGCAGGATTACTGGCACCTCTGCCCCTGGAATGTTGATGAGTTCCTGAAGTGACATCACCCTTAAAAGCATTGTACAACATGTTTTGCAGGCTGGTTTGTAAATGCCGCATCTTTTCGGACTTGTGGTATGTTGGTAACATTTCTGCCACTTTATGCTTGTACCGAGGGTCTAGTAGCGTTGCGACCCAGTACAGGTCCTTCTCCTTAAGCCTCTTGATACGGGGGTCCTTCAACAGGCATGCCAGCATGAAAGACCCCATTCTCACAAGGTTGGATGCAGAGCTATCCATCTCCGCTTCCTCATTATCAAGGACTGCATCATCCACGGTCTCCTCCCCCCAGCCACGTACAAGACCAGGGGTCCCCAAAAGGTCACCACTAGCCCCCTGGGAAGCCTGCTCCTGTTGGTCCTCCTCCTCCTCCTCCACAAAGCCACCTTCCTCCTCTGACTCCACTTCTGGCACCTCTCCCTGCGTTGCAGCAGGTGCCTGGGTTCGTTCTGGTGATTGCGACCATAAATCGTGCGCTTCCAGCTCCTCGTCACGCTGGTCTACAGCCTCATCTGTCACTCGTCGCACGGCACGCTCCAGGAAGAAAGCGAAGGGTATTAGGTCGCTGATGGTGCCTTCGGTGCGACTGACCATATTTGTCACCTCTTCAAAAGGTCGCATGAGCCTGCAGGCATCGCGCATAAGCACCCAGTAACGGGGGAAAAAAATCCCCAGCTCTGCAGATCCAGTCCTACCACCCAGTTCAAAAAGGTACTCGTTGACGGCCCTTTGTTGTTGCAGCAGACGTTCCAACATAAGGAGCGTTGAATTCCAGCGAGTCTGGCTGTCAGAAATCAAACGCCTGACTGGCATGTTGTAGCGCTGCTGAATGTCAGCAAGGCGTGCCATGGCTGTGTAGGAACGTCTGAAATGGGCCGACACCTTTCTGGACTGGGTGAGAACGTCCTGGAATCCTGGGTACTTGGAGACAAAACGTTGGACTATTAAATTTAACACATGTGCCATGCAGGGCACATGTGTTAAATTTCCCAGTCTCAACGCTGCCAACAGATTGCTTCCATTGTCACACACCACTTTTCCGATCTGCAGTTGGTGTGGGGTCAGCCACCGATCGGCCTGTGACTGCAGAGATGACAGGAGTACAGATCCGGTATGGTTTTTGCTTTCCAGGCACGTCATCCCCAAGACAGCGTGACAACGGCGTACCTGGCACGTCGAATAGCCTAGGGGGAGCTGGGGGTGCACAGGTGTGGAGGAGGAGAAGGAGGACCCAGCAGCAGAGTAAGAAGAAGAAGAGGAAGAAGACGAGGTAGAGAGCGATGGAGGAGTAGAGGTGGTGGCAGAACCGCGTGCAATCCGTGGCGGTGACACCAACTCCACTGTTGTTGTTGTTGTTGAGCTACCCATTCCCTGCTTCCCATTCCCAGCCATTACCAAGTTCACCCAGTGGGCAGTGTAGGTGACATACCTGCCCTGACCATGCTTGGAGGACCATGCGTCAGTAGTCATATGGACCTTTGGCCCAACACTAAGTGACAGAGATGCGGTAACTTGGCTCTGCACATGTTGGTACAGGTGTGGTATTCCCTTTTTAGAAAAAAAATTGCGGCTGGGTACCTTCCACTGCGGTGTCCCAATTGCTACAAATTTGCGGAAGGCCTCAGAGTCCACCAGCTGGTATGGTAAAAGCTGGCGGGCTAAGAGTGCAGACAAGCCAGCTGTCAGACGCCGGGCAAGGGGGTGACAGTCAGACATTGGCTTCTTACGCTCAAACATGGCCTTCACAGAAACTTGGCTGGTGGCAGATGACTGGGAATGGGAACAGGTGGTCAAGGTGGAAGGCGGAGTGGAGGGTGGTTCAGATGGGTCAAGGAGAGCAGAGGTAGAGCAGTAAGATGCTGGACCAGAAGGAGTGTGGCTTTTAGTTTGCCTGTTGCCTTTGAGGTGTTGCTCCCAAAGTGCTTTGTGCTTGCCGCTCATGTGCCTTCGCATAGAAGTTGTACCTATGTGGCTGTTGGGCTTACCAAGGCTCAGTTTCTGACTGCACTCATTGCAAATTACAATGCTTTTGTCAGAGGCACACACATTAAAAAAATCCCACACTGCTGACTTTTTGGAAGTGTGCGATCTGGCGGTAACAGTAGAAGTTGGCGGCATTGGCGGCAATGGCGGGTGCGTTGGCCGGCTGAACACAGGTGCCGATACATGTTGTTGCCCTACTGATCCCTGCGGGCTGGCCTCCCTGCTTCTTCTAAGTCTTATTCTCCTACTGCCTCTCTGACTCTCCGTCTCTCCATCTGAACTACCCTCCTCTTGCTCTCTTCTACTAGGCACCCACAAAACATCAATCTCCTCATCATCATTCTCCTCAGATGCATCAATTTCTTCTGACACATCACAGAAGGAAGCAGCAGCGGGGACCTCCTCCTCCTCCTCATCACTCATCATTATGTCCATCTCTGTCGTGTTCTCTGCCAGAATTAAATCTGGTGTAACGTCCTCATCTCCTTCATCTTCTTCTGCCAATAATGGTTGCGCATTACTCAGTTCAAGAAACTCATGGGAAAATAACTCCTCTGACTCCAGTGAAGAAGGGGCACCGGTGGTGGAGGAAGTGTTACGTGGGGTGGCCATAGCAGTGGAGGATGAGGAGGATGTTGTGGTAAAGTTAGAAACGGTAGAGGATGGGGTGTGCTGTGTAAGCCAGTCAACTACCTCTTCAGCATTTTGGGAGTTCAGGGTCATTGGCTTTTTAAAACTGGGCAATTTGCTAGGGCCACAGGATTGCATAGCAGCACGGCCCCTAGCACGGCCTCTGCGTGGCGGCCTGCCTTTGCCTGGCATTATTTTTAAAAAAACAACAACAACAAAAACTCAGTTGGTTTTTCTGGAAACGATAATACACACAGCTAGATGGCAGTTTGAAGAAAACAGTGTGCAAATAATGCCTACAAGATCAACGTATACACTACTACAGCGGTGGATACGGATTACGTAAAATATATGAATGCTGCTTGAAAAAAAGTAACTCAAGTGGTTTTTCTAGAGACGATAATATTATCAATATTTAGACAAAATGTGAACAAGCTCACACAGCTAGATGGCGGTTTGAAGAAAACACTGTGCAAATAATGCCTACAAGGTCAACGTATACACAGCGGTGGATACGGATTACGTAAAATATAAGAATGCTGCTTGAAAAAAAGTCACTCCGGTGTTTTTTCTGGAGACGGTAATATTATGGATATTTAGACAGAATGAGAACACGGTCACACAGCTAGATAGCAGTTGGTTGAATAACACACTGGGCAAAAAATGCCTACAGGGCAAATAATGCCTACAAGGTCAACGTATACACAGCGGTGGATACGGATTACGTAAAATATAAGAATGCTGCTTGAAAAAAAGTCACTCCGGTGTTTTTTCTGGAGACGGTAATATTATGGATATTTAGACAGAATGAGAACACGGTCACACAGCTAGATAGCAGTTGGTTGAATAACACACTGGGCAAAAAATGCCTACAGGGCAAATAATGCCTACAAGGTCAACGTATACACAGCGGTGGATACGGATTACGTAAAATATAAGAATGCTGCTTGAAAAAAAGTCACTCCGGTGTTTTTTCTGGAGACGGTAATATTATGGATATTTAGACAGAATGAGAACACGGTCACACAGCTAGATAGCAGTTGGTTGAATAACACACTGGGCAAAAAATGCCTACAGGGCAAATAATGCCTACAAGGTCAACGTATACACAGCGGTGGATACGGATTACGTAAAATATAAGAATGCTGCTTGAAAAAAAGTCACTCCGGTGTTTTTTCTGGAGACGGTAATATTATGGATATTTAGACAGAATGTGAACACGGTCACACAGCTAGATAGCAGTTGGTTGAATAACACACTGGGCAAAAAATGCCTACAGGGCAAATAATGCCTAAAAGGTCAACTTATACACTACTACAGCGATGGATACGGATTACGTAAAATTTATTATGGCTGCTTGAAAAAAGTCACTCCGGTGTTTTTTCTGGAGACGGTAATATTATGGATATTTAGACAGAATGTGAACACGGGCACACAGCTAGATAGCAGTTGGTTGAATAACACACTGGGCAAAAAATGCCTACAGGGCAAATAATGCCTAAAAGGTCAACTTATACACTACTACAGCGATGGATACGGATTACGTAAAATTTATTATGGCTGCTTGAAAAAAGTCACTCCGGTGTTTTTTCTGGAGACGGTAATATTATGGATATTTAGACAGAATGTGAACACGGGCACACAGCTAGATAGCAGTTGGTTGAATAACACACTGGGCAAAAAATGCCTACAGGGCAAATAATGCCTAAAAGGTCAACTTATACACTACTACAGCGATGGATACGGATTACGTAAAATTTATTATGGCTGCTTGAAAAAAGTCACTCCGGTGTTTTTTCTGGAGACGGTAATATTATGGATATTTAGACAGAATGTGAACACGGTCACACAGCTAGATAGCAGTTGGTTGAATAACACACTGGGCAAAAAATGCCTACAGGGCAAATAATGCCTAAAAGGTCAACTTATACACTACTACAGCGGTAGTAAAATAAAAAAAAGTTAAATAAAAAAAAATTAAAGTTGGTGCTGCTGAACTACTAGGAGCAGCAGATTAGCACACCAGTCCCACTCCCCAACACTGCTAGACTAATAGCACTGGGCTCTTATAGTAGTAGTAGTAGTAGTAGTAGTAGTAAAACAACAAAAAAATAAATAAAAGCAGTCCTTACAAGGACTATTGCTATTGCAGCAGTCAGCAGATGAGATCAGAAGCAGGACAGCTGCCCACTGCAGCTACATACAGAGCACTGCAGTAGAAGGTAGATTACTAGCCAGCAAAGCTACCTAAGCTTAAATGTCCCTCAAACCCCTGCAGACTTCTGTCCCTCCAATAACAGAGCAGTATCAAAACGTTTACTAGCCAGCAAACTTTCAACTGTCCCTGAAATCACTAACAGGCAGCAGCTCTCTCCCTACACTATCTCTTCAGCACACACAGGCAGAGTGAAAAAAAGCTGCAGGGCTTCGGTTTTTATAGGGAAGGGGAGTGGTCCAGGGGAGAGCTTCCTGATTGGCTGCCATGTACCTGCTGGTCTGGGGTGAGAGGGCAAAAAAAAGCGCCAACAATGGCGAACCCAAAATGGCGAACGTCGCGCGACGTTCGCGAACTTCCGGCGAGCGCGAACACCCGATGTTCGCGCGAACAAGTTCGCCGGCGAACAGTTCGCGACATCTCTATTCACTACTTATAATTCATTGAAGGGCTGCTAAACGATTTTTCTCTATATATGATACAATCTAGAGCAATGGTTCCCAATCAGTGGCTCAGGGGCAACATGTTGCTCTCAATCCCCTTAGATTTTGCTCCCAGTTGCCTTAAACAAGGTGCTTGTTTTTTAATTCCAGGTTTGGAGGAAAGTATTGGTTGCATAAAAACAAGGTGTACTGTCAATCAGAGACTCCTGTAGGAGTGAATGTGGCTCATGGGTAAGAAAAAGGTTTGTGATCCCCTGATCTGGGGTGTTGTCCTTGCTTTCTTTTTGGGAAGTTCCTTATCTGACTCCACCCAAATTACATCATGCCATGGCCCTGAAGTAAACCTTACCAACATTTTAGTTCTAGTAGTGAGAGCCATTCCTTGGTCTTTGAGAGGTGATAGAAGACCTTGTGTTCAGTCAGCCAAAGATATCATGGCTTCAGATGCATGGTTAATGCTTCGCAAACTGGAACATGAAAATACTTCTGCTATTAGGCAATAGATTAAATAAAATTCCAAATGAAAATCCTCATTCACTTCTACAGAAGTTCCCTTCCCACTGCAGAAACCTGCTACATATATGGCCTTTCCATTGAACAGCAAAAGCCCAGTATGGGAAAGGGGCGTATTTAAATCCAGTTTTAGCATAAAAAAGCACTACTTGTAGAGAGTTCGGAATGTAACAATTTATTGACTTGAGGAGGCCCTTAGGCACGTTAGAGTTGATTTGGAGAGTTAATAGTTAATACCTGTGGTGGGGTATAGAAATGATAAAGTCCCATGGCCAGTAAAAGCAACAGTTGGGGGCAAATTCATCATGGGCCGAATATTGAGGGTTAATTAACCCTCGATATTCGACTGGGGAATGAAAATCCTTCGACTTTGAATATCGAAGTCGAAGGATTTTGCGCAAAAACTTAGATCGAACGATCGAAGGAATAATTGTTCGATCGAACGATTAAATCCTTCGAATTGAACGATTTGAAGGATTTTAATCCAATGATCGAAGGATTATCCTTCGACCAAAAAAAGTTAGCCAAGCCTATGTGGACCTTCCCCATAGGCAAACATTGGGTTCGGTAGCTTTTAGGTGGCAAACTAGGGGGTCGAATTTTTTTCTTAAAGAGACAGTACTTTGACTATCGAATAGTCGAATAGTCAAACGATTTTTAGTTCAAATCCTTCGATCCGAAGTCGTAGTAGAAGGTCGAAGTAGCCCGTTCGATGGTCGAAGTAGCCAAAAAAACACTTAGAAATTCGAAGTTTTTTTACTTCGAATCCTTCACTCGAGCTTGGTGAATGGGCCCCTTAGAATTGTTTTTTGGTCATTATATGACATTTAAAGGAAATTCAGTATGTAGAAGAAAAATATTTCTAAATACATTTAACTTTCCCTTTTCAAAATAACAAGTATCTGAGATAATTACAGCATGTTCTTTTCTTTCAAAGCAAATTGGACTTAAATGTAATTTCCCCTTACTTGCACAACAAATTGCATTTGCATGCTATGTTATGTTGTTATTAAATATTCCCTATCTCTTCTGTTTTTATTTGTTGGCTTCATGAGTATTATGTTCCAGATAATGGAAGATCTTTTTACAGAGGACGATAAATGTCCTTTGTGTCTACGGATCTTTGAGAGTATAGTTTATTGTTTTACTAATGCATTCAATTTTAATTGGCTTGCTTGCAGGAAGTATTGAGGGTCAATGTGGAAGTTGTGTCATTTAAATAGAATTTGTGTTAATTTCACTTTTTAAAAGGTCAGGTAGAATCAATATAAACAGGATCAATGCACCAAATAAATTATTACTATAAACTGTACAGTAACATATGCCACAGATTAGTCAGAGATTCATCACACACACAGCCTATTAAAGAAAATACAAGTGTGACATGCATGTCATAGCAATAAACAATTATTCTGGGAGCTCAATCTAATAACATTTTAAAAATAATTAGAAGTTGAAAAAGATTTTATAAGTGGAAAATTGCTGCTAATATTTTTCTGTTTTTGGGTATTCCTACAGTTCCTTTTTGCTCTCTTTGAACTCATGGTATACCTTTTTGATGGCAATATAGTTAAACATATTTTTTTTTGCTTTTCTTACCTTCCATTTTTTTCTTTAAATATTAGAGAAATGTTAGTCTTATATACAGCAGATGAAAAATGCCTCAGTGGACAAAACCAGGGCTCCTCTTTATGTTCAGAGCAGAGGTAACGATGCTCAGAATTTCTTTTACGTTTGATTGCTTTAATACAATTTAAATTCTGACAGTTGTTTCCTTTAGGGTAGGACTCCACGGGCGAATTCCACATGATCCGACTCAGGCGTCATGTCCGATGCATCAGAAATAAGGTAAGTAATGGCATTGTCGGATGAAGTGGCAGCGTTGATCCGACGCAACACGACTGTTGGATGCAGACACTGTACACTGCGCCTGCATCTGACAGTCTTGTCACGTCGGATTTATGCTGCAACTTCATCCGACATTTCCATCTCTTACCTTGTTTCTGTCGCATCCGACATGACGCCTGCGTTTTTGCACAGCGAGTCGAGATTGCACAGAATTGCCCGTGGAGTCCTACCCTTAGCTTCAAGAACAGACATGTAGTTTCTTATCCACAAACTTCTGAAAAATAGGAAGGCCATCTCTTTAATGGCCATTTTAACCAAAAAAAAATCGAAATTTGTTAAATGATTTCCTTTTTCTCTTTAATAATAAAACTGTTCCTTGTGCTTGATGATAACTAAGATGCATGGATCCTATTGGCGTCTTTAATATTTTAATGTTAACATGTTTTTAGAAGACTTAGAAGAGGCAGATTTATCAAGGGTCGGATTTCGGAAATTCGGAAAAAAGGCCAATCGAAATGTATTAAAAAATTTGCAATTTTCAAATTCAGGTGAATAGGATTGACCTGCAAACTCAAATCAAATTCGATTTGAGTTTTTATTCCAAAGTCCACCAAATGATTGTAGGAGGTCCCCCATAGGCTAAAACACCAATTCGGCAGGTTTCAGTTGGCGAATAGTCAAATTCAAAATCTTAAAGGTACATGATAAAGTTCTAAATTCAAATTTCGATTTTTTTTTTTTTACTCAAATCAAATTTGGACGATTCCCTTGTCGAATTACACAAAAATAAACTCAAATTAAAATTTTCAATTCGATCCTTGATAAATCTGCCCCTTAAGGTTTGCTGATTAGAGATGATCCACTTTTTTGTCTGATACAGATTCATGGTGGCAAGTGGCAACATTTTTTTACAAATCTGTGCTAGAATAAAAATATAGGCAAGAATGTTTGTGGCAGAAGAAAAAATGCAGTTTCAGAATTTTTGTTGGCAGGTTGTTTTGCTCATGAATAATGGTGATCCAAATTATAGAAATAAACCCCTTATCTGGAAAACCACCGTGCCCAACATTACAAATAATATATCTCTGTACCTGTGTATGTGAGCAGAAAAATTGTTCTCAAACTTATGTTTCAACCATACTCAAGATTTCAGTATGCTTGTTGAAGGCTGTTGGAATGACCTAAAAGTATCATTTATCTATATCAGTCAAACTTCTTTTGTATTAGGGAATCACCTTTATGCTCTTACCACGGATTGTACTTTCATGTGTTTTCCTGCCATTGCATAGTATAAACATTTTGTCATAAAAATGTGAGACACAGCCTGCCAACATTATTGGCTCCTCGATATTGGGAGCTGAATAAAACATTTGACAGGTAATTTAGAGCAGTAGGAGCAACATTTTTTTCCGAATCTTGAGAGGTTAATTTAATTCACCTGCAGAGAACCCTTGTGTGACCCCAATTCCTATGAAAGATGGGAGCAAAAGAAGGTATACTTTAAACTATATGGAAAAAACGCCAATGGTTTAAAGATGGCAAACAATGTACATTCTAGTGATGGGCGAATTTTTTTTTTATCTTCGCAAATTCGCCCATCACTATACATTTCTCAAGGAAATATAACCTGCATCACTATTTTTATGTACAATATGCAGGAGCTCATATAAAAGATAATTTTATCAGATATGTAGTGAATGCACCTGACTGAGATACTGACAAAAGCTTAGGGCTTCAGCCTTCATCTCAATAAACATACTAGTCTGGCTGTCGAGTGACTGCTACCAGAAAATATGCTGCAGCAAAGACATAAACAAATGGTTTGGGGGCCGATTCACTAAGGGTCGAATATCGAGGGTTAATTAATCCTCGCTATTCGACTAGGAATTAAAATCCTTCAACTTCGAATATCGAAGTCAAAGGATTTAGCGCAGATAGTTTGATCGAAAGATCGAAGGATAATTCCTTCGATCGAACGATAAAATCCAACGATCGAAGGAATATCCTTCAATCAAAAAAAGTTAGGCAAGCCTATGGGGACCTTCCCCATAGGCTAACATTGACTTCGGTAGCTTTTAGATGGCGAACTAGGGGGTTGAAGTTTTTTTTAAAGAGACAGTACTTCGACTATCGAATGGTCGAATAGTCGAACGATTTCCTTCGATTCGTCAAAGTAACCAGTTCGATGGTCAAAGTAGCCCAAAAAAAACTTCGAAATTCTAAGGTTTTTACCTTCGAATCCTTCACTCGAAGTTAGTGAATCGGCCCCTATATCTTGAAAAATTAATTGCAAATTACAGACTCTGTCTCAGCTTCTACGATGCAATCTGCGGAAGATGCTAGACCATACATCGGCTGGAAAGATTTCATCGACATGATAAATGTGCAGTAGGGTTCAGCTACTTAACATTGACACTTGGTGTTTATTTTTATCTTGGTGTGTTATTTTATTTTCTCTTTTTATACTGCAAAACGAAAGATTTACATCTTTGGATCCGGGAATTGCGTTTTTATGGGAGATTTTTCCATCGAGTTATATCCCCCAAGGAACAATTCTCTAAACATATTCTCTGCAGGAAGGGACATAAAAGTGCATGGTTTTCATGTATTCTCAAATTTAGACGCGAATAACAGGGAACTAACATCATAACTACGATAATAATTTCAAACTAATGTTGCTTTGGGTACTCTGTTGGGTCAATGATAAGATGCTGCTATGGAAGTCTATTCATATAAAATTGATACTCTGAAAAAGTAATGGGACACTTGTCACAGTTGTTTATTTTGTAGTTCTTCGGCATTAAATAAAAGAGCAGAAATAAACAGAAAGAGAAGGAAAAAATTATCTTTTATGAGTTTATCTATATTTTGGGGAAGAACATGATCAGAAAAACAAGAAAAGCATCTCAAAATGCTATAGAAGCTCAGTTGCTGATTATCAAGTAAACCTTAACCAGGGTTTTGTACACATATAAAACACTTGTTACAATTCCTTTCCACTGCATAGAGTCTACATGTAATATTCTGAACAATGATGTATCTATACATACACCCTAGCAATGATAAACAAATAATAATAGTCTCCTCATATTGCTTTATACTGACACTACACCAGTCTAAAGTTTCTGGAAAGTGTCTGTGACACTCACATGCTCAGTGGGCTCTGATTGGTTGTTGAGAAGCTAAGCTTAGGGCTTGTCACTAATTATCCAGCAGAAAATGAGCTTCCCCTGTAATATAAGCTGATGCTACAGGTTTGCTGATTATTAAATTCTGATGCTAATGCTGTGGTGTAGTAATTATTTGTATTAATTACTAATCAGCCTTATATTGTGACATTTCTATTCTATGTGTACTGTATATTGTGAGTGGGTCCCTAAGCTCAGTAAGTGACAGCAGCACAGAGCATGTGCAGTGAATCAGCAGAAAAGAAGATTGAGAGCTACTGGGGCATATTTGGAGGTACAGATCTTCCCTGCTAGAGGACTGTGGCTGCCTTGGGCTGGTAGAGAAACCCAGAACACAATGTACAACATTTCTAGCTACTTCTTTAGTTAAGCTTTGGTTCTCCTTAAAGCAACCTCCCTCTACTAATATATTATTTGAGGTTAATTATAGTCAATAGTTATAATTCAGAATTAAATTATTTAAATCTGATTTTTTCCTATTAACCACTGGTTAGTGGTGTCCTTAAATAATTTATCCTGTTTTAGGCGCTGATATAGCTAGCCTGTTTAATGACAGGGTTAATCCCTGGATAATATAAGAGCACAGACCTTAAGGGTCACAGAACCATTCTGAAGAATCATTTTTGTTATTCCTAAAGGTGTTATTCCTAATTTCCAAGTTTTGCCGCCAGTGAATAAATTCGCAATAATGCTGTGAAAATCCCCCGGCCAAAAATCCACTGGGTCAGAAAAATTTGGGGGCATGTCAGAATTATTCAAACGCCCATTGATTTTAATGCATTTGGCCAAAATAGGTGTGTGCATAACAATTGACGCGTGTCAAAATAATTATTTTTTTTGCCCATTGACTTCAATGCGTTTCACTCATTTTGCAAATTTCGCGGAAAATTCAAGAATTTTTCTGCGAAGCGAAATGGGACAAATCTGCCCATCACTAGAGATGGCGCGAACTGTTCGCCGGCGAACTTGTTCGCGCGAACATCGGGTGTTCGCGCTCGCCGGAAGTTCGCGAACGTCGCGTGACGTTCGCCATTTTGGGTTCGCCATTGTTGGCGCTTTTTTTTGCCCTCTCACCCCAGACCAGCAGGTACATGGCAGCCAATCAGGAAGCTCTCCCCTGGACCACTCCCCTTCCCTATAAAAACCGAAGCCCTGCAGCGTTTTTTTCACTCTGCCTGTGTGTGCTGAAGAGATAGTGTAGGGAGAGAGCTGCTGCCTGTTAGTGATTTCAGGGACAGTTGAAAGTTTGCTGGCTAGTAATCGTTTTGATACTGCTCTGTTATTGGAGGGACAGAAGTCTGCAGGGGTTTGAGGGACATTTAAGCTTAGGTAGCTTTGCTGGCTAGTAATCTACCTTCTACTGCAGTGCTCTGTATGTAGCTGCAGTGGGCAGCTGTCCTGCTTCTGATCTCATCTGCTGACTGCTGCAATAACAGTAGTCCTTGTAAGGACTGCTTTTATTTATTTTTTTGTTGTTTTACTACTACTACTACTACTACTACTACTACTACTATAAGAGCCCAGTGCTATTAGTCTAGCAGTGTTGGGGAGTGGGACTGGTGTGCTAATCTGCTGCTCCTAGTAGTTCAGCAGCACCAACTGTAATTTTTTTTTTTTAATATTCATTTTTTTTTTATTTTACTTTTTTTTATTTTACTACCGCTGTAGTAGTGTATAAGTTGACCTTTTAGGCATTATTTGCCCTGTAGGCATTTTTTGCCCAGTGTGTTATTCAACCAACAGCCATCTAGCTGTGTGACCTTGTTCACATTCTGTCTAAATATCCATAATATTACCGTCTCCAGAAAAAACACCGGAGTGACTTTTTTCAAGCAGCCATAATAAATTTTACGTAATCCGTATCCATCGCTGTAGTAGTGTATAAGTTGACCTTTTAGGCATTATTTGCCCTGTAGGCATTTTTTGCCCAGTGTGTTATTCAACCAACAGCCATCTAGCTGTGTGACCTTGTTCACATTCTGTCTAAATATCCATAATATTACCGTCTCCAGAAAAAACACCGGAGTGACTTTTTTCAAGCAGCCATAATAAATTTTACGTAATCCGTATCCATCGCTGTAGTAGTGTATAAGTTGACCTTTTAGGCATTATTTGCCCTGTAGGCATTTTTTGCCCAGTGTGTTATTCAACCAACAGCCATCTAGCTGTGTGACCTTGTTCACATTCTGTCTAAATATCCATAATATTACCGTCTCCAGAAAAAACACCGGAGTGACTTTTTTCAAGCAGCCATAATATATTTTACGTAATCCGTATCCACCGCTGTAGTAGTGTATACGTTGATCTTGTGGGCATTATTTGCACAGTGTTTTCTTCAAACCGCCATCTAGCTGTGTGAGCTTGTTCACATTTTGTCTAAATATTGATAATATTATCGTCTCTAGAAAAACCACTTGAGTTACTTTTTTTCAAGCAGCATTCTTATATTTTACGTAATCCGTATCCACCGCTGTGTATACGTTGACCTTGTAGGCATTATTTGCACAGTGTTTTCTTCAAACCGCCATCTAGCTGTGTGAGCTTGTTCACATTTTGTCTAAATATTGATAATATTATCGTCTCTAGAAAAACCACTTGAGTTACTTTTTTTCAAGCAGCATTCTTATATTTTACGTAATCCGTATCCACCGCTGTGTATACGTTGACCTTGTAGGCATTATTTGCACAGTGTTTTCTTCAAACCGCCATCTAGCTGTGTGAGCTTGTTCACATTTTGTCTAAATATTGATAATATTATCGTCTCTAGAAAAACCACTTGAGTTACTTTTTTTCAAGCAGCATTCTTATATTTTACGTAATCCGTATCCACCGCTGTGTATACGTTGACCTTGTAGGCATTATTTGCACAGTGTTTTCTTCAAACCGCCATCTAGCTGTGTGTATTATCGTTTCCAGAAAAACCAACTGAGTTTTTGTTGTTGTTGTTTTTTTAAAAATAATGCCAGGCAAAGGCAGGCCGCCACGCAGAGGCCGTGCTAGGGGCCGTGCTGCTATGCAATCCTGTGGCCCTAGCAAATTGCCCAGTTTTAAAAAGCCAATGACCCTGAACTCCCAAAATGCTGAAGAGGTAGTTGACTGGCTTACACAGCACACCCCATCCTCTACCGTTTCTAACTTTACCACAACATCCTCCTCATCCTCCACTGCTATGGCCACCCCACGTAACACTTCCTCCACCACCGGTGCCCCTTCTTCACTGGAGTCAGAGGAGTTATTTTCCCATGAGTTTCTTGAACTGAGTAATGCGCAACCATTATTGGCAGAAGAAGATGAAGGAGATGAGGACGTTACACCAGATTTAATTCTGGCAGAGAACACGACAGAGATGGACATAATGAAGAGTGATGAGGAGGAGGTCCCCGCTGCTGCTTCCTTCTGTGATGTGTCAGAAGAAATTGATGCATCTGAGGAGAATGATGATGAGGAGATTGATGTTTTGTGGGTGCCTAGTAGAAGAGAGCAAGAGGAGGGTAGTTCAGATGGAGAGACGGAGAGTCAGAGAGGCAGTAGGAGAATAAGACTTAGAAGAAGCAGGGAGGACAGCCTGCAGGGATCAGTAGGGCAACAACATGTATCGGCACCTGTGTTCAGCCAGCCAACGCACCCGCCATTGCCGCCAATGCCGCCAACTTCTACTGTTACCGCCAGATCGCACACTTCCAAAAAGTCAGCAGTGTGGGATTTTTTTAATGTGTGTGCCTCTGACAAAAGCATTGTAATTTGCAATGAGTGCAGTCAGAAACTGAGCCTTGGTAAGCCCAACAGCCACATAGGTACAACTTCTATGCGAAGGCACATGAGCGGCAAGCACAAAGCACTTTGGGAGCAACACCTCAAAGGCAACAGGCAAACTAAAAGCCACACTCCTTCTGGTCCAGCATCTTACTGCTCTACCTCTGCTCTCCTTGACCCATCTGAACCACCCTCCACTCCGCCTTCCACCTTGACCACCTGTTCCCATTCCCAGTCATCTGCCACCAGCCAAGTTTCTGTGAAGGCCATGTTTGAGCGTAAGAAGCCAATGTCTGACTGTCACCCCCTTGCCCGGCGTCTGACAGCTGGCTTGTCTGCACTCTTAGCCCGCCAGCTTTTACCATACCAGCTGGTGGACTCTGAGGCCTTCCGCAAATTTGTAGCAATTGGGACACCGCAGTGGAAGGTACCCAGCCGCAATTTTTTTTCTAAAAAGGGAATACCACACCTGTACCAACATGTGCAGAGCCAAGTTACCGCATCTCTGTCACTTAGTGTTGGGCCAAAGGTCCATATGACTACTGACGCATGGTCCTCCAAGCATGGTCAGGGCAGGTATGTCACCTACACTGCCCACTGGGTGAACTTGGTAATGGCTGGGAATGGGAAGCAGGGAATGGGTAGCTCAACAACAACAACAACAGTGGAGTTGGTGTCACCGCCACGGATTGCACGCGGTTCTGCCACCACCTCTACTCCTCCATCGCTCTCTACCTCGTCTTCTTCCTCTTCTTCTTCTTACTCTGCTGCTGGGTCCTCCTTCTCCTCCTCCACACCTGTGCACCCCCAGCTCCCCCTAGGCTATTCGACATGCCAGGTACGCCGTTGTCACGCTGTCTTGGGGATGACGTGCCTGGAAAGCAAAAACCATACCGGATCTGTACTCCTGTCATCTCTGCAGTCACAGGCCGATCGGTGGCTGACCCCACACCAACTGCAGATCGGAAAAGTGGTGTGTGACAATGGAAGCAATCTGTTGGCAGCGTTGAGACTGGGAAATTTAACACATGTGCCCTGCATGGCACATGTGTTAAATTTAATAGTCCAACGTTTTGTCTCCAAGTACCCAGGATTCCAGGACGTTCTCACCCAGTCCAGAAAGGTGTCGGCCCATTTCAGACGTTCCTACACAGCCATGGCACGCCTTGCTGACATTCAGCAGCGCTACAACATGCCAGTCAGGCGTTTGATTTCTGACAGCCAGACTCGCTGGAATTCAACGCTCCTTATGTTGGAACGTCTGCTGCAACAACAAAGGGCCGTCAACGAGTACCTTTTTGAACTGGGTGGTAGGACTGGATCTGCAGAGCTGGGGATTTTTTTCCCCCGTTACTGGGTGCTTATGCGCGATGCCTTCAGGCTCATGCGACCTTTTGAAGAGGTGACAAATATGGTCAGTCGCACCGAAGGCACCATCAGCGACCTAATACCCTTCGCTTTCTTCCTGGAGCGTGCCGTGCGACGAGTGACAGATGAGGCTGTAGACCAGCGTGACGAGGAGCTGGAAGCGCACGATTTATGGTCGGAATCACCAGAACGAACCCAGGCACCTGCTGCAACGCAGGGAGAGGTGCCAGAAGTGGAGTCAGAGGAGGAAGGTGGCTTTGTGGAGGAGGAGGAGGAGGACCAACAGGAGCAGGCTTCCCAGGGGGCTAGTGGTGACCTTTTGGGGACCCCTGGTCTTGTACGTGGCTGGGGGGAGGAGACCGTGGATGATGCAGTCCTTGATAATGAGGAAGCGGAGATGGATAGCTCTGCATCCAACCTTGTGAGAATGGGGTCTTTCATGCTGTCATGCCTGTTGAAGGACCCCCGTATCAAGAGGCTTAAGGAGAAGGACCTGTACTGGGTCGCAACGCTACTAGACCCTCGGTACAAGCATAAAGTGGCAGAAATGTTACCAACATACCACAAGTCCGAAAAGATGCGGCATTTACAAACCAGCCTGCAAAACATGTTGTACAATGCTTTTAAGGGTGATGTCACTTCAGGAACTCATCAACATTCCAGGGGCAGAGGTGCCAGTAATCCTGCCACGAGCACACCTGCAAGGACAAAGCCCTTTGGCCGGTCTGTAACATCAGACATGCAAATGTTTTTCTGTCCAAGGCAGCGCCACAACCCTTCTGGATCCACCCTCAAAGAACGCCTCGACCGGCAGGTAGCGGACTACCTGGCATTAACTGCAGATATCGACACTCTGAGGAGCGATGAACCCCTGGACTACTGGGTGCGCAGGCTTGATCTGTGGCCAGAGCTGTCACAATTTGCCATGAACCTCTTGTCTTGCCCAGCCTCAAGTGTGCTCTCAGAAAGGACCTTCAGTGCAGCAGGAGGGATTGTAACTGAGAAGAGAACTCGCCTAGGTCACAAAAGTGTCGATTACCTGACCTTTATTAAAATGAATGAGGGGTGGATCTCGGAGGGTTACTGCACGCCGGAAGACTTGTTCTGACTTCTATGCAGCTGTCCTTCTCTTCAAGCCTCATGACTCCACACACAGCTGTCCTTTAGCGTCCTCCTCCCTCCGCCACCGTTACAAACTAGGGTGCAAACCCTACTGGTTTAATTTTTTCTGGCCTCTGTGCTTCAGTGGCTGCAACCAAAAAAACTGGGCAAACAATGTCTACAAGGTCAACGTATGGCGAAAAATGACTATTTTCAGCATTTATTTGGCATATTTTTTCTGGCAACTGTGCTTCAGTGGCTGCGTCCAAAAAAATGCATATTTTCTGCATTTATATGGCATAATTTTTCTGGCCTCTGTGCTTCAGTGGCTGCAACCAAAAAAATGCATATTTTCTGCATTTATATGGCATAATTTTTCTGGCCTCTGTGCTTCAGTGGCTGCAACCAAAAAAATGCATATTTTCTGCATTTATATGGCATAATTTTTCTGGCCTCTGTGCTTCAGTGGCTGCAACCAAAAAAATGCATATTTTGTCCATTTATATGGCATAATTTTTCTAGCCTCTGTGCTTCAGTGGCTGCAACCAAAAAAATGCATATTTTCTCCATTTATATGGCATAATTTTTCTGGCCTCTGTGCTTCAGTGGCTGCAACCAAAAAAATTTATATTTTCAGCATTTATATGGCATAATTTTTCTGTCAACTGTGCTTCAGTGGCTGCGACCAAAAAAATGCATATTTTCTGCATTTATATGGCATAATTTTTCTGGCCTCTGTGCTTCAGTGGCTGCAACCAAAAAAATTTATATTTTCAGCATTTATATGGCATAATTTGTCTGGCAACTGTGCTTCAGTGGCTGCGACCAAAAAAATGACTATTTTCAGCATTTATATGGCATATTTTTTCTGGCCTCTGTGCTTCAGTGGCTGCGGCCAAAAAAACTGGGCAAACAATGCCTACAAGGTCAACGACGTTGACCTTGTAGGCATTGTTTGCCCAGTTTTTTTGGCCGCAGCCAATGAAGCACAGAGGCCAGAAAAAATATGCCACATAAATGCTGAAAATAGTCATTTTTTGCCATACGTTGACTCAACGTATATGGCAAAAAATGACTATTTTCAGCATTTATATGGCATATTTTTTCTGGCAACTGTGCTTCAGTGGCTGCAACCAAAAAAACTGGGCAAACAATGTCTACAAGGTCAACGTATGGCGAAAAATTACTATTTTCAGCATTTATATGGCATATTTTTTCTGGCAACTGTGCTTCAGTGGCTGCGTCCAAAAAAACTGGGCAAACAATGTCTACAAGGTCAACGTATGGCGAAAAATGACTATTTTCAGCATTTATATGGCATATTTTTTCTGGCAACTGTGCTTCAGTGGCTGCGTCCAAAAAAACTGGGCAAACAATGCCTACAAGGTCAATGTATGGCAGTTGTTTAAAGAGAACAGTAGATTACTAGCCAGCAAAGCTACCTAAGCTAAAATGTCCCTCAAATCCCTGCAGACTTCTGTCCCTCCAATACAGAGCAGTATCAAGCAGATTACTAGCCAGCAAACTTACTATCATCTGTCCCTGAAATCACTAACAGCTCTCCCCCTACACTATCTCTTCCAAGCACACACAGGCAGATTTTTCAGATAAATTTTTGCCCTTGATCCCCCTCTGGCATGCCACTGTCCAGGTCGTTGCACCCTTTAAACAACTTTAAAATCATTTTTCTGGCCAGAAATGTCTTTTTTAGATGTTAAAGTTCGCCTTCCCATTGAAGTCTATGGGGTTCGCGAACCGTTCGCGAACCGCTCGCATTTTTGCGCAAGTTCGCGAATATGTTCGCGAACTTTTTTTCCGACGTTCGCTACATCCCTACCCATCACTAGTAATGCTTTGAAAATCAGATGGTGGTAAATAAAGCTGCAGATCAGATTATGCAATTAATGCATCACATTTGGCCCCTGGTCAAAGAATGTATTAAATCTAATACATATGTAAACTGTAATTCTGAGAAGCAGAAATGTTTCTTTTTTTGCTTTGCAACTGTATTATGCAGGAGACAATTAGCCCCGGTATATTCACTGGCAGTTACAATGGAAGAAAGGCTTATATGAAATAAGACAGGGATTTAGGATGAAAAGATCACTTTATTTGGTGAAAGAGTTGCTGAAGCAATGGGGAGAAAGGACACATTTTAATTGAATGGAATTAGAATCTTTCCTGTAATATTAAGCAATAAAACCAATCAGGTAAGCATTTCCTGCTACAATGAAATTAGCTTTTGCCATTATGCCTCCTCCTGAAGCTGAACAGAATGGGGCATTCAGGTCATACTTCATATTATTATCTGTGTAAGAACTAATATCATAAAATAGAAAAAAATAATGTATATTGCAACTGTACTCATAAGAGCAGTCTGATCAATTACATTAAGTTTAGGCTATGTGTCCCCTATAATGTTTTTGGTAATAGAATTTCCCCTTTTTTTCCGTCAAAAAATGTTCCCATGTTTTCTATGTCTAAAATTTCATAAGACTGCACAGAATTCTGTCAAAGAACTGAATCATGAAATACCAGAATTGCAGTAATATTAATTCTCTGAGGTGGCTTTACAAAAGGGGATTTAATTTCCCCACGCACTTTCAAGGGTTAAATCATCTGGGAAAATATTAAAAATTAGAAACAATCATTATTTCCTATATTACATTAAACATTATTAAAGTTTAAAAAATAAAAATTGACTTTTATAAATCTTGATTTTTTTTCATCCCTAAATTGCATGATACAGCTAAATGCCATACAATCTTTGTCTCCTCTCTGTTTTCAGACAAAGAGGGTAATCTAGGGTGCGAAATCCCAAAAAATCTTTGCAATCCACCATTTTTCTGCACTCTAGAGACCACCGGTGGGGGCAGGCTGCAACAAAGCTCAGTATTTACCTTGAGCACTATGGCAAGCCCCTTCCTCCTGATCTCTCACTTGCTTTCCCCTGCTGCCTTTAAGGGATCCTGTCATCAGAAAACATGTTTTTTTCAAAACGCATCAGTTAATAGTGCTACTCCAGCAGACGTCTGCACTGAAATCCGTTTCTCAAAAGAGCAAACAGATTTTTTTATATTCAATTTTGAAATCTGACATGGGGCTAGACATTTTGTCAATTTCCCAGCTGCCCCTGGTCATGTGACTTGTGCCTGCACTTTAGGAGAGAAAGGCTTTCTGGCAGGCTGCTGTTTTTCCTTCTCAATGTAACTGAATGTGTCTCAGTGGGACATGGGTTTTTACTATTGAGTGTTGTTGTTAGATCTACCAGGCAGCTGTTATCTTGTGTTAGGGAGCTGTTATCTGGTTACCTTCCCATTGTTCTTTTGTTTGGCTGCTGGGGGGGAAAGGGAGGGGGGGTGATATCACTCCAACTTGCAGTACAGCAGTAAAGAGTGATTGAAGTTTATCAGAGCACAAGTCACATGACTTGGGTAGCTGGGAAACTGACAATATGTCTAGCCCCATGTCAGATTTCAAAATTGAATATAAAAAAATCTGTTTGCTCTTTTGAGAAATGGATTTCAGTGCAGAATTCTGCTGGAGTAGCACTATTAACTGATTCATTTTGAAAAAACGTTAACCTTGCACTGCTCATATCTTTTTCCCAATTTACTAACAGGCATAGAGGACAATTAGATAACGAAAGAGTACATTGCTAACAAGTTTTGTGCCCTTTCACCAGGCGAATTTTCGTTCATTGTTATCCCCCAAATTGAGTCAGAATTTGCCATTACGTTACTCCTTTTGACAGAGTTTCCTATGCCAGCTTAGAGGAAGGTACATCCTCCTCTATCTTATGCCAGTGACATCATATCCTGTATGCTGAAAAGTTATAAAAAATTATTAAAAAAATGCTGGCATTTTTTCATATTTTAAAGTGGGATTGTACCTTAAATAAAAAGTTGTAAAATGTTTTTTTTTTTTTTACATATTTTTAGCCATTTGAGGGCATGCCAAGTTTTTTTTAGGGTGGGCTCATGTCTAGGGCATTAAGAGGATTCTTTTTGGTCTTTATACTTCTTCCTTGAACATTTTTAATAATAAGTGGCCACTTCAAGCTATTTCACCAAAATAAGTAATAAAGACATACTGTACATACGACCTATATGTACCCTGCCTATTCAAATTGACCTAAGCGTAAGAGTACTAACAAAGTTTTGCTAGGCAGAAACGTTAATGAAAGTCTGAATTTTGGATAATGGCTTTCCAGATAAAATATCACATAATTGTAACATTTTGCACAACTGGACAACATAACAAAGCCAATGGACAAAATAGCAAGGCCACAATATTAGATTTTCAATAATAACATCACAAACTAGGCTAATAAAATTATAAGGATATTTTGCTCAGTGGTATAATAATGTATTACTTCGCAGTTCAAACATTTTCATTGAACATTCTCAAGAACTTGCTTCTCCTAAAATTAAATTAAGGATATTGATATGCAAGAATGATGGACTTGTAACAGAACCTTTATTCTAGACGTTAGAAATTAACTTAATGGTACAGTGTTAGCTGACAGCCCATAACTTAAAAAAATTGAAGGTCATATGCTTAAGGCTGGAACATAGATCCTAAGGGAGGAAGAATGATGAAAGGTTTTATGATTATTCCTATGCTAATTGACAATTAGAAGTGTGAAGAAGACACACTGAGCCCACAAGGAATCCAACCTTGTTGTTCTGGTAGGTGCTGTAGAAAAGTTGTTATTTTTGTTTTTGCAACACAAAGGGCAGCTGAAGGAGAAAAGATTATTAAATATTTGCAGACTATGTAAATGCAAAGAAAAGACATTGCATACTTATTTCTTCCGAAGTGCGGCATGGTAAAATATAGCTAAAGAATAAACAGAAAATTATTTTTAAGACAGTGAAATGTCCCATATAACTGAAAAATAATTTTGTTGAGCATTATTTTTCATTTGTGAATCTTAGATCTACCCCTAAAATAAGCCATGATATTTAAAAAAAATTTTGTTTATTTCAGATCAGTATTGTAATTCCAGCTTAAATACAGCAGTGTGTTTAATTTAATTAGCTAAGGCAATTAATTAAGGCAGCAATGGGAAATAATAATATAACAGTTGTTGTATCATTTTTATGTTATGGTAGAGCAAATTATCTGGCTTATTTTACACCACTACATGGGGCCTATTTAATAGCGATCAAATTTGAATTTTTTCTCAAAAAGAAATTGTAGTATTTCTGTATTTCTGTAAAACTCAAAATATTAAGGGGCACATTTATCAAGGGTCAGAAATGAAAATTCTAATTTTCAAATTAAAATTTTCGAGTTATATTTATGGCCAAAACTGTGAAATTCGAATAGGGACTTGTGATTTTTGAGATTTATCATACACTGGCCCTTTAAGAACTCAAATTCGACTATTCGCCACCTTAAACCTGCCGAATTCCTGTTTTAGCCTATGGAAGACGTCCTGGGATCAATTTGGAGTTGTTTGCAGAAAAAAACTCTAATCGAGTTTTAAAACTCTAATTGAATTCGATTCTAATTCGATTTGAGTTTTCTGGATGATCCTACGATTCCACTTTGCATCCTGCCCTAAACATGAAAAAATGATCCCTCACATTCCTCCCAACAAAAAAATTAAGATTTATTCTCTTTTTATAAAGAAAAATCTGCCTGAAAATTAACATAATTTACATCTATTTTTGCAAGAATATCACAAAATGTGTAACTAAAATAACTATTTTAATACAGCGAACTCTCATTTTATTGATAGAACATAATAAAAATAGAATTTAGTCATTTTTATGGCGCTGTAGAAGTGATCCTAGGCTTTTTCTGTATAGCAGCCACTGTTTCACTGACATGAATAAAAGTAGCTGAACTTAATTTATATTTATTACCATCTGTTATAAATTCATATTCTGCTCTATTAAAGGGCAGTAATATTTCAAATCTACATTTTCTTTTTATGGAAGAAAACGTGTTTTTTTTTCTCTTCTTACTCTGCTTAAAGGCAGTAAAGACTGTTTCTAGCTTTCATATGTAGCAAGTATGTTCATGGTGCAACCTGTATCTCCACATAAGCAGATTCATAATGTATTATTACTACACAAATAACTGATTTTTTTAAAATAATATAAACCAAATCCAGGGGATAGACTTGCACTTTCTTTAGAAAATGTTTCCACTTTTCCCACAAAGGGTCAAGTAAGGACGTACAGTTTACTGTAATATGTTTATAAGGTCCATCCTAAAGTTTTGCAATATGTCTGCTTTACTTCTCTTCAGTTTGGCATTTAAACATATAACTTGCAAGCCTCAATGACCCATAATAACAAGGCATTTGTCTCAATACCAGATGTAGGATATATCATATGAAGATCCTGCAGTTCGATTAAAACCAGAATGTGACAAGCAGGGCTGCCATCAGAAATCGCTTAGCCCCATATGACAAAATTTGGGCCCCATCCCCGCCAGAGCCCGGCTACCCGTTCACCAAAAATATTGGTGGCCAGGGCACCCCTAAAAGTTAAAAAAAAATTGTGGCCAGCCCCCCCACACACAAGTTAAAAAATATTGGTGGCCAGGGCCCCTACAAGTTAAAAAAATATTAATAGTGTTCAGTGGAATTTACCCTTAAAGGAGAAGGAAAGGTTAAAACTAAGTAAGTCTTATCAGAAAGGTCCACCTAAATATACCAGTAACCCCCCAAATTAGTGCTGCTCTGAGTCCCCTGTCAAAAGAAACACTGCATTTCTTTCCTTCTAATGTGTACACATGGGCTTCTGTATCAGACTTCCTGTTTTCAGCTTAAACCTCATTGCCCTGGGCAAGAGCATGCTCAGTTTGCTCCTCTCCCCCCCCTTCTCTGCTGTAATCTGAGCCCAGAGCAGGGAGAGACTCAGGCAGGAAGTGATGTCACACCATGTTAATACTGCAGCTCCTATCCTAAACAAACAGAGAGTTTCTAGAGCTTTTTACTCAGGTATGGTAAAACATTCTACAGAATAAATATAACATTCTAGCTTGCACTATTGCAGCTAATCTATTGGCAATAGAATGCCTCCATAGCTTTCCTTCTCCTTTAAATTTCAACAGGTTGCTTTCATCCTCCATCTTCATTCTTTTCCGTTGCTGCTTCTTCGTTCTTTTCCAGAGCAGTTTTCTTTATTCTTTCCGGAGCTTCATCTGCAGCAAGACTGGACCCCCTTTAGAACCCGAAATCGCTCAGGCCCAAGACAACAGTTATCCCTGTGCCCCCCTGATGACAGCCCTGGTGACACAAAATGCATGCTTATATTACCAGCATATGTTGAGAGTAAGTGAAGATAACATAACAACTAAATAGCTAGACATTTATAAAGATGGAAAAGATGGATTTTAAGCTCCAAATTACAGAAAGGTTGTCTCCCACAAACTCCATTTTATTCACATAGTTTAAAAGTTTTAAAATGATTTCCTATTTCTTTGTAATAATAAAACAGGTCCGTTTACTTGATCCCGACTAAAATGTAATTAATCCTTATTGGAAGCACAACCAGCCTATTGGGTTTATTTAATGTTTAAAGTATTTTCTAGTAGACTTGAAGGACCAATTGTATAGATAATATAGATAAAAAAACCCACTAAGAAAGTTTAAAATCGCAAAGTCTTTATTAAGAAATAACTTACCAAAACTCTGCTTGCGCTCCTCTTCAGAAATAGATTGGGCGATCCATTGTGCGGCACTCGATTTCTCCTCCCTACCTTCCTTATAGGAGAGAGCCAGGGAGGAGAAATTGAGCGCCACATGATGGATCATCACCGTGATGCCTTTTCTCAAGAGGAGCACAAGCAGAGTTTCGGTAAGTTATTTCTTAATAAAGACTTTGAGATGTTAACATTTAATTTGTGTTGGTGTTTTTTTTCGTTGTATTCTAATGAATTTTTGTAAAAATTTTTTGCTGTTACTGGTCTTTTAAGGTATGAAGATCCAAATTACAGAAAGATCTGTTATCCAGAAAGCCCCCAAGCATTCTGGATAATGGTCCCATACCTGTACGCTAATAAAAACAAATACAATAAATGCAAAGTGCAGTTGTATAAAAGATTCCCTATAGCTAAGGGGATTATTTATTAAAGTCCAAATGCTTTATAATAATAAATAAGGTCAAATTGTGGTTTCTAATTTTGGTTGGACTTTTTTTTTTATAAAATAATCAGAAAAATTCAGATTTTGATAAATAACCTCAAGTGTCAAAAAGACCAGGGGTGGAGGTCCTTGGCCCCTAGAGCTTGCATTCTAAGTGGGAGTGGTCATTTAAAGACATAATTAGGAGAAGATTAAGTGCTGCAGGTCACAATGGTTAACACTGCAATATAATCACCAAAGAGTTACACAACAGTAAACAGATCCAAACTGATGTCCTGTCTGGCCACTTTGCTTTACCCACAACCTAGCCTTACTCGAAAGAGGCTTTTCATCTCTAAAAGCAATATATGCCAGTGAAGGTTTCGAATAAATATCACTGAAAACCATACTGGTCTGATTAGGAGAAACAAACAATAAGGTATTTTAATCAGGAGATTATGTGGCATATTTCTTTATTTGACATATCAGCTGTTGGACAAGGAGTATTATCCAAACCTGATCCAATTTTCTCTCAATCCTGTCTCAAAGAATTTTCATTTACTGAAATAATAATGTGCCAGAAGACTTAAGCCTATAAAATCATTACAGGAGGTAATGCTTGTTTTTGTTACAGACTGTGTCTGTAACTGCCAGTTCAGCATGTTATTTCCATTTTTTTTATCCTTTGTCTTTCAGGGCTAAAATTGGCTGACTCAAATGTTCCACAACAGCTTTATTGAACTTGATTTATACAACAGAGTTAGATGTGTAAATCCTTGGTCTGTTAAATATAGTTTCTGCAGAACTAAGTTTAAGAAAGCACAACTTGTAGTTTTTCAGTTGTGGATGAACTTTCGGGAGCAGATTCACTAAAGGATGAAGTGGCTCAAGTTAACGACAATTCGCCGGCGTTGCCACCGGCAGGGAAATCTCCAATTCACTAACAGGTGCAGGTGCCAATTTTCTAGCGAAACAGACTTTTATTAGCGTTCATTCGCACTCTATCACCAGGAGATTTTTCGATCTGGAAAACGATTGTTACTCCACAAATTCACTAAAGTCCGGATTTTACTGAACGTTGACTTCGCCATCTCAGACCAGACGAAGGGGCCGATTCACGAAGGGTCGAATTTCGAAGTTAAAAATACTTCGAAATTCGACCCTCGAATTGAAATCCTTCGACTTCGAATATCGAAGTCGAAGGATTTAGCGCTAATCCTGCGATCGAACGATCGAAGGATTTTTCGTTCGATCGAACGATTAAATCCTTCGAATCGAACGATTCGAAGGATTTTAATCAAACGATCGAAGGAAAATCCTTCGATCAAAAAAAGCTTAGCAAGCCTATGGGGACCTTCCCCATAGGCTAACATTGACTTCGGTAGCTTTTATCTGCCGAAGTAGGGGGTCGAAGTTTTTTTTAAAGGGCAAGTACTTCGACTATCGAATGGTCGAATAGTCGAACGATTTTTACTTCGAATCGTTCGATTTCGTTCGACTTCGATCGAATTCGATCGAATTTAACCAATTCGATGGTCGAAGTACCCAAAAAAAACTTCGAAATTCGAAGTTTTTTTCATTCGAACCCTTCACTCGAGCTGAGTGAATCGGCCCCGAAGTGTTAAAAAGAAGCTAGATCTTCCTCAACTTTTCACTTACATCATATCCTGTGTGCCGAAAATGCATTAAAGTTCAAAAAACGCTGGTGCCCCTTTCTTTTTTTAAGCGGGATTGGCTGCAAAGGTCCTATCTTACTTTTTTGGGTAACTGGTTTTCTCCACACATTTTATAACATATGGAACATTAATTTTATAGTGGGCTCATGTGTAGGGCATTATATTAACTCTCTTGTCTTTATTAAGGTTCCTTGGACATGTGTAATAAAAAGTGATAACTTTATTATAAATGCACCAACATTTATAATAAAGACCTCCATACGACTTTAAATTACCCGCCGTATGCAAATTGACCGAAGCGCAGGATCACTAGTGAATTTTCGCTAGGCACGACGTATGGTGGCGCATCTTCGTTATGAAATGCTCGCGCTGCTGAAGTAATGCTAGCAAAAAGTCCAAAGCATTCGTGGCCAGGGCGCAACTTTGCATATTAGTGAATTAGCGTAGTGGTAGTGAATTTGCTCCTGGCGAAAAGGTGCAATGTGTGCAATGCGGTCGCTGGCGACAATTCACCCTTAAGTAAATCTGCCCCTATGAATCAATACACGCTCAGCTGGTAGGATAGCTAATTTCTATCAACAGTCTTTATTAGAGATTTCTTGCCCCACCTGTGTCATAATTTGACTGGTGTAGTACATCAATCAGGTGTGACTTCTCATAGATCAGACTTATCGCAGCACTTTCGGTTCTCTCCTTTTGTGAAACCAGAACATTACATTCGGGGCATTAGGTACATGACACCTAAACAAACATAGAGGAAAACTTTGAGGCCGATTTATCAAATCTGAGATTTCGTTTTTTACATGATTCGAGAAAAAATGCTTCGAAAAAAATGCAAACTTGAATAAACTTGAGAATCTTCTTCAGAAGCTTGAATAGTCATTCTTTATTAAAGAAAAAGCATGAGAAAAGTCACCAGGAAAAACATAACAAGTAAAAGCTGGTGAGGTACAGTAGTAGCCAATGGAAAAAAGTGGCACAAGTTTTGTCACAGATTTTTCTTTGGGCATTCGTGGTTTTTAAGATTTACTGAAATATATAGACCAGTTCGGCAAGATTCTTTAATTTGCCATCTTTTGCTTAAGTGTTCATTTTGGGATTATAGTGTTCCTATAAATTGTATTGATGGGCATCAGGAGACTTTATGGGGATTGTGCCATACAGTATGTTAGTCAAGCAAACATGTATTAGAGCAGTCCATTATTTATCAGAAGGTCAAATCTGCCATTATAAATATGGCCAAACTGATACCATATGTGACAGAATGGGTGAGATCATGTTGTAATAGTAAATTGCAGTGCAGTTAAAATAAATGAATGAGAATCATCCATAGAAAATCTTGATTTTGATGCGTGCCAATTTTTTTTTTCATGGCGGATTTTTCACAGAATTCTCAACGCAGTTTCGTGAAAACATTCGCGAGCTACAAAATGTGAAAACTCCCCCGTGAATCCGTGCCTGGCGAATTTATTCGCCCGTCACTGGTGCAGAGCATTTCTGATCTGCATATTTTGTATTTAGCTTTGAAGGGTAGCTTTGATATTGCTTGCATCAGCGTTCTTCATAAAATACAACGTAACTGAATTTCTAACTGGTCCAATACATTGCACCGTTTCAATGAAACTTATTTAAAATGTGTTGATCATGACCAATATAAGCAATATGGCAGCTTCCAATGATATTTACAAATTAAAACATATAGAAAACATGTACTGGAAATATACATTGAAAATAAACCCTTCTTATGAAAAGCACATAGTTTTACTTTATTTTAGATTTTTATATCAACTAAATTAAGTCCTTTGCTATGCTAAAGCCTGAGTCAGACCAGTGGTTTACCTTACAGGTACTGCACATAAAGTAGTCTGATTACAGGTATGGGACCTGTTATCCAGAATGCTCGGGACCTGGGGTTTGCCGGATAATGGATCTTTCGTAATTTGAATCTTCATACCTTAAGTCTACTAGAAAATCATGTAAACATTAAATAAACCCAATTGGCTGGTTTTGCTTCCAATAAGGATTAATTATATCTTAGTTGGGATTAGGGATGTAGCGAACCGCCGCCGATGTGTTCGCGAACGCCGTTCGCGAACACCGGCAAAAAATGCGGACAGTTCGCGAACAGTTCGCGAACTTCGAACATCCGAAAATCGTTCGATTCGAACGATCGAAGGATTTTAATCGTTCGATCGAAGGATTTTCGTTCGACTCGAACGATCGAAGCCATTCGATCGAATGATTTCATTCGATCCAATGGCTTCGATCGTTCGATTCGAACGAAAATCCTTCGATTTTAGCGGTCGAAGGAATCGAATGGTCGAACGATTTTTGTTCGAATCGAACGCGAACTCGTATTGGCGAACGTCGCGCGACGTTCGCGAACATTCGGCGGACGCGAACAGTCGAAGTTCGCGCAAACTAGTTCGCCGGCGAACTGTTCGCTACATCCCTAGTTGGGATCAAGTACAAGCTGCTGTTTTATTATTACAGAGAAAATGGGAAATTTTTAAAAAAATTCGGATTATTTCGATAAAATGAAGTCTATGGGAGACAGCCTTTCTGTAATTCGGAGCTTTCTGAATAACGGTTTCCGCATAATGGATCCCATACTTGTATAAGGTTTCACATCAGATAATGTATGCAGATTTTACTGGGGATGGGCGAATTTGTCCCATTCCGCTTTGATGGAAAATTTGTGAATTTTCTGCGAAATTTGCGAAACAGCGAAAAAATCTGCAAACACAAATTTGACGCCCCCACGTTAATTTTGATGCAGAGGTTAAAGTTAAAGGGCGTCCCAGTAATGTTGATGCGCTATGGTTTTCACGCTAGCGACTTTTCCAAAATTCTTTTTCGTGGCAGTTTCGCCAAAATATTCGCCACCGGCAAAATTCATAAATATGCCGCAAATTGATGCCTGCCGAATATATTCACCCATTACTATATTTTACTTGATGGATTGGTTACTAAAGAAAAAGCAGTAAAGTTGTGTAAACCAACATGCCGTTTAGAATTGAATATTGATAACCAGATATCCTTGTTTGTGATGGACGAATCCCTGTGCGCTTTGTGGAAAAATTTGTGAATTTCTCGCAAAATTCACGAAATGGCGAAAATTTTGCGAAAAATCGTGAAACCTGAAAGTTCACAAAAAAAAAGCGAAATTGGAACGTTTTCACAAAAAATTTAGCAATTTGGATGTTTTCACTAAAAAATCGAGCAATTCAAACGTTTTAACTAAAAAATCGAGCAATTCAAACATTTTAACTAAAAAATCTAGCAATTACAACACTGGTGAATTTTCACCGGCAAAATTTTGGGGGATATTTTATAGGAATTTGCCGAGAATTCGTGCTAGGCCAATATATTCGCCCATCACTAATCCTTGGTAGTGTAGTGCAAACCCTGCATGTGATTTTCATAAATAGATCTTTCCAGTGCAAAACTTTTCATATGTTCCCTACATTGTGTGTGGTCTTTGTTAGTTTTTGATGTATTTATCCACAGGATTTGTATGCCTTGTTCTTACCATAATATGAATGCTTGCCTTGTTATTCATGGGTGGAGAAAAAAAGAAAAGATAGAATGCAAGATGTACTCAACATGATATTGTAAAGAAAGAATCCACAGATAATCTTCAAATCCCAGGCCAGAGAGAACAGAGAATGAATCTTAAGCCTGCCTGGAACTGGAAGAAAAAGCCGAATCTGTAAATCACTCAGATCATGCATAATGTTCATAAATAGAGATGTCGCGAACTGTTCGCCGGCGAACTTGTTCGCGCGAACATCGGGTGTTCGCGCTCGCCGGAAGTTCGCGAACGTCGCGCGACGTTCGCCATTTTGGGTTCGCCATTGTTGGCGCTTTTTTTTGCCCTCTCACCCCAGACCAGCAGGTACATGGCAGCCAATCAGGAAGCTCTCCCTTGGACCACTCCCCTTCCCTATAAAAACCGAAGCCCTGCAGCTTTTTTTCACTCTGCCTGTGTGTGCTGAAGAGATAGTGTAGGGAGAGAGCTGCTGCCTGTTAGTGATTTCAGGGACAGTTGAAAGTTTGCTGGCTAGTAATCGTTTTGATACTGCTCTGTTATTGGAGGGACAGAAGTCTGCAGGGGTTTGAGGGACATTTAAGCTTAGGTAGCTTTGCTGGCTAGTAATCTACCTTCTACTGCAGTGCTCTGTATGTAGCTGCAGTGGGCAGCTGTCCTGCTTCTGATCTCATCTGCTGACTGCTGCAATAGCAATAGTCCTTGTAAGGACTGCTTTTATTTATTTTTTTGTTGTTTTACTACTACTACTACTACTACTACTACTACTACTACTATAAGAGCCCAGTGCTATTAGTCTAGCAGTGTTGGGGAGTGGGACTGGTGTGCTAATCTGCTGCTCCTAGTAGTTCAGCAGCACCAACTTTAATTTTTTTTTTTTAATATTCATTCTTTTTTTATTTAACTTTTTTTTTATTTTACTACCGCTGTAGTAGTGTATAAGTTGACCTTTTAGGCATTATTTGCCCTGTAGGCATTTTTTGCCCAGTGTGTTATTCAACCAACTGCTATCTAGCTGTGTGCCCGTGTTCACATTCTGTCTAAATATCCATAATATTACCGTCTCCAGAAAAAACACCGGAGTGACTTTTTTCAAGCAGCCATAATAAATTTTACGTAATCCGTATCCATCGCTGTAGTAGTGTATAAGTTGACCTTTTAGGCATTATTTGCCCTGTAGGCATTTTTTGCCCAGTGTGTTATTCAACCAACTGCTATCTAGCTGTGTGCCCGTGTTCACATTCTGTCTAAATATCCATAATATTACCGTCTCCAGAAAAAACACCGGAGTGACTTTTTTCAAGCAGCCATAATAAATTTTACGTAATCCGTATCCATCGCTGTAGTAGTGTATAAGTTGACCTTTTAGGCATTATTTGCCCTGTAGGCATTTTTTGCCCAGTGTGTTATTCAACCAACTGCTATCTAGCTGTGTGCCCGTGTTCACATTCTGTCTAAATATCCATAATATTACCGTCTCCAGAAAAAACACCGGAGTGACTTTTTTCAAGCAGCCATAATAAATTTTACGTAATCCGTATCCCTCGCTGTAGTAGTGTATAAGTTGACCTTGTAGGCATTATTTGCCCTGTAGGCATTTTTTGCCCAGTGTGTTATTCAACCAACTGCTATCTAGCTGTGTGCCCGTGTTCACATTCTGTCTAAATATCCATAATATTACCGTCTCCAGAAAAAACACCGGAGTGACTTTTTTTCAAGCAGCATTCTTATATTTTACGTAATCCGTATCCACCGCTGTGTATACGTTGACCTTGTAGGCATTATTTGCCCTGTAGGCATTTTTTGCCCAGTGTGTTATTCAACCAACTGCTATCTAGCTGTGTGCCCGTGTTCACATTCTGTCTAAATATCCATAATATTACCGTCTCCAGAAAAAACACCGGAGTGACTTTTTTTCAAGCAGCATTCTTATATTTTACGTAATCCGTATCCACCGCTGTGTATACGTTGACCTTGTAGGCATTATTTGCCCTGTAGGCATTTTTTGCCCAGTGTGTTATTCAACCAACTGCTATCTAGCTGTGTGCCCGTGTTCACATTCTGTCTAAATATCCATAATATTACCGTCTCCAGAAAAAACACCGGAGTGACTTTTTTTCAAGCAGCATTCTTATATTTTACGTAATCCGTATCCACCGCTGTGTATACGTTGACCTTGTAGGCATTATTTGCCCTGTAGGCATTTTTTGCCCAGTGTGTTATTCAACCAACTGCTATCTAGCTGTGTGACCGTGTTCACATTCTGTCTAAATATCCATAATATTACCGTCTCCAGAAAAAACACCGGAGTGACTTTTTTTCAAGCAGCATTCTTATATTTTACGTAATCCGTATCCACCGCTGTGTATACGTTGACCTTGTAGGCATTATTTGCACAGTGTTTTCTTCAAACCGCCATCTAGCTGTGTGAGCTTGTTCACATTTTGTCTAAATATTGATAATATTATCGTCTCTAGAAAAACCACTTGAGTTACTTTTTTTCAAGCAGCATTCATATATTTTACGTAATCCGTATCCACCGCTGTAGTAGTGTATACGTTGATCTTGTAGGCATTATTTGCACACTGTTTTCTTCAAACTGCCATCTAGCTGTGTGTATTATCGTTTCCAGAAAAACCAACTGAGTTTTTGTTGTTGTTGTTTTTTTAAAAATAATGCCAGGCAAAGGCAGGCCGCCACGCAGAGGCCGTGCTAGGGGCCGTGCTGCTATGCAATCCTGTGGCCCTAGCAAATTGCCCAGTTTTAAAAAGCCAATGACCCTGAACTCCCAAAATGCTGAAGAGGTAGTTGACTGGCTTACACAGCACACCCCATCCTCTACCGTTTCTAACTTTACCACAACATCCTCCTCATCCTCCACTGCTATGGCCACCCCACGTAACACTTCCTCCACCACCGGTGCCCCTTCTTCACTGGAGTCAGAGGAGTTATTTTCCCATGAGTTTCTTGAACTGAGTAATGCGCAACCATTATTGGCAGAAGAAGATGAAGGAGATGAGGACGTTACACCAGATTTAATTCTGGCAGAGAACACGACAGAGATGGACATAATGATGAGTGATGAGGAGGAGGAGGAGGTCCCCGCTGCTGCTTCCTTCTGTGATGTGTCAGAAGAAATTGATGCATCTGAGGAGAATGATGATGAGGAGATTGATGTTTTGTGGGTGCCTAGTAGAAGAGAGCAAGAGGAGGGTAGTTCAGATGGAGAGACGGAGAGTCAGAGAGGCAGTAGGAGAATAAGACTTAGAAGAAGCAGGGAGGCCAGCCTGCAGGGATCAGTAGGGCAACAACATGTATCGGCACCTGTGTTCAGCCGGCCAACGCACCCGGCATTGCCGCCAATGCCGCCAACTTCTACTGTTACCGCCAGATCGCACACTTCCAAAAAGTCAGCAGTGTGGGATTTTTTTAATGTGTGTGCCTCTGACAAAAGCATTGTAATTTGCAATGAGTGCAGTCAGAAACTGAGCCTTGGTAAGCCCAACAGCCACATAGGTACAACTTCTATGCGAAGGCACATGAGCGGCAAGCACAAAGCACTTTGGGAGCAACACCTCAAAGGCAACAGGCAAACTAAAAGCCACACTCCTTCTGGTCCAGCATCTTACTGCTCTACCTCTGCTCTCCTTGACCCATCTGAACCACCCTCCACTCCGCCTTCCACCTTGACCACCTGTTCCCATTCCCAGTCATCTGCCACCAGCCAAGTTTCTGTGAAGGCCATGTTTGAGCGTAAGAAGCCAATGTCTGACTGTCACCCCCTTGCCCGGCGTCTGACAGCTGGCTTGTCTGCACTCTTAGCCCGCCAGCTTTTACCATACCAGCTGGTGGACTCTGAGGCCTTCCGCAAATTTGTAGCAATTGGGACACCGCAGTGGAAGGTACCCAGCCGCAATTTTTTTTCTAAAAAGGGAATACCACACCTGTACCAACATGTGCAGAGCCAAGTTACCGCATCTCTGTCACTTAGTGTTGGGCCAAAGGTCCATATGACTACTGACGCATGGTCCTCCAAGCATGGTCAGGGCAGGTATGTCACCTACACTGCCCACTGGGTGAACTTGGTAATGGCTGGGAATGGGAAGCAGGGAATGGGTAGCTCAACAACAACAACAACAGTGGAGTTGGTGTCACCGCCACGGATTGCACGCGGTTCTGCCACCACCTCTACTCCTCCATCGCTCTCTACCTCGTCTTCTTCCTCTTCTTCTTCTTACTCTGCTGCTGGGTCCTCCTTCTCCTCCTCCACACCTGTGCACCCCCAGCTCCCCCTAGGCTATTCGACGTGCCAGGTACGCCGTTGTCACGCTGTCTTGGGGATGACGTGCCTGGAAAGCAAAAACCATACCGGATCTGTACTCCTGTCATCTCTGCAGTCACAGGCCGATCGGTGGCTGACCCCACACCAACTGCAGATCGGAAAAGTGGTGTGTGACAATGGAAGCAATCTGTTGGCAGCGTTGAGACTGGGAAATTTAACACATGTGCCCTGCATGGCACATGTGTTAAATTTAATAGTCCAACGTTTTGTCTCCAAGTACCCAGGATTCCAGGACGTTCTCACCCAGTCCAGAAAGGTGTCGGCCCATTTCAGACGTTCCTACACAGCCATGGCACGCCTTGCTGACATTCAGCAGCGCTACAACATGCCAGTCAGGCGTTTGATTTCTGACAGCCAGACTCGCTGGAATTCAACGCTCCTTATGTTGGAACGTCTGCTGCAACAACAAAGGGCCGTCAACGAGTACCTTTTTGAACTGGGTGGTAGGACTGGATCTGCAGAGCTGGGGATTTTTTTCCCCCGTTACTGGGTGCTTATGCGCGATGCCTGCAGGCTCATGCGACCTTTTGAAGAGGTGACAAATATGGTCAGTCGCACCGAAGGCACCATCAGCGACCTAATACCCTTCGCTTTCTTCCTGGAGCGTGCCGTGCGACGAGTGACAGATGAGGCTGTAGACCAGCGTGACGAGGAGCTGGAAGCGCACGATTTATGGTCGCAATCACCAGAACGAACCCAGGCACCTGCTGCAACGCAGGGAGAGGTGCCAGAAGTGGAGTCAGAGGAGGAAGGTGGCTTTGTGGAGGAGGAGGAGGAGGACCAACAGGAGCAGGCTTCCCAGGGGGCTAGTGGTGACCTTTTGGGGACCCCTGGTCTTGTACGTGGCTGGGGGGAGGAGACCGTGGATGATGCAGTCCTTGATAATGAGGAAGCGGAGATGGATAGCTCTGCATCCAACCTTGTGAGAATGGGGTCTTTCATGCTGGCATGCCTGTTGAAGGACCCCCGTATCAAGAGGCTTAAGGAGAAGGACCTGTACTGGGTCGCAACGCTACTAGACCCTCGGTACAAGCATAAAGTGTCAGAAATGTTACCAACATACCACAAGTCCGAAAAGATGCGGCATTTACAAACCAGCCTGCAAAACATGTTGTACAATGCTTTTAAGGGTGATGTCACTTCAGGAACTCATCAACATTCCAGGGGCAGAGGTGCCAGTAATCCTGCCACGAGCACACCTGCAAGGACAAAGCCCTTTGGCCGGTCTGTAACGTCAGACATGCAAATGTTTTTCTGTCCAAGGCAGCGCCACAACCCTTCGGGATCCACCCTCAAAGAACGCCTCGACCGGCAGGTAGCGGACTACCTGGCATTAACTGCAGATATCGACACTCTGAGGAGCGATGAACCCCTGGACTACTGGGTGCGCAGGCTTGATCTGTGGCCAGAGCTGTCACAATTTGCCATGAACCTCTTGTCTTGCCCAGCCTCAAGTGTGCTCTCAGAAAGGACCTTCAGTGCAGCAGGAGGGATTGTAACTGAGAAGAGAACTCGCCTAGGTCACAAAAGTGTCGATTACCTGACCTTTATTAAAATGAATGAGGGGTGGATCTCGGAGGGTTACTGCACGCCGGAAGACTTGTTCTGACTTCTATGCAGCTGTCCTTCTCTTCAAGCCTCATGACTCCACACACAGCTGTCCTTTAGCGTCCTCCTCCCTCCGCCACCGTTACAAACTAGGGTGCAAACCCTACTGGTTTAATTTTTTCTGGCCTCTGTGCTTCAGTGGCTGCAACCAAAAAAACTGGGCAAACAATGTCTACAAGGTCAACGTATGGCGAAAAATGACTATTTTCAGCATTTATATGGCATATTTTTTCTGGCAACTGTGCTTCAGTGGCTGCGTCCAAAAAAATGCATATTTTCTGCATTTATATGGCATAATTTTTCTGGCCTCTGTGCTTCAGTGGCTGCAACCAAAAAAATGCATATTTTCTGCATTTATATGGCATAATTTTTCTGGCCTCTGTGCTTCAGTGGCTGCAACCAAAAAAATGCATATTTTCTGCATTTATATGGCATAATTTTTCTGGCCTCTGTGCTTCAGTGGCTGCAACCAAAAAAATTTATATTTTCAGCATTTATATGGCATAATTTTTCTGGCAACTGTGCTTCAGTGGCTGCGACCAAAAAAATGACTATTTTCAGCATTTCTATGGCATGTTTTTTCTGGCCTCTGTGCTTGAGTGGCTGCGGCCAAAAAAACTGGGCAAACAATGCCTACAAGGTCAACGTCGTTGACCTTGTAGGCATTGTTTGCCCAGTTTTTTTGGCCGCAGCCACTCAAGCACAGAGGCCAGAAAAAATATGCCATAGAAATGCTGAAAATAGTCATTTTTTGCCATACCTTGACTCAACGTATATGGCAAAAAATTTATATTTTCAGCATTTATATGGCATATTTTTTCTGGCAACTGTGCTTCAGTGGCTGCGACCAAGAAAACTGGGCAAACAATGCCTACAAGGTCAACGTATGGCAAAAAATGACTATTTTCAGCATTTATATGGCATATTTTTTCTGGCCTCTGTGCTTCAGTGGCTGCAACCAAAAAAATTTATATTTTCAGCATTTATATGGCATAATTTTTCTGGCCTCTGTGCTTCAGTGGCTGCAACCAAAAAAATTTATATTTTCAGCATTTATATGGCATATTTTTTCTGGCAACTGTGCTTCAGTGGCTGCGTCCAAAAAAACTGGGCAAACAATGTCTACAAGGTCAACGTATGGCGAAAAATGACTATTTTCAGCATTTATATGGCATATTTTTTCTGGCAACTGTGCTTCAGTGGCTGCGTCCAAAAAAACTGGGCAAACAATGCCTACAAGGTCAACGTATGGCAGTTGTTTAAAGAGAACAGTAGATTACTAGCCAGCAAAGCTACCTAAGCTAAAATGTCCCTCAAATCCCTGCAGACTTCTGTCCCTCCAATACAGAGCAGTATCACGCAGATTACTAGCCAGCAAACTTACTATCATCTGTCCCTGAAATCACTAACAGCTCTCGCCCTACACTATCTCTTCCAAGCACACACAGGCAGATTTTTCAGATACATTTTTGCCCTTGATCCCCCTCTGGCATGCCACTGTCCAGGTCGTTGCACCCTTTAAACAACTTTAAAATCATTTTTCTGGCCAGAAATGTCTTTTGTAGATGTTAAAGTTCGCCTTCCCATTGAAGTCTATGGGGTTCGCGAACCGTTCGCGAACCGCTCGCAATTTTGCGCAAGTTCGCGAATATGTTCGCGAACTTTTTTTCCGACGTTCGCTACATCCCTATTCATAAACAGAAAGTCAAGGAAAAGCAGAGGTCTAGAAGATCAATTTATCAATGTGTACCAGCTTTTAGGAGGACTCTGGGCACTCACGCCTAGGAAATGTAAATCAGAGTTTTATTTTAATATAAATTACAAAGTAGATAGCTGTGTAAAAAGTTAGATAAAAACAAAAGGAAACATACAATAAAGGGCAATATCTGAATAGGGAGGTGAACACCAAAAATGCAAAGACTGAAAACATTTTTCGATTTATTCCTATTTATTGCATGTTAAATGGTTAGAAATATTTACAAAATACATTTTAAGATGTTTGCAAACTTTATTTTTTGTTTGCATAGGCCAAAAAAATAAACATATACCATACTTCATTTCTACATAAATTCTTACAGCCCACTGAATGTCTAAATAAAATGGGCTGGGAACTGATCGTTTGCAGCATGGGCAGAGCTGCTGTCTGCACTGCAACAATTAATAACATACTGCTATAAAATATGACAATATAGTATAGAAATAAAATGGGCTGGGAGGTTAGGGATTGGTCTGATAATTAGCAGCACATAGGGGCAGATTTATCAAGGATCAAATTGAAAATTTGAATCTTCAAATTCGAATTTTGAGTTTATTTTATTTTGACTAGGGAATAGTCCAAAGTCAATTCGAGTTTTATAAAAAAAAAATCGAAATTCGAAATTTGTTATTTACTGTCCCGTTAAGAATTTAAATTTGACTATTCACCATCTAAAACCTGCAAAATTGGTGTTTTAGCCTATGGGGGACCTCCTACAATCAATTTGGAGTCATTTGGTGGACTTTGGAAGGAAATAATTTTTTTTGGAGTGAAAAAAGTCTAATTGAGTTCGATATAATTAGATTTGAGTTTGCAGGTCGATCCTATTCACCCTAATTTAAATCTTTATAATTTTTAATAAATTTTGATTTTTTTTTTTTTTCATTTTTTTGAATTTCATGAGTTTTTTGAGTTCATGGGAGATACATTTTAACATTTGTTTAGCTAACAAGGGCCCTGGTCAAATATTGGGAGATCTTTTTAAAAGGTCCATCTGTTGACTCATCTGCAATCCCTTCCTAGAACTTGTCCTTGACAAAATCGGTTAGTAAAAACACAAAATCAGACAATTCGGGTTTAAAAAAAATTATATTCCTTTACTGAAGTTCTAAAAGTACCGTAATTCTAAAGGTAAAAATACAATATATTTATCTTTTTTGAACTGCTGAATCTTTTTAATGAATCATCCTGTCAAACAAAGTAGAAAAAGTAAGCACAACTTAAATGCAGATATGCAATTTTGCCTCCTAAGGTCTATGGCACAAGGACATTTTGATGAAAACTATTTATTTTGGCAATACAAAGGCTTGCTTTCTTCCATGGATTGACTACTACTGACATACATAAGAGAATAGGAATTTTGGGGTGACCCTAGTGCTTATGTATAAATCGTGTCCCATTAGGAAGCGTGGAGTTTAACCACACGAATTGTATTCATCTGTTTTTCTGTGTGCTGTACCTACTGTATATTGAATGTCTTATAAGTAGCCGATTTTTAAGGGGTTATTTATCAAAGTCAGCATATCACAATATTTTATGCTACAAACTCTACTCTGTTTTTTTTAAACTCATTTATTATTAAAATTTCCCGAAAATTTGCTTTGCGGGATAAAATCAGTTTTTCCCTATTTTTTCGGATTTTTCATCCGATTTTCCCTATTTTTTTTAGATCTTTCACCAGAAAACTCAGATTTCTTATGCATATTTCACGAAACCCAGCGCACATCAAAAAATCATTGGGACTTCTCCCATTGACTTATGTGCAACCTCGACAGGTCTGGCTTCCATGTTTTATGTCCAACCTGTGGAACATTGGAACATTTTTTCACTTTTGGGACATTTGAAGATCTGCTGCAGGGCCATATGTACCTTTATTCCTTTACATTTGGCCTAGTACTGGTCTATATCTGGTGAGCAGGCTGACTCACTGGCTGTGAGTTAAAGGAGAGATCACACAAGAGCACATGTCACTTTTAGTGGATTTTATGGTAATTTTTCACACATCATTTTGTATATACACAATTTTTATTAAATTACTAAATTATATAATTTTAATCTGATGTGCGCTTCCTTGTAGTTCTACTACTTCTATATCCGAAGTGTTTTATGGTGTTTTCATTGCTATGACAAGTAGCTGCTACTATTGCTCTAAAAGTTGATTTGTAGATTAACTTCCCCTTAACAGAAGAAGAACATATGAGAAAAAAGACATGGGAGTCCTCATTCTTCACTTAAATATTAATGACTGTTTTATATTCACATCTTAAAAATGATCACTTGTATTTAAGTTACAATTTCAATAACCCTAAACCTGAATAAGACACTTAGTAAATTATCATTCGAACTGTTACGGTAAATATAATATTTCCTTGCCAGTTACTTACTATATGTAAAGAGAATCATCTCAATCGTATAAAGAGCAATAAAATGCAATGTGACACAGTTGGCTGCAATGAACTTATTAAACAAGAAGCTTCATTTATTAGAAAACTAATGCAAACGTCAGAAGCATATAATTTAATACACTTATGAGCCCTTTCCCGACTGTTAAGCAGCAGAAAAAAATGTTATATGGACCACTATGGAAAAAGATTCAATGGCAATGAAAATACAGCACATAAATCCTTGGTAATGAAAGACTTTTCTTTCTCCGTGCTCATGGTTTCTTCTAAATGTATTAATGATGAGCTGTATTGACTGAGTTTAACGAGCATGTGCAAGTAGGGAACCTGGATCATTTGAAAAATAAAACCTGTAGCGCTAAATGGGCAGTAGGACTGAGAATTTTCCGGTATATAAAGTAAGATATTAAGGTCTTCTCTAAAAATCTTATGCTACAAGTACTAATATTTTCATGCATATAATTGATTTTCACAGCCCTAGCAGTAAAGTGCTGTGATACATGAATACATTTGATACCTTGAGTGGATGATTTGCTCCAATGACCAAGGAATGCTTCAGATAATAGTCAAATACAGCGAGAATCTCTGGCACCTGGGGTATTGAATTGCTGGGACAAAAGTATGAATTTGGTCTCTCCTGGGCCGATTTATTGGCATAGAATTTAATAAGCATCATTGCTCCAAGCACCTTTAGGTATGAGCATATTTCACACATGTTTTTTTAAAGATTATGCTATGTATACTTTTCAGTCTATGCTTTGTTTGGAAATAAATTATAAATAAAGTTTAGTGACATCTAAAACATCTCAGGGGCTACTGATCTTAGGGGCAAATTTATCAAGGGTTGGTTGAATTTTGAGTTTATTTTAGTGTAATTCGACTAGGGTATAGTCCAAATTCAATTAAAATTTTAAAAAAATGTGAAATTCGAAATTTAGCATGTGCTGTCCCTTTGAAAATTCAAATTCTACTATTCACCATCTAAAACCTGCCGAATTGGTGTTTTAGCCTATGGGGAACCTCCTACAATCAATTTGGAGTCATTTGGTGGACTTTTGAAAAAATAAATGTAAAAAAAATTTTTTTTGCAGCTCGATCCTATTGACTAATTTTTTTTAAAATAAAACTTTTTTTTAATAGATTTCGATTGGTGTTTTTTTTTTTAGAATTTCGAGTTTATGGGAGTCTTTAGAAACTCCCATAAACTGGAAATTTGACCCTTGATAAATATGCCCCTTTATCAAGGGTTGAATTTAGAATTTGGAAAACTTCAAAATTCGAGTTCAAAAGGCCAACCAAAATGAATTCAAAGTTTTTATCGGCCGCATAGGTCCGTTTTAGATCGAATAGGTCAGTTTTCGATCAAATTTGAATCATACGATTTGAATCATATTAATTAACCCTCAATATTCAACCATCGAAGTTAAATCCTTTGACTTCGAATATTGAAGTCGAAGGATTTACTGCAAATACTTCGATCGAACAATCGAAGGAAAAATCGTTTGCTTGAACGATTAAATCCTTCGAATCGAACAATTCAAAGGATTTTAATCCATTGATTGAACGATTTTCCTTTGATCAAAAAAAGCTAGGAAAGCCTATGGAGACCTTCCCCATAGGCTAACATTGGTGGTCGGTAGGTTTTTTTTAAAGAGACAGTACTTCGACTATCGAATGGTCAAATAGTGGAACGATTTTTACTTTGAATCATTTGATTCGAAGTCAAAGTCGAAGTAGCCAATTCGATGGTCGAAGTAGCCAAAAAAATACTTCGAAATTCGAAGTATTTTTTTTTCTAATCCTTCACTCGAGCTAAGTAAATGTGCCCCTTAGTGTTTGGAATACGTTTTTTATGTTTTTCTATAGAAACTGTACAAAAAAATATTAATGTGACTTTGACTGACATGTCAGCGAATGATACCACACTCACAAACTGAAATTCCCTCCTAAAAAGTCTAGGCACACAGGGGTACCAATGATATTTTTGAGAATGTTACAGTGCCAAACTCAAACTTTCTCTGTTTTAAGAAACACTGTGTTTATTTCAGTCAGTAAAGCTGGATGTTTTATTCATCAAAATTCCCAAACCAAGTTTCCTCAACCCCACTGTATTCATTTACAGCCAAAGGCTGAACAGAATGAATTCCAAAGAAGACAAATTTGCTCCAGTTATAAATTATTATAGACGTAGTCTCAGCACCCCTCTGCATTTGGTATTTCAGTAATTAAATGCAAACACTTTTCTCCCCAATTGGGGGACCACATTCAAATAAAAATGGATGGCAAGGGGAGCAACTGTGGATGAATAAAAGTGAATAGTTTGGTATAAGGTTGCACTTTTGTTGCTTGATTTCGTTAGTGGAAACTGTAGCAACACATTTATTTTAAAACTCATGAGACAGTTTCAACAGTTTCTTTTCTGTTTGTGCCTCATTAATTTTCGAAATGTGAATCACAGCATCTGATTATAAGTGTAACATGTTCTACCTGCCACTAAGTTTGCCAAACAGAAATAATTTATAGATGCTCTTGTTTAGTTAGCTTATTACTGTCATCCCCACATCCTACGCACCATATTTTTGAGGTAAACACACTGTCATAAATCAATTTAGAATGAAAACAGTAGAAATTAGGAAAAGTTTTTATACCAACTTAAATTTAAACTGTGAAACATATTTTTTTTATCAATGTTTGAATTCATGCTTGGTTCTCTGTAGGGATGCACCGAATCCAGGATTCGGTTCGGGATTCGGCCAGGATTCGGCCTTTTTCAGCAGGATTCGGATTCGGCCGAATCCTTCTGCCCAGCCGAACCGAATCCGAATCCTAATTTGCATATGCAAATTAGGGGCGGGAGGGAAATTGCATAACTTTTTGTCCGAAAACAAGGAAGTAAAAAATGTTTTCCCCTTCCCACCCCTAATTTGCTTATGCAAATTAGGGTTCGGATTCGGTTCGGTATTCGGCCGAATCTTTCACAAAGGATTCGGGGGTTCGGCCGAATCCAAAAAAGTGGATTCGGTGCATCCCTAGTTCTCTGCTCCTGGTTGACAGGCTATATACTACTGTAACCTTAAAGGAGATCTGAAACCTTAATTAAAAAATCCCCTACCCTACATAGACCTCCTCCCTGCTCTCCCCAGCCTAGCTGCTACCCCTGGTAAATGCCCCTAACTCTTTACTTACCCCTTTCAGGGGTTCAGGGCATCAGAGTTTGCGGGCGCCATCTTCTTCTCTTCGGTAATCCCAGTCCTGTTTAGGCTTTGCAGTTTCCCAGCCTCTTGGGACAGTTTCATGAAAATGTCCTTTATCCTCACAACACAGGCACAACTCATTAGACTGCCTATGGCTCTTTACTTCAGAGGACAAATGGGTAGAGCCCAATTATATGGGTTTCTCTGAAGGCCTAGGGGCTGAAACATAATTTTTGTGTGCGAACTATAAGGGGATATTATGAGGGGTTGCAGCAGGGGTTCTTTCCTGACATCTATCCATCTGTACAGCAAGGTGCATTTAGAAATCAAGGGAGGAAGGAGCAGGAAAATTCACGAGGCTATATTTTATAGCATCAGCTATCTTTCCAGCCTGTCTCTACCACCCATCGGCAAAATTCAGTGCAATAATATTCGACCCGCTCTTTACTCCACCTGAGATTACGGATATCAGAAGAGGCAGAATGATCAGAGTTATCATAGATACAGTAATTGCTATGGCTTTGAAGAAGTTATTGGGGAAAATTCACTAAGATTCGTAGTTGCGCCAGGCGCAACTTCGCCGCACTTCGACAGGCGTAGTTTCGCCAGCACTTTGCAAATTCACTAAAATCCGAAGTTGCACTCAGGGGTAGCGTAAGGTTGCGAAGTTGCGCTAGCGTTGATTCGTTAAGCGAAGCGAAGTTACGATAGCGATGGTTAATTTGCATACGGTGCCAAATTCAAATTTCAATGGAGGAATATGTAGCAGCACTACAAATGCCTGGGAAACCTTCAAAACATCAAATACAATTTTTATTTTGCCCTACACATGTGCCCACTGTATAGTTAAGTTGCCATGAGTTAGGAAATGTAGGGGGGAAGGAGGGAAGCCCCAAAAAATCTTTCAATCTTTTTCAGCCTATCACCCATAATATAGAAAAAACGCCAGCGTTTTTTGGGACTTAGAAAAAATGTTAACTTTTTTTGAAGAAATCCCTATCTACTCTATTGTGCTTCGCCTGGTCTGAGGTGGTGATGGAAGTCTAGCATAAAAGGTAGCGTTCAGAATAATGCACACGTTAGTGAATTTGCGTACTTACGTCCATTGCGCAAATTCGCCAGGTGTAAGGGTGCGAAGTTACGCTAGTGAAGTTACGCTAGCGTCCGTTAGTGAATTTGCGAAGTAACGAAAATGGCCAATGCTGGCGAATTGACGCTAGCGTTAGGCGCTTCGGCGCATAGTGAATTTGCCCCATTGAGAGAGAGAGAGAGAGATGGGCTGGATTTGAAGGGGATAACCTAAAAGCCCATAATTGGAGTAGGGTTATAACAAAATTTGATTCCTCAGTGGAAAGGAGTGGAATAGGAACCCAAAATGTACTTTACATGCCTCCTGGAAGGCAAAAAATGTGTTATGGTCTCTAGTGTTACCTGGTGGTGTAGGTAGCGGTCTGCTTCCAGGGACAGGAGCTGGAACAGGAGCAACCAGTTGTTGCTGGATAATGCCCAACCAAATTTTTTTTATGGTCTTAACTGTCAGATTCGACTAGTGAATTATCCAAACTTGATTAGAACTTTTTAAAAAAATTTAAATTCGATTTTCAACATTTATCAAACTCTGGCACTCTGGGGACTATCCGCCACCTAAAACCTGCCGAATTCATGTATAAGTCAGTGGGAGATATCCAGTGACCAATTTGAAGATGTTAGTAGCTTTCCTGACATTCAAGTTTTTTTCAGAGAAAAAACTCTGATCGAGTTTAGTCTAATTCGTTTTGAACTCAATTAGAATTTGTTAGTTCAATAAAATGTGTCAGAGTTTAAGATATTCAATTTTTTTCACAAATAACCCCTCAATCGAATTTTGAGGAAAATAGAATTTATTAGAGTTTAAAAAAACTTGCATGCCTTCGAAATTCGACCTTTAATAAATGCGCCTCCCCGTGTCTTGTATTTCAAATGTTCAAGAAGAAAAAAGATATAGCAATCCAAAGGTTATCCATCTTGCAATACACATGATGACTGCTAAGTAGTTTTACGTGACCTAATAAATAAAACATGGCTAGATTGAATAGGAAAACCCTTTTAATGGATTAAATAGTTGACAGCACCTGACACTGTAAAAAAGGGTGGGAAAAGGAACATCACTACATCACTATAAAGCTAGCGGGGTTTTATTAAATGCATTTCACTCTATAGGTCAGTACAATGTGCCCAAATGAAAGTGGATGCAATATTCTTTCACCTTTGCTTTTTACTCATCAACTTCCTTTCTCTGACTGCCTCTTTCAATTCACCTTGTTCTTGCATACACTTTTGTGCACTCCAACGTCTATTTTGTAGGGATGCACCGAATCCACTTTTTTGGATTTGGCCGAACCCCCGAATCCTTTGTGAAAGATTCGGCCGAATACCGAACCGAATCCGAACCCAAATTTGCATATGCAAATTAGGGGTGGGAATGGAAAACATTTTTTACTTCCTTGTTTTCTGACAAAAAGTCATGTGATTTCCCTCCCCATCCCTAATTTGCATATGCAAATTAGGATTCGGATTCGGTTCGGCCAGGCAGAAGGATTCGGCCGAATCCGAATCCTGCTGAAAAAGGCCGAATCCTGGCCGAATCCCGAACCGAATCCTGGATTCGGTGCATCCCTACTATTTTGTTCCACAACCTAAAGAAAAGTATCTGGTCAAATAAACCCTAAATTTCTAAGATGACATAGTTAAGGCTTTACTTCATACTAGTGATGGGCGAATTTATTCGCCAGGCGCGAATTCGAGGCGAATTTGCCGCCAGTGAATAAATTCGCAAAACGCCTGCAAAAATTCCCTAGCAAAAATGCGCCGGCATCAAAAAAAAATTTCACCAGCGTCAAAAATTTTTTCCATCGTTTCGTGAATTTTCCAACGTTTCGTGAATTTAGCGTGAAATTCGCACATTTTTCGGCGATGCGAAACAGCACAAATTCGCCCATCACTACTTCATACATATAACAGATTGATGTTCATTATTATTAACAACTAATCAACTACAGGTATGGGACCTATCCAGGCTCGGGACGTCAAGTCTTCCAGATCAGGGGTCTTTCTGTAATTTGGATTTTAACAAATACAGTAACTGAAACATTAAATAATCCCAAATTTGCTTTAACTTCAAGGATTAATTATATCTAATTAAGTATCAAGTACAATGTATTATTATTATTATTACAGAGAAAAAGGAAATAATTTTTAAAACATTTTAAAGCATTTGAATAGTGATGGACGAATGAATTCGCCAAGCGGGGTTTCAAAGCGCATTTCCACATTTCACCACGGGCGAATAAATTCACGAAAAAGTCAAAAAATTTTGGACGTGCGTTGGAAAAGTCACTTGTGTCAAAACCATTATGTGCCAACATTATTCGGACAACCATTCGCTTTACCACCAGCGTCAATATTGAAATTCACTAATTTTTTTGGGGAAGCAAAACGGGACAAGTTTGCCCATCACCACATTTGAATTATTTTTTTAAATGGAGTCTATGGGAGATTGTCTTCATGTAATTTAAAGCTTTCCAGATAATGGGGATCCAAAAAAAAAGTGGGAACCAAAAAAATCATGACCAAACATCAAAAAAGAACAACAGTGCTTTGTATTTTACATGGCCATACATACATGGTAATAGACAAAGTCCAGGGCTTCATTTACATCCAAGCATAATAGGTTTTCACTCAAAAAAAAATCATGTGTAGCAAGCGTGTATAGAGGAAGGAATACATATTTTTTTCTGCTGGTGTTTTTAAAGAAGAAGGGACTAAAAGCTCTGCTCTCTCACAACATTTTTGTACATCATATGTGTAGCATCTGACAACCATTTTACAGTTTTTGGAGTACATCCATTGGGAAACATCAAGAAGGAGTAATTAGAAACAAGCAATGTCGCTTATATCTGATTTAATGTTTGGTGTAGCCGTATTCTGAAATCCAGTCCAATCTTGTTTGGATATGTCATGCACATATTGCTTGTAAATCTTTAATGAATATGAAACCATTGAGGTTGGACATGGGAAATTATTTTCTTTCTGCAATTACGCTTTTAAATTGCTCGGTGAAAGCATAAAACTAATTCATGAAAATGGCACCTGGCAGCACGTTAAATCTTTCTTATTAAAGCCAACAACCATAAAATGTAGGATATTTGCTTGTCTAAATTATTGCTCTGCATACTAGGTGAGTCCAGGAGTCAACAGATATGATTTAAGAAAGGTAAGAAAAGATGAAGGAAGAGCTTGTAATTTACCATTTATAGTAACGTAAAGGTTAACTAAAACAGAATCCAATTTATGGTAAAATGAGGGAAGTGGGTTTAGAAGAGACTAAAGGGATCATTTATGTCCACTACTGCTGTTGCGTTTGCACAAATGCCCCCACAGTAATTTGCAAATAAAACTCAATTCAATAAAGTACTTGCCTTATCCTTGTACTTCTGTATAGTTTCTTTTGGCACTGCTCATTCCTTCTTGCCTCCAGTACCAAAATAGAGAGCAACTACGCTTTTTAATGCAGAGAAACCCTGGAACTATCACCACTTCTGGACTTGGATGAAGCCCCAGTTTATGTATTTTGCAATGACGAAACTTGGAAATGCTTCAGTTTCAGTTTCCCTGTTTGAAGCGGGTGTGGGTCGCCTTCATCTGAGACTGTTGCTCCTTCCTCGCTGGATCCCACCGGTAAGCCTGACAGGTATGCATGTTTTAATTAAAGAAAATAATTTAAATTTTATGCTTCAAGGGATTTTTGCAGCAAAAATTGTGAATTTGATTTTCTGAAAATTGACTTTTTAAAAATTTATGAAGAAACTCAACAACTCAAATACAAAACTTCAGCCAATGAGCTCATGCTAAACTCAATGGAAATTGCAATGTATTTTCAAATTTGAAGCGATTTTTCAGTTCTAGTTTTTGAGATGAATTCAAAATTGAACTCATTGCAAATAAAGGGTAGCGTTTGATTTCAATGTGTTCTAGTAGTTATTCATATTTTTAAGTGATCAAGTTTTTTGAGTGTTTTTATAAATGCACTATAGCAAAATGTCTGAGTTTCACTAAATAAAAAAACTAGAAATCTGAACGTTTATGGAGGTATTAAAACTTGGACTTTTTAAAATAAAACTAAAAATAAAACTTTAACATTTTAAAAATAAAAATGAAACCTAACTTCCAAAACGATTTGGCTTAATTTACTAAAAATCCAAATGAAAATTGTACACGGGGGAAAATTGTGTGATTTATTTTTTTGAATGAAAACAAAACCAAACTGCCCAGAACCCTTGAACTGAAGATCGCTGATGTTTCACCATGGATATTTTCACTCTAAACCCTGTACAAGTTAAGGAACTCTTGCAGAGTTTAGGGGGAAAACCTCAGCAGTTGAGGTATAAAAAATTAAAGAATTAGAAAATATAATTTGTTATAATTTATATTTATAAATACTTATACTTGTAATTTAAGAAATACTGCATATGCTTTATAAGTATAAATACATTCAGACACTTTTCCATAATCAATTTAGAGAAAAACAAGAAACTATAACATACAGAACATATTTTCCTCTTCTATTCATAACAAGCCCTTAACTACTCTTCATTATTTAACTTATATAGGGGCCGGACATTTCTGAACACAGAGGTGCACATTTACTATTGGTCGAATATCAAGGGTTAATTAACCCTCGAAGTAAAATCCTTCAACTTTGAATAACGAAGAATTTACCGCAAATACTTCGATTGAAGGAAAAATTAAACGATTAAATCCTTCGAATCGATTTTAATCCATTGATCAAAGGATTTTCCTTCGATCAAAAAAAACTTAAAAAGCTTATGGGGAAGGTCCTCATAGGCTAACATTGATGCTCGGTAGGTTTAAAGTGGCGAAGTAGGTAGTCAAAGTTTTTTTTAAAGAGACAGTACTTCGACTATCGAAGAGACGATTTTTAGTTTGAATCGTTCGATACGAAGTCGTAGTCGAATGTCGTAGTATCCTATTTGATGGTCAAAGTACCCAATAAAAACCTTCGAAATTCAAGGTTTTTTTCATTCTTATCCATCACTCGAGCTTAGTAAATGTGCCCCAGAATGTTACATGTTATACCTCATTAATTTTTAGCACCAAAATAATTAAAATTTAAATCGCTACCATTAAAATCAATCAAGAAGCCAAATCACAGCCACAAACTGCAACACTTATAATGTTCTGTAGAAAAATCTTTGGTATTTTAATGAAAGTTTCTTTGTAGTCAGAGATATTTAATTTTTGTCAGAAGGGGTGCCAAACAGCTGTCCTGTATAAAGTTAAGACAAGCCAATTGCTTTCTGATCCCTAGAAAAAGATGTTGGTTATTTTTTGTTATGCTGAGACAATCTATCTGGGCACACAGGCCGTGTAGTTGTTCTGATGTTGATTAAATGCACATTTCAGTGGCTAAGATAATTTTTAAAGAACTGTCATGGTAGTTGTTTCCTAATCTCACCAGAGCTGTTGGGCATTGCAGCACACCACTTAATGTATCTCACACACTGGGGATTACCATTAGGAATTGGAAAAAGAAATATGTAGAATTAGCAGCAAACCCTCAAAATCAATCCTAGTTTAATCTCTCTCCTGTAGTCATTTCACTTTTATAAAGCTATAAAATTGCAAAATTACATCATCACTGAAAGATGTTTCTCACAGCTGTGTGATTACTCGTTTTTCCTCTGAAAAATACATTATATAATGTTAAAAAAATAGATTTGCAGGTTTTTGTTAATATTATTTCTAAGAAGCTTTTTATAGGTGCTAACTCTTAGGGGGGTTATTTCTTAAAGTCCAAATGCTAAAAACTCGAAACATCCGAGTTTTTTTACTATAAAATCTGAATTTTTAGTGGAAAAAAACCCTCAAATTTATCAAGATTAATTATAACTCAAGGATGCAAAAAGTCCAAATTCAAAAACCCACCATCTCAGACCTGCCCCAAAAAAATTATACGATTCAGGAAAAAAACTTGCGGTTTTGCTCAATTTTATCAAGTTTTTCCCAGATCTGATTTAATCAACCGTTTTTAATAATAAATAAGGTCAAATTGTGGATTCTAATTTGGTCGGACTTTATTTAAATAAAATATCTGAAAAATTCAGATTTTGATAAATACAGATGCAGCCACTTTGGTTTGTCTGTTTGACACAGAATATCTAAACACAGATATCCCATTTATCTCATTTAACACAGAAAACTGCGTCACAACATCCCATCTAATTAAAGCATTCACCATTGTGAACAATGGAGCTTTGGTATGCTAATGAAAAGGTTAAATGCATTAAATGAGTTAAGATGACTTAAGATAACACAGTTTCTTCAATTACCCCTGAGTCATGACGCATTTAACTCACAAATCCAAGTGGCTTCATCTGTAACCCCTCTAGAGTTTTTCAAGGGTGCTAACTTTGGTCCATTTGCCTGCACACTTAGAGGCCAATTTATCAAAGTCCAAATGTATCACATTATTTTCTAAAAATACTCTGGAGAAAGACTACACCCATTAATTAAATAATAAGTGCACACCCTGTTAACTCCAAACATGGTTCAAATATACTAATGCAATAAGAGAAATAGCTGTCGGTGCTGCTAGGGGTCCCAGATTGTAATTCAGTCCATTCAGAGCTGCTGGTGGGCCCAGAGAGCTGAGAGGCTGCACTAAAAGTATTCATTTGGATCAGGCTGGCACAGGAAAGCCAGATAATGTGCCTGGAGAGACAGAGAGTGTGAAAAGAATACAGACTGGAGGAACAATCAGCAGGAGATTCCTATCTGATTCCTATCTGAGCTGGTAATCGCACTGTATGCCCGAATGTGCTGGATTTGCCTGAAGAGAGCTCTAAAGTTTCCAAAGAGGATTTGTGAGTATCCTGGTTAAAGGGACAGTACCCAAAAGAGGCACGGAAGAATAAAGAGACTGTTTGTTAAAGGACTTTGCCTTTTCTTGGCGCTAGCAAGTTAGTTAGTGAGGCCCTATTGCCACCGGTTAGGAGTGCTACATGTACTAGTTGGCCAGTTATTTTATATAAACCGTTATTCAGTTTAACCAATACCGTGTGTTATTACTGTATTCCTAGTGGGGCCACCCGTAGGTGCATTCTCGGATCCCACTAGGTGGAGGCACTGTACTAGTAAGTACCAGGTACCCAGTCTCTCCCAATACCACTGCGGAGTGGCTCAGGTTTGTCACGTGTCATCAAGTAAACGCCACACGTGGAGTGTAACACCGACAAAGGGGTGTTGAAAGGGTTACATATAAATCATCCATGTTGATCCTAATGTGGCTGTAATAAAAAAGAAAGAGTGATCAATATCATTAAACTAAAAAACTAGTCAACTTTAATCCAAGTTACAAAAGAAAAACACAGGTTAGACTAACATCAGACTTGACAGCGCTATATAAATAAATGATGATGATGATCAGACACCCCAAAACCCACAAAATGAATTTTCTGCCACCATCTACCATTAACAAATGATAGAAGCCTAATGTGACTATTCCCCTGCCCTCTATAACAGGTACTAACTCACACAACAAAAATGCATCAATCACTCTCTCCTCTGTTAGTTAATCAGGGTAAAATCCTACTAGTCGAACCAGCACTCCAGCAGCCAAAGGGTTAATTTACATTCAAATACACTTTCCTGCTAGCCATACTAGTTATTCAACATATAAATAGGCAACTTTCTCTTTCCACACATACAAAGAGTTCATGCACTTAGGCACAAGCATTCATATGGGCAATGAGTTCATTGGAGCACAAGGACAAACGTATTAAAATGTATTATATTTGATATTAACAGTAACAGTGTATATATTTAAAATAATATATTACAGAGAAGACATAGAATTGCAAAAACAGTACATCAAATAAAAGGGAGTAAAACACTAAGAAAACCCTATGTATTTACCAAGTTTAGAATTTCCTGTTGTGTCCTTTGACGCAAGAGTTAGGAAACACTGGGCATACAATCCAATGATATGGAGCCTCCTTGCATATCATGGGGTACTGGATCTGTCACCTTTTTATTGCCTGCTGGGACACTCTCCTCATTACCTTATGCATGAGGTAGGATTGCCCAGGAACTTGCAGGGGGTTGTTATTTTCAGGCAAGATTCCCCAATATAATATTGGTACGTGCCAGTACCCAATATTATAATAAAAACATGGGCAGGCTGTGATCCATATGTGGACGATCAGAATGATACTAAACACTAATGGGGTCTCATGTTCCAGTCCCCCAGGAACCATCCCTCCTAACTGGGAGGGATAGACTGGCCCTGTTTAGTATCATTAGGAAGCATGTGACCTCCTCATAACCAATATGTAAGTTATGAGGATGTGAATCCTATGATACAGGAGATATGGATCCTTTCCAATAATCCATATTTTTCTACTAACTATCCCCCCTGCTGCTTTAGGTCCACAGCTTTGTTCTTTAATCAACTGATCAAAGAACTGACTGGCCCAGCTTCCTTGCCCAAATGGTGTGACTCCAAATTGTCTCAGAAGGCAGATATGGATAACACCTTTGCACAACCCCCCGGTGGAAATGTCTAATTAAGGGTATCTTTGTGGGCCCAAAACCAAATGCCTCCAGTGTTAACCCTTTACAATGCCAGCGCAATACTACTCTGACATTGTGAAATTTCCCAGTGCTTGAAAGTACCATGGCAGTATTGTTATTGGCTGCTAGCTTTGCTATTAGCAGGGAATATACCTGTAGGTGATCATAAAACAGAGAGAAAGAGGGCTATGTAGACACTGTCTTCATTTGGATTTTTATGCTATATATATTATATAGTTAAGAAATAATCTCTATATTGTATAGCTGAATAATTTGAAGAAACTATTGGAGATAAGTGATTATACAGTTATTATAAAGTGCCACACACATATTTTTCTGCGGCCAAATACATTTACTGTAATATGATTCTGAAGCAACTGAAAACTAAGATCCTGGGCTTTTGTTTGTAATCTTGAAGCTGCAGCGATGCGCCTGTTATAGCCACATCTAAAACATTTTCCTAATAATGCATCAAGGTCTATCCACTGCGAAACAGGATCATATTTAGAACAACACAGTGGAGATATTCAGCAGGCTTCTTGAATCAGAATTATGTGTTCAGCGAGAGACCAGCTGGAAGTCATTCTGCCATTTCAGAGAACAGAGCTGGTTTGAATTTGAACTCAGAGAAGATTGCAGTGTTCCAGCCAGAATAAAGTGTCTGTGTAGGGATCAGCTATCTGCTACCTGGAGGTCACTTAATTGCGCTTGCTTTAAGCCTTCTGTCAGGTGTCCTTCCAATTGGTTTCCTAAAGGTGCTCTCCCATGCAGACAATTCTCTGAGGTTACTTTCTCTTAGCAATGAATTTTTTTTTTATTGTGCTGGCTCAGTCCCCAGGCAAGTAATGCAGAAGAAATCACTTTGATTATGGATGACCTGTTATATGTTAGATTAGGTATCTGCACCACTGTGAACCTAAATGATACAATGTAATGGTTGAATAGCTCATTTCGGTCATGGTCTGTGACTGCTCTAATCTTTTTTGGCTTTTAAGACTGAGAGCAGTCATGTGTTTTCTGTTACAAGATCTGGTGAATAAATTTAGACAACCTGTGAATATATGAGACTGTATTTTTGTCCAGATGTATTACAGTCATTTGAAAGGTTCCCTTGATTATTAAAATAATAAATACAATTTGACACAGAAATATTATATTCATTTGCTTAAATACACAAACTCAGTATGGGCAGGATTTGTTATCCATGTTATATTAAGTCATTGATTTTTCCATCATATCTTCCAGATGTCTTTGATGGTAATCAAGATTGTATCTTACTGTATTTAATACAACAAGGGTTTGCAAGATGGTATATACTACATATACACAGGGGCTCAGTAAGTACAGATGAATAAAAATCGAATAAAAATCGATATATTCATGAAAAAGCATGAAAAACATTCCTGCTTGAAACATATGAGAAATATAGAAATGGGGGTAATTAGGGTCATAAGTCAGGTGTGTATTGTAATTATTTAAATTATTAAAAATTATTTAAAAAGTAATGTTTTAGAATGTTTTAGAATAAGTACAATATGAAATCATTTCTAATCCAAGGTGGTAGAGGATTCCCAATGGGTGTGTTTTTTAAGCATGATTTAGTGATGATCTGTATAGACCCTACATAAGTCTCATTAACATCTGCAAGTGCATTGAGCAAACTGCAATATTGAGACCAATTGCCATGTCTTTTCCCACTTGCAATGTTTTTCCCAGACCTCCAAGGTCTTTGTGGGCACAAAGGGACATAGATCTGAGGTTGCACAGCACCTAGTGTAATTGCAACTGATTTGCCAAAATTCATGTATTTGTGCGTGCGCTTGTTGCAAATCAGGCATAGTTGCACAGAACAGTCTATCTGGAGTCATTTCCAACAGGTGCAAGCAATATTTTTGGTGCCCTTGAAACCCTGAAGCTACCACCTGATCCAGAGGTTGTGGTTGTTCCAGGGTTCCCCTGTGTCAATAGACATAGCAGCGCCACTTTCAGAACGGATAGAATAGTGCCAAGGACAACTATATAATAGTGTGCAGGGTAAAATATAAAAAACGGGCACGCTCTGCCATGTTTTTTTGCACTTCACCACCTGCTTTACCATATAATAATTGCCCCAGGTCTCTTGCATGACTAGTGAGCGCGGCACCTGTATCGGTCCATTAGGCTCAGCAGAGGAGCAGAGGAGATCATGCAGGACGAACGCCGGCGGCGGGGTCGGCAGGAGCACGGCGAGGTCATACATCGTGCTGATACACATACAAACACAGGGCCCTGGGGATATTCGCGTGAAGATCAGGGACCAGCTGCTGGCTGATGGAGTGTGCGACGACCAATGTGCCCTCAGTCAGCTCTATCAGTCCCATCCTACAGAATAAGAATGGAAACTTGTCCCAGCAGAACCAGTATGAGAACCACAAGCATCAACTCCTCCTCTAGCAGCAAATAGAAGTAGAACAGGCACCGCTAACTGCCTGTAGCGAAGGACGGATAATGTACTTGAAGCGCTGGAAGAGGTATCGGCACCAAGAGCTGGAGAAGAAGATCGGGCAGAGGACACACTGTCAGTGAATAGCCAGGGAGAAGAAATCGAGCGCTGCAGTATGGATGGTCGCCGTGTCGCCTTTTCTGTAGAGGACAGGAAGTGGAGTTTCGGTAAGTTATTTCTTAATAAATGCTTTGCTATTTTAAAATTTAATTTGTCTTGGTAGGTTTTTTTTGTTGTATTCTAACTAATTTTTATAAAATTGTTTTTGATTTTACTGGTCCTTTAAGGGGCAGATGCATCAAGGGTCGAATATCGAGGGTTAATTAACCCTCGATGTTCGACTGGGAATGAAAATCCTTTGACTTCGAATTTTGCGCAAAAACTGTGATCGAACGATCGAAGGAATAATCCTTCGATCGAACGATGAAATCCTTCGAATCGAACGATTTGATGGATTTTAATCCAACGATCGAAGGATTATCCTTCGACCAAAAAAACTTAGCCAAGCCTATGGGGACCTTCCCCATAGGCTAAAATTGGGTTCGGTAGCTTTTAGGTGGCGAACTAGGGGGTCAAAGTTTTTTCTTAAAGAGACAGTACTTCGACTATCGAATGGTCGAATAGTCGAACGATTTTTAGTTTGAATCTTTCGATTCGAAGTCGAAGGTCGAAGTAGCCCATTCGATGGTCAAGTAGCCCAAAAAACAATTCAAAGTTTTTTTACTTCGAACCCTTCACTCGAAGTTAATGAATTGGCCCCTATATGTTAATTACTTTAAAACGCTTTCGTTTTTTGGTGTTCCTTCAAATTTCTGATTTGTTGAATGCACATTTGCTGAGATAAGGATTTCTACATGGGAGGTACTTCAGCAGCTAAGTACAAATGTTATCAAAATTGTACTTTTATGTTTAGCTACATACTAAACACTAAACCATAGAATTTTAACCTTATTAGGATGTTGCTCAATGCTTCCCATTCTTCAAGGCATGAACTTGCAATCCAGCTGTCATTAACAGTCCACGTGACACTTTTTATGCAATGTCAGGTTGAAGGCTAATGACAGTGACATTAAAAAGTGCAATATATCATATAGAAGAAAATGTATAAATCTAAATGCATACTTCTTCACTTGTCTCCTCGTTTGCAGTCCTTAAATGCATTCACTTGTTAAGAAGACTGTAAAAAATGCACCTCACATTTTGGTATTTTCTTTCATTCTCAGAGTCAATACTTAATCTATATGCCAAAATTTGTAACAATGTGAATAAAATCCACTCACTGAAAAAAAGTCGTTGCCTCAATATGTAATTAAAAAATTCTGATGAAGGTAAGGACACCCCTCTCTTGACATTTTATGCCAGAGGGCTGACGACTCTGTAAGTCATCCTAGTTTATGTGATAATAAAATATTATAGCACAAGAGCAAGGTCATATTGCTAACATGCAGCAAATTATATATATTATAGGGAACACCTCCCACTGGATCTCTGCCTGCTTCACTGCTCATTATTAGAGAATAGAATTTTATAACTCCACTCCTGTTAAGAAATGCCTGTAATATTTAATAAGGTGAATGCTAGCCATACTCCCAGTCTATAGTGCTATCGATGAATAAAAGCAAGAAACCATCACACTCATCTTAGAAATTAGTTTGTATTAAAATGCTTAAAAAGAAACAGTTGGAGATCTACTGGCACGCCCTTTTACCCTCTAGCTCAGTCCATTAACTGTAAGTCCAGTCGTGCACAAGAAGGTGGTGCTTGTGTAGACCTTGGTAGCCTTAAAAGTTTTACTGGAGTTATAAATCACTATTCAGGAAGGATCTCATGTGCTGTTGGCACTAGAAGATATATGGTTGAACAGTGGAACTCGTTGAACAAGACAACATTAGCATATACTGTATCTGCAGTAATGGAAGTGATATTTTATTTGGGAGTGGTGTAATAATTTGCATGTGTGCAATTCCAATCTGTAGCTCAAACAATGTCATTCCAATATGATGTTTACTTGAAGCTGTAACAGCAAACATTACAGTTCAGTCTTTTATGGCAGAGATTTGTAGGGCCCCTCAAAGTTATCTCATGCCTGAATAAATTGTACAATGTACAATAAGATAAGTCTTTTCTGCAGATGTCCCTCAGTCATCTAACAAAATGTAACCCTTCCTCTCTATTCCTATAATATGGGAATAACCTATGTTTTGTATGGCAGAAAAAGAGGTAAGCAAGTGTTTTGAAGTATGCATATATAGGATGAGACTGAACATGTCTTTAAGTTACTTTTACAAAAACAAAACTGGACATACCTACCAATTCTCTTAAAACCAATAGTTTGATTTACAGGCTAAATAGGAACGGGTATCATGGAAAGTGCAGCAGCTGCACATTATAACATGTTCAGTTCAGAATGACAATAATGGAATCTGATGATGCTGTTGCTCTTCAGATTGGTGGGTCACATGCACCACATGAAGACTAAGGACCAGTTTTGTCAGAGCCACCTTGTTCTTGTGTAGCTAGCTTACCTGAACAATATGCAACCTTTAATTTTTTTTGCTTTTGCATGGGCCTCCAGTTTTATGACCTTTCCTCTGTTTGCCTCTTTACATTGATACCCTACAGAAAATCAGGCATAATATGTTTATCCAGTCTCTGCTCTTATGGCTCTTACTAGCTCTTTGACTTTAAGGGTCAGATGTATTACCATGATTCAAGGTTTTTTTTTTAGCTAAAAGTCACAAATTCAATTTATTAGTGGCAAAAAACTCTAAGAACTGGAATTTCAATCTTCCACATCTAAAAGCTGTAAAGTTGATGAATAAGTCTGTTCTGGCAGGACAATCGATTACTTTCAGTTTCCATTCAACACTTCCTAGAAGTCACTGTGCTTCTCACATTCCCCTAATATATACATAATCTTAAATTGTTTATACTATGCATAGGCATGGGCATTAGGTGTCCATTCAAATTCCAAACTTGCCTTAATTTTGTCCACAAAATTGTGACTGCCTGCTTGCTGTGATTGTGTACTTGCAAGATATATAAAATAAGTTTATTTGTTCAATTAATATGGAAATATTTCTTAGGATAAAAGGTCCCCTTTAAAGGAGAACTAAAGCTTAACTAAAGGCGCAGCTAGAAATGTTGTACATTATGTTTTGTGTACCAGCCAGGGGTACTAAGCCCACTGACAATATTCAATCTAGATTACTGCTGCTGAGTGCGGTTATAGAAGACGGGATGTCATTACAATTTGCATCAGAAATTCTGATTAAATTCAGGTCACCAAGCTTCATCCAACTAAATTCCATGTTTCAGTGTCAAATGATATGCTGGACAGATTCATTCTATGATTTTATGTTGACATTGAAACATGAACAAACAGTTCACACTTTTTGCCATCCAACTTAATTGACGACGAAAAGCTTTAGGCATTCCATAAAGTACACATAAAACAGCTGCACTTTCTTCAAGCTAGAGGTAAACTAAAAACTAACTTCAATAAAACCAATGGACTATGAATTCTTCCAAGCGCAACCATAATGAAATGGTAGAGCAGTTAGATAAGGGTTGGTCATGTGGAGAGGCCAGCTGTAGTAGCAGATGCAGAGTGGAACTGGGTTTTAAACAATGCTAGCACTGAATAAACACTGGCTGAGAGATAACATTTCTACACCTCCCCCAGTTTGTCTGAAATAATTTAGTTATTTGAAATTTTAAACTGATAATCATCTCATTGCAGAATGTATTGGTGTAATTGTTCAATTGTTGATATCATAAATTCACACAAGGATGTTCTATGCTAGTAAATCTTCTCCTAGGACTTATCTTATTATCATTTATACTTTATCACGTTCTGGTATTGAAGGTATTGTATAATAAATGAACCAATAACAGAATGATATAATGTAAACATTATATGGGAAAATGTTGCTGATGTGAATTTGGAACAACATATGTTACTATCTAGTCTATCTAGTCAGCTATGGGACCATAACTGGGATGCACAACTTATCACTTCATGCAGTTAACATGCAGAAGGCAACTGCTTTTTCAAGATAATGTTATATGGAATCTTTCCCCAGTAATTTATTGTTTAATGTTAATTAAATTGGAAAACATATGACGCGACAAGGTAAAGCGCATACATCTTCTGCCAGCTTTATCCACTGTCAGCTTTTACACATATGTTTAGTCCTATACATTTTATTGTAAACATTGCATCATAAACTTCCCAGGAACATTTACCAATCTGAAGAAGAAATGTGTTGCATTCGAAAAATCTTTAGAAGTTGTTATTTCAAGGTATTGAAAAACAGTGGACACTTGACTTGGCTCTATGACTCCAGCTCATGAACATGAAATTGAATACTATGGCTCAGAAATAAATTGATTTGCTGTTCATAGGGCAATAAAAACAGTTTTATTGATTTAGATATGTTGGAAAAGTAATTGTGAAGGACTGATGAAGTCCCTCCACTGAAACCTTCTTTTTGGCTTTTCTGTATCTTTTCTTACCTCTCCTTTTCTGTTTAGCTTTATTGTTGACTAGTTTTGAATAAAATTAAGATCTTTTATGGATGTTGTTCTGTCGTAACTTGTAGAGGCCCTTTTCAGACCAAAAGCGAAGTACAAAAAAAAGCTATAAAACCAAAACAGAAAACTGCAATTTTTAACCTTAGTTTTTCATCTTGTTGACAAAAAGGGATGCATTTGATGGTGAAAGGTAAGAATACTTAGAGTTATAATTATTATAACTCTATAATACACAAAAGCCATGAATATCCTGTAAATTATATCCTTATAAACGGTGAGTAGTGATGTCATCAGTTATAAACGGTGAGTAGTGATGTCATTTCTGTCACATGACTCACTAAAATTTGTGTATTATAATAAATAAAGTACCCCCAGTTGTAAAATATGAGGAAATATGAGGATATTAGAAGTTACCTCGGAGTTCCATGACCTGTATAAAAACACTCGGCCTTCGGCCTCGTGTTTTTATATGGTCATGAAACTCCTCGGTAACTAATAATATCCTTATATTTTACAAAAGGGGGTACTTTATTCACTATATATATAACAATTATAATAATTTATTAGAATTTTATCCTGCCATTATATAATACCTATTTGAGTGCAAAAGAAAGCACAAAACAGATTTGCCTAGGTATTCATTTTTTTATGTATGACAAATTATATCAACACACATCAGCAAAGATCTTCAAATCCTTTTATTCACACAAGCCAGCAATGACAAGAGAACGGAAGATGCTTCATTGAGACCCTTAAATACTGTATATACCTTGTCCTATTGACCTAAACTATGCTTGAGAATGTGCCCAGATTTAATAAAATCTGTTACAGTGAGCTTCCCCCACCACTTTAAAGACTTCAGAAACCAACTAACGTCATCACTATTGATAAATAAAATCTTTGGATTCTTTGAAATCTTTATCAAAAAGTATCTTGTTCCACGTATGTGTTGATTCTTCAAAAGATATCATAGTCTCTTTTTACTATCATAATAAGCATAATGAGTCTAGTGTCCATATGTGGCTAAGCAATTGTTTTTAAAGTTTCTTTTTTATATATAGTGTTTATAAATAAATAATCTCCCTTTTAAAAAAATAGATATTTTTCCTGAGTAGTGTGTAATAAATAAATAAATTAATAAAATGGTTAAATTCATTCATACAATCTCAGGATAAAACGGGTCTGTCTGGGTAAAACCCACAAGCGTCACTGATGGGAGTGCACTTGTGGGCGTCGTCCTCATTGTAGGGAGGTCCTGGTTGAGGTGACAGTGGGGAGGCAGAGACGCAGACTATGTTCGGCGCGTCCGCTATGACCAGGATCTCGCGAGAAGTGATTACAGTGACGCCAATGCGGAAGTCTATTTCTAGTCGCATACCACACGGACCCAATCATTTTCGCCTTGACAAAGCTTCTAAGCGAAACACGCATCAGCATCCTCGTGAAAATTTGATCTCCTTTAGATAACAATCTGATTCTGAAGCGATTCCTACATCAGGGGAATATACTGGATATTCTGAATTTTCGGTCTAGATTCTTTGCTTTACCACCTCTTCTACCTTCCTTCCATTCCGTGAGTTTGTGGCTTTTTAGGGCTAGTTAGCCTCTTTTAACGTTTGGGTAATTTAAAATACAAGGCCACAGCTCCGGTTACCCTGTCCTGCCTTGACTTTGTGGTGTCCCAGGACTTAGAAACGAAATAGGCAGTTAGTTTTTGGGACAACTCCACCCTCTATATTTTTCAAATTTCTCTTAACCTTATTCTTGGAATATGACCGAATAATTTTTTAACCCATATATAAAAAACCTTTTCTTCTGGCAATTTTTTACTAAATCCTTTTTAACCATTTAATCAATTACCAAGCCTAATTTTTTAGCCTATTTATTGCACTGCACTTTATTGGTGTAATTTATTGCAATATCATTTCCTCTAATCTATTTTGATTAACCACACTCTATATATTAATCAATGAATTAACTTATTTATTAAGGGGTGTTATTGGAATCTACTGGTGGGGTAACATACCCTTTTGATTCAGGAATAATCAATTTTTATCAGTCCTTAGACTGATCGTTCTCACTTTAATTAATTGCACTAGCACTTTACCTAATTTATTAGTCAGCACCTTTATGAATGAATTATTATCCTCATTGATTATTTTGGTTTTGTAATTTTTATTTTGAGTCTACTTGGTATAGATATAGTAACCCTCTATTTGGTGGGGTTTCTTTTTTCTTAAACAATATTAACATTTTTTCATCTGACTTTGTCAGACCTCTACCTATAGTTTGGGCTAAATAAGGATTAAATATATATATACATACAGGGATACCAACCAGTGTTGCTTCAAGGGGGAAATTCACCAAAGGGCACCACTTCGTTAGACGTTAATTCACAACACATACACTAATTAATCAATCGGCAGACAGATGCTGGCGAAGTTTCACTAGCATTAATTCATCAGTGTGAGCATTTCATAGCGAACTTTCTAGTGATTTTTCACTAGTAATGACCACTTTGCACTTTAGTAAATTTGCCCCCATATCTGCACTGGCTTTCTCCTCCCTATTTATCAATACATTTTCACAAAAACTTTTTGCGCGGAAAAAGACTCGATAAAATCGTAAAAAAAAAAATACCAATCATACAATTTTTTGGGATTTAACACCAAAAACTGAGACTTTTTCAGATTTGATGCCTGAAACCTGCAATTTTTTTGGATTTGAGACCCGAAACCACAAAATCTTGAATGAAATCCAGTGCAGATTAGGAAATCTTCTACGATTGATTTCTACATGTACTTAGCAGGTCTGATATGGAGTTCTTTTTTATTGAGACTTTTAACACCATCAGGGTTTAATACATCTCGAAAAATGTGAGGGTTTTTTTCTACAAAAGAATTGTGTTTTTTCCCTTTAAAAGTCCAACCAGAAAAAAATTGGATTTTAATAAGTAACAGTAACTATAGACATTACTCTCCAAAGACTAATGTAAATGACATACCAAATATCATACATTTAAGAGATGCACACTGCCCAGGACAATCTCATTGGATCTCTGGAATCTTTGTGGAGGTCCAGTGGGAAGAGGTGTCTTCTTTTGTTCTTTATGAGAAGTGTGAGAAGACAATCATATATATGTTTTTACAAGAACAATTACATTACAGAAGGATCCATATGGACGTAAGGGATACATTTTGCATTTTCACTTTGCTGTTGTCAGGCATTCCAGAAAATCTTTTAATCGTAGTCAGATATAATAGACTCTCAGTGAGTGAGCTGCAGACCATACTACCATAAGAACCTAAGAATGCTTCATGGGCAGGGTTTGTAGAACTTCTGAAATTACCAACAGTCAGGAAAAAGGTTGATGTAGCAGGTTGTATGAAACAGGCCAAAGTTCATACCCCTAGTCATTTTGCTAAGATAAAATAATTCCATTATGTGCAGGTTTAAGAATCACCTGATCAAAAATGGTTGCATATTGTCTGTGAGATTTATTTCAGTATTTGGCTTTTTAATAATTAACTTGCAGATCAAGCCATTGGATTTAGAATGGCATCACAATCACAGGAGAAGCAAGATAGAAGGGATGGCGTCAGTATTTTTGAGTAATGGAATTTACCTTTAATTGTAAACTGAGAACCCCAAATAAAGGGCCATATTCAATATGATGAGAAAAACTTATCTGCTAATTCAGTTCCAAAGGTCCCCATAGGCTTCTATGATGTTTTCATGAGATAAAGTATGACATGCGTTTTATTCACTGAATTGCTTCTGGCTTAAAGTGGCAGATTCAATTCACTAAGAAAAGTTTATCTCATGGTTTCTATCTCATGAAAAATCAATAAAAGTCTAAGAGGGAAATCTGGAATTGAATAAGGAGATATATTTTTTCTCAAAGTTAAATGGGATTCAAGCATCTCCAAACAGTATTAGCAAACTACAAGTTCATTGTTTAGTGTAAGCACACTATGGGGCACATTTACTAAGCTCGAGTGAAGGATTCGAAGTAAAAAAACGTTGAATTTGGAATTATTTTTTTGGGTACTTCAACCATCGAATAGCCTACTACGACCTTCAACTACGATTTCGACTTCGACTCGAACGATTCAAACTAAAAATCATTCACTAACGAGGTACAATGTTAGCCTATGGGGACCTTCCCCATTAGTTCTCTAAGGTTTTTTTGATCGAAGAAAAATCCTTCGATCGCTCGATTAAAATCCTTCGAATTGCTCGATTCGATGGAAAAATCACTCGATCGAACGATTTTTCCTTTGATCGATTGATCGTAGGATTTGTGGTAAATCCTTCAAATTCGATATTCGAATTCATAGGATTTTACTTTATTTACCCTCTATATTTGACCCTTAGTAAATGTGCCCCTACATGTTTCTTTGTCAAGTTTCACACTGCATAGTACCTGAAACATGGTCTTTGGTCCTAAGGATACACCAAATCCATAATTTTTGGATCTGACTGAACACCAAATTCTTGAAAAAGAATATGGCGAAGTACCTAACTAAATTCAACCCTGAAAATGGGACAGATTCACTAAAGGGCGAAGTGTCCATTGCTAGCAACAAGCATACAGTATTAAAGTTGTAAAAAAAACTTCTTTTTTTTAAATAGGGATTGGCTACAAAAGTCCTAAATATTAAACACATTTTTAAAACTAATTTGAGGGGCATGCCACATTTGTTTAACTGTGGGCTCATGTCTAGGGTATTAGAGAATATCTTCTGTCTTTATTATTACTCATTGGACATGTTTTTGAAAAAGTGGCCATACAACTTTAGGTACCCGCCCTATTCAAATTAACCTAAGCGCAAGAGTGCTATACAATTTTCGCTAGACAGAAATTAACCCTAGTGATAATTCACTAGGAAATGTTCGCCCAGGCGAAGTAACGCTAGAGAAAATTTGCCAGCATTATAGTGCTGAGACGCAACTTCGCATTTTAGTGAATTAGCGTAGTGATAAGACTTTGCACCTGGCGAAGTGGTATGTAGTGTGGCGAATTGGTCACTGGGCGAAAATTCGCCTTTTAGTGAATTTGCCACTATGTGTTCAACCAAATGTCAATCTTGCAAAAAGGGCAACAATTTGGCCAAGTTCCAAACCCCATAATGTGGGAATACCCATTACAGAACAGATGTGTATTCCCACGTTATTAGAGTACAAACCTTGTAAAAAAAATGTTTTGATTAACAATAAGTCATGTCAATCAGCTTGTTAATTGGAACTGCACGTGTGTATCTTGAGCAGATAAAATGTGTCTTTATGCCCTTGAAAACAGTTTGCATGCTTAAACATAAATGTGTATTTTGTACATACTTTTTTAAAGTAATTTCAAAATATATGAAACCATCAAGGGGTAGATTTATCAAGGGTCGAATTTCGCGGGTTAAAAAACCCTCAAAGTAAAATCCTTAGAATTCGAATATCAAATTCAAAGGGTTTTAGCTCAAATACTTCGATTGAACGACTGAATAAAAATCGTTCGATCGAACGATAAAATCCTTCGAACGATTTTAAACGATCGATCGAAAGATTTTTATTTGATCAAAAAATACTTAGAAAAGTGCTGGGGAAGGTCCCCATAGGCTAACATTGTACCTCGGTAGGTTTAAAGTGGCGAAGTATGAGTCAAAGTATTTTTTAAAGAGACAGTACTTCGAAAATTGAATCGTCGAACGATTTTTAGTTCAAATCGAAATTCTAATTTTTTTTCATTCAGATTCTTCACTTGAGCTTCGTAAATCTGCCCCTTAATGTTCTTTATTTCCCAAAAGTCTTTGCCAATTCATAGAACAACAGTGCCTTTAAACCTCACTGGTCTTCTCTGCTTCTTCTCAGCTTGTAAGGTGATTAATAAACCACATTCTTTTTAACCAGAGTGCCGCCTTTCTATCCTTTTGTATTTAAGGTGAAGAGGGCATTGTTGGAGTAGCAAGCTAGTGCTGTTCGGGATGGGACTTTCCAGGGGCACACCCGTTTATGTAAGGGGTTTAATTGTATTGCTGAATGTATATTATTGATTCTTTAACACCTTTAGGTTTTAACACACTCAGATGAATCAAATGAAGCCTAAAATTGCAGTCATGAGTTGTCATGAATACACTAAAAGCAACATAAAACCTAAGCTATTTTACCCCATGATCTCAATAAAAGGCTTAAAGAGGAAAATTATCGTATTTTAGCGGGGTAGAATTAAACATTGGGATAAAAACAGTTTGCAGGTCTGAAAAGATATTTCAGTCACAATTAAAAGCCAATACACATGTGACCTGCTGTCAGCTAGAAACTATTTTATTCCTAAGGCAGCTATAGAAACAAAAACAGCCTCATGGTAACACAAAATTAAACCTGCAACCATACCCTCTTAATACTACCCAAAGAGAATGAACATGTGCAAGAATTACTCTCTCTTAGTGAGACACAGAAAATATTGTATACTAAGTGCCCTGAAATTGCACAAACTGCTCATTTTTACATTTTCAAGTTTTTCAGGTCCCTCCATGGCTTTTCTTCCCATATATGTTACACTGTATTTTTATTGCTTTCTGGTGCTTTATAAAAGTGAATATGCCTTTGAGCATCAGAGATTTATATTTCTGGTCTTGCTTTCATAGAATTAAAACCGCTCCCTGTGTTTATAACTTCTCTTGGAGCCCATAAGGGTGACCACTACAAAGCCGTCTGACTTTCTACCAACTGATGCCATAGATGGTATGAGTTATTACCCTTCAGAGCACAAACAGCTGAATAGAATCATAATTGAAGAAAACATTGAAAAAAAAGGTCAAATACAATCCTTTTTCAGAACAATATGTTGGTTGATAAGGTTACCCTTCATGCCATTAACAAATTTGCACCTTGACTAACCCCATTTCTCTGCAGCCTAATCTTATGACGCTTTAAACTACTGCATGGCCCACACATTAAATATAATATTTTTTTTTAACATTTGAAATTGTAATATTGTTTCATTCACCAATTGGACAATGAAGGTTTATGCTACATAAATAGCTGTTGTAGTGTATTCCATTATGTTACATGGTAAGGTCATATAAGGTCCATTACTAGCTCAACAGATTTTTCAGTAGTAGATTATGTCACTTTTGATTTATCAAGGACAAGAGCAAACTAGGCTGTGACTGTGAAAAAAATTAAATCAGATGTAAAATATAGATGTACATCTGTTTTTGCTATTAACTTCATGCATTTATACATGAATATTTATACATACTTGCCCATCTCAAATACTGGATTTTATTTTTTCAATACTACAAATGAAAATTATATTTTAATTTTAACAGCTTTGTCTCACATTTTGCTCTTATCTTAATGGGGAATGCATATGCATATCTTCTATTGTGCTATAGGCACAAATGTAGAATATTTTTTTAATGAAGGTATAGGAACTTGAGGGGCTTTGACATTGCAGGCTGACAATATGTATAGCTAGAATTAGATCAACTGGGGTCATAGGCATGGTAGTAGTTGATGCAACCAACTGCGGAGCAGCAAATCAGCCCCCATGGCTTCATTCTGTAAACTGCTTCACTGAGTCCATTCTAAAATCTATAACTATAACAATATGAATCTTGATCCATTATGTTGAACTGACTTGATCCGTTATGTCGAACTCAATAAAAAATAAAATGCCTGGATCTGTAAGCAGGAAGGGAAATCATATTGGAACTTTTTTAAATGTTTGTCTGTACTAGTGATGTGCGAAAAAATTCACCAGGCACGAATTCAGCAAATAAATTAGCGAAACTGCTGCGGAAATTCGACAGCGTCAAAATATTTTGGACGTGCATTTTGGTCACTCCAGTCACAACAGTTGTGTGGCAACACATTGCCGATTGACTTTAACGCTGACGTCGAAATTGATGTGAGTGCCAGAATTGATGTAGGTGTCAAAATTCACGTTTTGCTATTTTTTTTTGCTGTTTCGCAAATTTTTTACCGTTTTGTCAATTTCGCAGGAAATTCACAAATTTTTCGGCAAAGTGAAAAGGAAAAAATTCACTCATCACTAGTCTTTAGCCAGCATTAGAAGTGTGTTTTATGTAGGGCATCCCTAACATATGCAGCAATCACTCACTCACATTAAAATTGGAGTACCAGCTATCAGAAAATGCAGGCTGTGTACCGGTGGCGAATCATGAAAAATCCAGTGACTGATGGAAGTGATATACAGTGTGTACAGGTATTTAATTTTAATAACTGTTTTCCAGTAAGTTTTGGGCCCCATTTCCAAAAAAAACTCCAGTTCAGAAACATTACAGATAGTGATGGGCCAATCGGACTTGTTTCACTTCGTCAAAAATTCGCGAATGGGCGGAAATTCACCAAAATGCATTGCATTCTGTGGGCGACAAATTTGGGACCCATTAGAGTCTACGGGCATAATTTTTGTGGCATCATTAATTACAGACACAAAGACTTCTAGATTGAATATTTCTCAAACTGGGAGTAAGTTGTACAGTAGAACCCTGATGTACATAATGAAAAATGTTAGCAATATATATGTAATTTTAGATTTAGTTAATTTTTTTTGTAGTTTTTGTTACCCGTGATATACTATGTTTTCAATTATCAGTCTTGACAGCTATGATGATCTTGAATTTTTTTACCATTTAGGACAGCTATATTTTAATATGTTTCCTTCAGGTCTAAATATCTCATCACAGGCATCATATGCAACACACTTCTGTTATTTTGTTTGGCACCAGTTCTGTATACCGTGTATTTGTTGCTATCATATTTCCCTCCAGGAGGCACTAGTTGTTTATCAGAACCAATTCCTCAGACTTCACCATATGACAAATCACTTACCTATGGGGAAGGTCCCCATAATTAACCCTCGATATTCGACCCTATGTAAATCTGCCCCATATTTTTAATTTGCTTTACTTGAGCTCACTACAAATTCATAGCGTTAATATTTTTTTGTAGCTATTGGAACATAAGGCACAGTAATCCTCATTATGTCATAGAATGGTAAGTAGACTGGGCTAATTTCTTTAAGAGACAGAAATTGACTGAATGAGAGTAGACCATCATGAGATCGCAAAAAAAAATTGTGATTAGTGACTGGTTATTGAGAACCCAACATGCTCTTTGCAAGACAACAAAAGACTTATCTCAGCGCAGAGCCCATGTCTGGCTATAATCTGTCAGTAAGAATTCTCATTGGGATTGTTCAGAATGCTTATTTTTTTTTTTTTTTTTTTGTTTTTTTTTATTTGTTTTTTTGAGGGAGAGCAATGATTAGATTTCTCTTATATATATTTACATTTTCTATAATGGAAACCTGTTCTGAACATTATAATTATTAATAAACATTTGTAAAACACCAGGATATTCTGCAGTAAAGTACAATAGGCATACAAGAAACATATAGATTACATACAAATGCTGACAGGTATTTGTAAAGCAGTCAGGGGTATAAGATACAAGTTGCAATTAGGAGGACTTCTTTATGTTCCACCCCCCCCCAATTGGTTTTTCATAAAAACCAAAAGCTCACCAGTAGTGATGGGCAAATAAATTTACCAGACACAAATTTGCTGCAAATTTCAGCGTTTCGCAGCAAGCGAATTCATATGTGAAACTGTGGCAACAATTTGCTGGCGAAAAATCTGGTCATCAAAATTGGTGCTCTTATAACAATAGTCGCGTGTCAAAATTATTCAGATGCCTACTGACTTTAATGCAATAGTTGCGCGTATAAATATTTTGACGCTCATCGACTTCAATACGTTTCACAAATTTTTAAGGCACAGATTCGCCCATCACTACTCACCAGATTTTAGGGGGAGAGGTTTTTGTTCTTGCCATAAAGTTAATTTCTGACTTTTAGGGGGTTATTTATTAAAACTTAATTTTTTGTAGTCAAGTTTTTTAGAATTCTGTTTTAGAGATTCAGTATGTTCAGAAGCTACTAAAAATCTGAATCTGAAAATCTAAAACCTGTTGAATTCATGTAAAAGTCAATGGAAGCTGTCCCTTTAACCAGTTTGGGGGGGTTTGACTCTGGCTTTCACTCAAAAACTTAAATAATTAGAATTTTTGGCAACAAATTTGATAAATTCAAGTTTATCGCATAATAATTTGAAAAAAGACTTTGAATTTGAATTGTCGTACAATTTTTTCTAGTTTTTTCCCGACCTGATTTTTTCAACCTGATTTCTTTATAAATCTAAATTTGTGAGTGGGGTTTAGGTCAAGATTGTTTTTATTAAAAAGTCGGAAAAAGTCAAGTTTCAGTAAATAACCCCCTTAGATGTTTTATATTGTTGCACAAAAGCCAGCGTTAAAAAAACATTTGAAAACCTTAAAAACCAAGTAAAGGAAGATCTTCCAGTTGGAAAATGCACATTTTCCTTGACTTCTACATGATTTCGACATGTTTCAGCTAGAGTATTTTTGGATTCGTAATTGTAGCAGTTTTGTCTCAGAAAAGTTGCCCTTTTGTATCCTGTGATTTTTTCAGGTTTTTGACAACAAAAAGTCCAACCTGAAAAAATTGTTTAGTAAATTGGCCTCATAGTTCTTCTACAGTTTTCCCAAACCCTGATGGTTTAAGGTTTATCCTCCCCTGATTATTGTACTTAGTAGGTGACAGAAGTTTATAGCATATCATGGAGCAGTTAAAGAAGAAGAAGTGTGCTTTTAGAGTTTTCATACAACAAGGAATGAGCAGCCTCAGTTCTAAATTATCTGTATTCCAGTGATATATGGAATGAGAAGAGTTGCAACTTTTGCTAGCATTGTCTGATTTAATACTTATTTCCTTTGTACTTGCCTTATTTATGAATGATTGATGGTGCAAAGGGCCTTCTTTTGTGGTTTGGACAGTGACTCATTTGTATTTCATTTGGCAGAGGCAGTAGGTAGGCAGCACATAGAACAACTTGTACAGAAGCACGAGTTATGGAGTGTAGGAGGCTAGAAGATGGTGGGAATCCTGTACTTATTGCTTATATATGAACATTATAGGTTATATATGAGTTAGACTTTGAATTGTATTCAAACCTTTTTAGGGATGCACATCAGTGACAGTAATCCAGATTTAACTTTTTCTAGTTATTTTTTAGTTATTATATTTTAGTTGAGCAAAGTGAATCAGATGATAATAATGTCATCTGGTATTATAATAAATGACCTGGCTATCGGGGTTTCATTTTTCTCTGATATTAGCAGACTACATGACATTACTGCACAATACGATGGCAAGAGACATTATAAGAAAACATCAGCACAGCTTTATGGGGAGTAAATGCCCCACAGACAAATCAATGCCATTTCAACAATGTATCAGTTTCTACATTGGTAGACTTTGAAAAATCAAAGTTTTTTTTGGGAAAAACTTTGAATCGAATTTGATTGAATGTGCTATTCCTTCGATTTGTACAATTCTAACTCGGCCAAATACAAAGCTATTCGACCAAAAAAAAATCTTGGACTTAATTTCGGTTGGTGTTTTTGAATTCGAATTTAGAAGTTTTTTCAATTCGAAATTCGACTCTTGATAAATATGCCCCTCTGTATTAAACAGGGGCCACTGAATCAATCTCACTTATGCATGTTCAAAGCAATCATTTACAGTTCCATTATGGTTCTATACAGGTAAATCACTTTACCTTAAAACTGCTAATTAACATTTAAACATAAAATAAACAATACATTGTCTTGCCACCAATATGGATTTATGCAGCTTACTTATCATCAAGTACAGGACACTGTTTGTTATTATTACATTGAAGAAGAAACCCTTTTTTTAAAATTTTAATTATTTGCTTATAATGGGCTCTATGGGAAATGGCCTTTCAGTAATTCAGAGTACTCAGGATGATGGGTTTCCACTTAGGCGATACCATACCTGTACTTATTCGCCTTAAATTGCTCCCTGAATTCCTTTTGAATTTTTATATATTAAGGGGCAGATTTATTAAGGGTCGAAGTGAAATCGAGGGAATTTTCTAGTTAAAAAATTCGAAATTCAAAGTAATTTTTGGATACCTCGACCATCAAAAACTACGACTTTGACCTTCGATTCAAAGTAAAATCGTTCGACTATTCGACCATTCAATAATCGAAGTACTGTCTCTTTAAAAAAACTTCGACTTCAATACTTCGCCAACTTAAACCTGCCGAAGTGCTATTTTAGCCTATTAAAGCATATTTTTTGTATTCAAAGAAAAATCGTACAATCGTACGATAAAATCGTTCGAATCCTACGATTCGAAGTACGATCTGAATACAATCATACGATCTTCTTACGATCGGAATATGATCGTACGATGCAAAAAATCCTACGAATTCGACTTCGAATTTCGTAGTATTCAATTCAATGGTCGAATTTCAAAGTATTTTTCCACTTCGAAATTCGACCCTTGATAAATCTGCCCCTTAAGTATACCTTGATGAGGAAGGATATCTAACAAACATATTTAGAAACAAAGAAATATTTACCAGGAAGTACAGAAAATGGTAAGATGTTAAAAAGCAACCCTAAAAATCCAAAAGAAAAAACATTATCTTCTCTTTTTAAAACCAGATCTTTATTCCCATAACACTGTATGTTTAAACATAACAAAAATTAACTTTAATGATCATCTTTATAGTAATAAAAAAAATAGCTGAACAGTTTGTCCCTTTAACTGTTTTCAGTTTAAAGCTTGGAAACTGATTTAATTATGGAAATTAACTTCAATTTATCAAAACCTTTTTAAGCAAAATTCTACAAAGATAAATGAGTATCATTATCTGCAAAGGGACAGCAAGGCTTAGTTAAGTCTATTAATAATCCTTTGTATCTACATCATTTAGACTCCTTCTTCGTTTTCTACCACAGAGCCTTAAAATCAGAGTTTACATTTTTTTAACCATCGGAAAGAGGCATTATAAAAGAGTATTATGTAAATGAAGTCTTTATTCTGGAGCTAAACATATTTTCAGATGGAAATGCTTGGTAAGCACAAGAAATGCATCTATCTTGCACCATTTGAATTAGTTTTTGGAATTACCAATTTTCACAGTTTGGTTTAGTATTGTGCGCTGACATTTAAAAGGCTTCTTATTTACAGATTTAAAACAATTCTGTTGAGGCTTCATTTACATCTGTCTAGTGGACGTTTACGTTTTGAATTTTAATGGTAACAGGCATCATTAAAAAAGGAATTGCAAGATTAAGGGGGTTATTTATCAAAGTCAATATCTCAATATTTTCTGCTACAAACTCAAATCTGCACTGGGTTTTTACGCTTATTTATTATTGCATTTTCTCAAAAAATCACAAATTTCACAAATTTGACGTTTTTTTAGAAATTTTCTGAAAACTTCGGGGTATTGCACGAAACCCAGCGCACATCAAAAAATCATTGGGCCTTCTCCCATTTGCTTTTATGCAACCTCGACAGGCTGAGATACTGGATTTTCACATTTAGGGACAGATTTATCAAGGGTTGAATTTTGAGGTGATTGGAGGTTTTTTTTTTAAACTTTGAGGTTTTTTTTGAGTGGGTTTAATAAATTCCGAAAAATATGTGATTTTTTAAAAGTCTGATTTTATAAAAAAAATCACAAATTTTTCATGATTTTTGCATTTGTGAGTTTTACATTCTGAGTTTAGTAAATAACCCCCTAAAATTAGCTCAAAATTCGAATTTAAAAAATCGATTTGACACTTGATAAATCTGCCCCTGGACTGGACTCAGTTTATCAGCCGTTCTGAAACAAACTTTAATGTGTTTCAAATGCTAAAACTTTAATAATTGCAATGTTTATATTAACACCATTCCTTGTCTCCCTTAAAGAGATACTGACATCAGAAAATAAACTTTTTTATTATCTGTCATAACATTGTCTTTGAATGATGTTTATAATTTTGCCATAAAAGTATTTGCCTGATCCTTTTACATTACCTTTCTTACCCCCCATGTTCCTGTATGAGGGGGCTGCCATATTTGTGCAACAGGAGTCTGTTAGCATTAAAAACTATAACTGACAGGTTAAGAAGGGACTAGTGAAGGATGAATAAATTTGCCTGGCATGAATTCACGGCAAATTTCCACGTTTTGCAGTTGCCGAATAAATTTGTGAATCTCCCGCGAAAATTCGAAAAATTTTTGGACACGCGTCCGAAAAGTCACTCACGTCAAAATTGCCATGCGTCAACACTATTCGGATACTCATTGACTTTAACACCAGCGTCAACTTGGACGCGGACGTCAATTTCTGATTTTCACGATTTTTCGTAAAAATGTCAGATTTTCACGTTTTTTTAACAAACTTTTCGCTGTTTCATGGATTTCACAAATTTTGTGGGAAATTCGCAAATTTTTTGGCAAATCAAATGGGAGAAATTCGCCCATCGCTAGAAGAGACAGTCAGGTTGGCAAAACAGTCAGGTTTAGGAACTTCAAGTAACAATAACTTACAAAAGCAGAACTATCAGCAAAAAACGATCCACATGGCCTATAGGTAACAAATTCTAGTCACCTCAAATCCCAGATATAAATGATGTGGGCTGCGCAACTCTACCCCAATTTCTTAGTTTGGTCTGATAAAATGTCTTGGAACTCTGCCTAACTTTTCTTATTACATATGCATCATTCTACTTACCCAATGGCTTTTCTATTTTGTCCAACAAAATTTCTTCTATAATGTAAGGTATGTATTTTTCAGGTAATTGTGCATAACCCTGCTTTGTGTTCATGCACTTCAGGATGCCCAATGTAGCAATGTAAGGTAACAAAACAGTGTTCAGCATAGATATTTATTGTTTTGTTCAATATGTTACCGAGGACGAGTTTTGCTTTCACTTAGGGAGACCAAATGGTTATCTGAACTGCTTATATTTCTATGCTTGTGCACAGAAGAAAGAATGGCATATTAGTATTAGTACTCTCCCTAAATATATACATCATCAACACAAAAAATAAAGGAAAGTTATGATTATATTACTTATTTTGTCCTACACTGTCACTGCAAAATGATACTGCCAGGCTCTTCTACTATATCAGTCAAAGTATTGACTTTGAGCACCCTGGATGGAGTCATAGTCCTTTAGCTGGACCCCAGGCCATGACACGCCCTGGGGGAAGCTTCGGCAGAACCCAGGGTAGACGGGACTCCCTCTAGCTTCGGCGAAGGGGAGTCGAAAGGACCCAAAACCCCTTTGGGGGGCGGGGATGGTGGGCCCTCCCTAGCTTCGGTGAAGGGGGACCCATGCATTCAAGCTGTCTGTGGGCGGTAGCCTGGGACACTTGGGCAACGGAGCCCATGCCTTCGGGTAGGACTCGGAAGGATGATTCAATATCATCAGTCAAAGATCATCAGCTGCTGACACTTATTGCAAATCCCTGTACTGGCTTTCAGTTTAATTTCTTATCAGCTTCAAAATGTTGAACTAAAAAGCATTCTACCTATAGACCCAAGTATTCTTCAGATCATCCATTCCATTCACACAATGGTCTTTGACTTTTCTGGACTTAATGCTTAATGTACAACAATACTACAATGAAGAAAAACAAATATCTATTTTTTTTACTAAAAGTTACTAAACACTGGATAAAATTGACTAACATTATCAACTTGAGAGGGATTGTCCACATCCAGGAACAGCCTGCGCTGAAGAAGGTGACAGCCAAAGTGTTTTAAATGCCCCACATAGCCCCTCTGGCCTTTCAACCAACATGCCAAATGAATCCTCCTATGGAATGTTTATGAACTTTAGCAGTGCACAAGGAGATGATATGCCAAATTGTGTGCTACCATGCTACTAAAAAAATTGATAATGTGCTTTCCTAGGTTGGTGGTAGTTTGTAATTATTTCAGGTGGATTCTATGACAATGTCTGCCTTTAAAAACGAATTGAGCAAAGTATGTTTTTATATGTGTTAATATTGCTTGTTCAAAGTTATTCGCACAAATTGATTTTGGAAAATCAATACAAAGCAAACATCTCGTGCATTATTAGTTTTGTTTGCCTACATCTCTGAGCAATGTTTGGCGAAGTTCAGCATTTCATCACAATGACAAGTCATGTCGTTAAGCTGCATAATGTAACAAAGTGCCATGTGAGCATGATGAAATGACATCTACTGCATCAAATTATTTTGTAAAAAGTAATATATAACTGCATCAGAACCTCAGTAAATCATTACTTCACTCCCACGTGAAATGAAAATAGCTTTGTTCATGTAGGATGGATAAACACATCCAACTTTTCTCTAACAACTGCCGACAGGATGGTGAAGAATGAGAATATCCTGAGTGTAAGTTGTGAGTTATAAAGTTTTTTAGCCAGCAGTGCTAATCCTTATACAGATATGTTTACAAAAACAGAATATTTTTATATATATATATATATATATATATATATATATATATATATATATATATATATATATATATATATATGCACATAAACTTGCTACACTTTATCAAGAATTATACTATGGATTCAAGAATTTATAGAAGCAAGATACAAAACAGGCATTCTCTTCAAGGAATGCTCTCCTAGTTGGCTGTTTTTAATCTGCTTCCCCAGTAACTGCATTGTGCTATCCAATGGGAGCCAACTCCAAAGTTTAGGAACCAACAGAACAACATTTCCTAGTTTGTTGCTACCAACTCTAGAAATAGCTGCTATAGTTCTCAAGATCTTGAAATGCAGCATGGGAAGGCACATAACGCCACAGAAGATAAACATATCACAAGAAGATAAAATATCACACAATCCACAGTGATAAATCCCACTTGTACTGTGAGTCCCATTCCCACTTCCTGTCTGCAGCCTCACATTTCAATAATATTAAAAACCAGAGTACAGTAAGTCTGAAACAATAACAAATAGTAATTTAGGAGTTTGCCTCTAGAGGTATATTTTACATATTGTAATTTCCTTTACTTAGTGAGCAAATGTAGATTTCCCATGTGATAATTTTATATTAGGAGTTTAATTGTCTGCCCTGATAAAAAAATACCACCAGCAATATGTCTGTAGATAAAGCATTTCATTCTTATGTAAGATAAATGTGAACATGTTAACTTCCTATTCACGGCAATTTATTAAATAATACATTGATTAGTACTACCATTTATTTCTTGCTTAAATAAAGATAATGCATCTTGCAAGAAACAGAAAAGAGATAAAAGTCTATTACAGCCAAATAATTGAGCAGATGCTTGGCAAACAGCCTCTTTATTTTGTAAACAAAACACAGAAATAAGAAACATAGAATTTGATGAACCCTTCCCCCATATCCTACATCGTGAGAAAAAGAAACTCCTCTCATTTCCCAGGACAAGCGTTGTCTACTTTACTCTGAATGTTTTAGTTTACTTATCTTTTAATTTGGTAAAATGTATAGGTGGCATCACTGTTTAATATCAATATCTTTTTCTTTCAACGACTTTTGCTCAGAAAGCTGAATAGGTGTGATTAATTGTACAGCTTTTGTCAAAATCTGCTGTTTATTCTGTAAACACAACAATATATATATATATATATATATATATATATATATATATATATATATATATATATATATATATATATATAATACACAAAAGCCATGAATATCCTGTAAATTATATCCTTATAAATGGTGAGTTCTGATGTCATCAGTTATAAACGGTGAGTTCTGATGCCTCGTGTTTTTATATGTAGCAAGTATTTAGGAGTGCTCTACCCTCTTATATTCACCTGTGTAGGTCCAGGTGCTAGACTGGAAGACCTTTGCCTGCAAGCTGGGTCAAGTTTCACATCCAATGGAAAAAATCCAGTAGCACACCGGTAATGTTGCAAAAAATCTTCAGTGTTTTATTAGCCCATATATACACAAAGGGGCAATGTTCGGGCCCAACTGGAACCTTTATCAAGCCTATCAGCTTGATAAAGGGTCCAGTTGGGCCCGAAACGTTGCCCCTTTGTGTATATATGGGCTAATAAAACACTGAAGATTTTTTGCAACATTACCGGTGTGCTACTCGTGTTTTTATATGGTCATCAAACTCCTTGGTAACTTACAATATCCTTATATTTTACAAGAGAAAATCAGTTGCTGGCTGTAAAAGTATACTTATTGCATTGTGAAAGGAACATATAAAAACATCAGCCAAAAGTGACATAGAATTTGGTAGAATTTACCAATTAACAACTTCATAGTTTATGAAGTTGTAAATTCATATCCCTAAAAATATGTTAAGGCACATTCACTTATAAAGATACAGTGAGCCAATGCACAGACTGTCCACAATGCACTGTTTTTTCCCCCCAGAATTCTTGAAACACCACGGACACAAACAGGTGTGCTGTGCCAACCGCAATTTCATCCAATTTCCCAAAATGGACACTGTGCTTCACTTTGTCACAAATCAGGTACAGTTGCATAGAAAATTTTCAAAGTGTGAAGGAACCCAAGAGATACCCCCTGGTCAGGAGGATTCGGAATGTAAGGCAGTAAGGACGGCTATGCTCCCACCAGTGCTTGTCTTATGCACCTTACACAAGTGCTTGGAGAATGAATACTAAGGGGCAATATTTTGCGGCTCCTCTTGGACTTGCATCTGGGTCATAGTAAAATGAAATGACTCCTTTTGAATCTCATTATTTGCAGTGTGAATGAAAAGTAGCTGTTTATTTATACATTCTAAGACTTGTTTATGGGCAGACACCTGACAGCAATATTCATTAGCAGTTCAAACGAACAAGCATTTTGAATTTAGTTGGAATTATAAACTGATAGATGTGAGCAAATACAAAGCACATGAGCACAGGTTGTTCAGTTACCCAGTAGAATAAAAAAATGAAAAGGCATGTGATATAAAATACTCAAGGCAGAGCAGGATTAGTATCTAAATTCAACAGGGTAAACGTGTTACTTTTTTCTCCTTTGTCTCTACAGGGATCTGAACTGTGTCACTAAAGACTACGAGAAAATTGTGGTCTGTGCTTCATGCTGCAGGTCTGCTGGAATTTAATGAACAGGTTAAACCTCTGCAGGGCAGCGTTTTAAGTTGGCAAAAAGGTGTGTAAAAAGGTTGCTTGGTGAGAGCTGAAATTATATTTATCATGTGGGAATTTGAAATAACTTTTTTTTATTCTCAACTGTTTTTTTCAGTGTACATATCAAATATATTAATACAAATTGAGTCAATTTTTTTTATTAATAAAGCAAATTTATCTTTTCTTGTATAATTCTTTCCAACCTTATAATAAAACCAGTACACTCAACAAGTTATACTGTTCCTTAATGGCAGTATTAGACATAATCATGGGTGTGTTTCTTATAGAAAACTAAAATATGTTGGAAAGTATTAACTAATTACTGTCACTTACTGCAGTTTGTCTAATAATGCCATGGGCACCTTAAGAGGCACCTTGTAGTTAGCTGTGCTGTCTGGTGTAATGAAGTACCTGTCTTAGGGCACAACTTGCAAAAACCTTTTAACCTTTTCTTCCTACGCTACCATTAGTAAGTGAACCCCACTTTCTTCATTTCTGTCTTGTTCACTCACTCATTGCCAGGTATTCTTAAATAGACTATAAATCAAGTGCTGTTACAGAAAGATTGCTAATATAGAATATAACCACTTAGGGAAATGTTTTTGTAAAATAAATCTTCCTCTAGTCATAAATAACTGATTTCATAACAAGAGTTCAAACATGTATTACAACTTGTAATTTATTTTAAGATATGTTTAATGTAACATTAGTGATGGGCGAATTTCGCGCGTTTTGCTTCGCTGAAAAATTGGCGAATTTCCCGAAAAATTTGCGAAACAGCGAAAAATTGTTTTTGTTCTTGTTTTTGACGCCGGCGCAAATTCGGTGGTGAAAATTCACCGGTGTCCAAAAAAAGGACGGCGGCAAATTTTTTCGGCGGTTTCACAAATTTATTTGCCAGCGGCGAATCACGGGAATTCTCTGCAAATTTGCCCCTAGCAAATAAATTCCCCCATCACTATTTAACCATTTAACCATTTACTAACACAAATATATCCAATTTCTAAGTCACTTTTGTTATTGTTTTCCAAGTATTTGAGTGGGAAGCAATGATAACAATCACCAATAATAATAACAAACCCAAGAGACTGCATTCGGCTGACACAATTTATAGTGAACAAGATTAAAAAGAGACTGGATAAAACGGTTCAGTGAACCGAAGGGTTACTTTTTCTTCTTTAAACTAATCTGAACTAAAAGAACCCACTAAAAATGTTTCAAACACAATTAGAAGTAACAGATAAAAAGGGATTAGACTGTATAATGCAATCCTATAAATGGGGGTAAAAGGATATAGAAACTGGATTAAATAATAATTGTATCTATTGATTTTTTTGGTAACAGGTTGAAATGAGATATGAAGGTTGGGATAATAGTATTTCTCATGTCTGGTGGTTTATTTGATAAAGGCTTGACCTTTTGTTCCTATGATTCTGAGACCACTGCAAATGTAACCTTTGTCTCTATGCAATGTACATCTTAAACAAAGGCACGATTATTTACTGATCAAAAAATTATAAAAAAGTAGCATGATATGTATTCTGCTACCTGCCCTTTTCAAGTTAAAAATATAAGCAGTATATTTACAAAATATTAATCAAAATATAAATGATGTAAAAGCCATAGGGGTATTAAATATCCAATTTCAGGCATGCAGCTTTGAAGTTAGCACAAAAACACATTATATCGGAATGAAAAAACGTATCCAAGGTCATATTCTCACAGTTGTACAGTAGAGCTTTGAATATGTTTAGGTCAAAAAAAATTGGGAGTCCCATTTATGAAAGTACGAATTCATGTGAATTTTATTCGAATATACTTACAATTCGACTGGGAGATTATTTAAGAAAAAATTTGGCTAATATTAGATCAAATGGTTCCGACCTGAACATTTGAATCGTATTCGATTTGTAGGAATCTAATTTTTCACCTGAAAAAAAAACTCGAATGTCAGGAAGGCTATTAACATCTCCAAATGGCACAACTGACCTCTGCCATTGACTTGTACATGAATTCTACAGATTTTAGGTGGCGAATATTTGAGTTAGGACTGTTTCCATGGTCGAGGTGTGATATTTCTCACATTCGAATAGAGGGATTAAAATTCAAATGTGTGAATTTTTAAACTTGAAAATTCGAATTTACTATTCGACCCTTGATAAATATGCCCTTAAAGGTACATGTGATTTCAAGAATTCAAATGATTAAGGCTGTCTTAAAGGGGCCGATTCACGAAATTCGAGTGAAGGGTTCGAATGAAAAAAACTTCGAATTTCGAAGTTTTTTTGGGCTACTTCGACCATCGAATGGGCTACTTCGACCTTCGACTACGACCTTCGACTTCGAATCGAACGATTCGAAATTAAAATCGTTCGACTATTCGACCATTCGATAGTCTAAGTACTGTCTCTTTAAGAAAAAGTTCGACCCCCTACTTCGGCAGCTAAAAGCTACCGAAGTCAACGTTAGCCTATGGGGATTTAATCGTTCGATCGAATGAAAAATCCTTCGATCGATCGATCACAGGATTTGCGCAAAATCGTTCGACTTCGATATTCGAAGTCGAACGATTTTAGTTCCCAGTCGAATATCGAGGGTTAATTAACCCTCGATATTCGACCCTTCGTGAATCGGCCCCTTAAAGTATGCTTTTTGTCCAAAATCCCTCGGGAGAATAACCATTGGAAAACATTCTGGCCCGACCTATTAGACATAGGACTCAAGACCTTGAAGCCATTTCGGTCATCTACTTGCAATCATCTTCAGTATGCTATCACTTAACTAGAAAAAGGAAATTACTAAGAATATAAGCATTCATGAATACTAGAAAAAGCACCATACACATTAATGTGCAAAGGGCTGTGAAAATATTGTACCGTATCCGACTATAAGCCGAGTTTTTCAGCATCCAAAATCTGCTGAAAAAGTCTACCTCGGCTTATACTCGGGTCAGCGGTGAGTAGCTGAGATTTCAGTCACTTTTAATCATTCCTATACCAACAGTACACTTGGGGAGAGACTGCAATATCCCACAATGCCCTCTGTTGGTTATATGAAAAAATAACAGTGCGCCCTCTGTTGGTTATATGAAAGAATAACAGTGACTGCAATATCACACAGCGCCCTCTGTTGGTTATATGAAAGAATAACAGTGACTGCAATATCACACAACGCCCTCTGTTGGTTATATGAAAGAATAACAGTGACTGCAATATCACACAGCGCCATCTGTTGGTTATATGAAAGAATAACAGTGACTGCAATATCACACAGCGCCATCTGTTGGTTATGTGGAAGAATAAAAGTGACTGCAATATCACACAGCGCCATCTGTTGGTTATATGAAAGAATAACAGTGACTGCAATATCACACAGCGCCCTCTGTTGGTTATACAAAAGATTAACAGTGATGGCAAAATCAAACAGCACCCTCTGCACATGGTAGTGGGACAGTGGGGCAATGCACACAGTAATCCGTTTGGCAATTCTCTGTCACCATCAACTTTGCAAAGAAGTCTGGTTGATCGCTGGGGGGGTCGCTTTGACAGAATGTGCGCTGCTGGGAGACAGGGCTGTAGTTGTGTCTAGGCTTATACTAGAGTAAATACGTTTCCCAGTTTTCGTAGGTAAAATTAGGTACCTCGGCTTATACTCGGGTCGGCTTATACTCGAGTATATACGGTATGTATGTCACTTTCTAGACTTTGTGCCAGAAGGAAACAACATTGCACTTTGAAGCTATGACATATATAGTTCTGTGATTAATATTGCATTAGTAAGTAGTGATGAGCAAATTTGTCCATAAAAATTTGTGAAACGCATTGAAGTCAACAAGCGTCATGCATTAAAGTCAATGGGCATTGGGCATTTAATTCGACTAGGAAGGAAGTCGAAGGATTTAGCGCAAATACTGCGATTGTACGATTGAAGGATTATTCCTTCGATCGAAGGATTTTAATCCAACGATCGAAGGAATATCCTTTGATCAAAAAAAGTTAGCCAAGCCTATGGGGACCTTCCCCATAGGCTAACATTGATTTCGGTAGCTTTTAGCTGCCAAAGTAGGGGGTCGAAGTTTTTTTTTAAAGAGACAGTACTTTGACTAACGAATGGTCGAATAGTCGAACGATTTTTAGGTTGAATCCTTCGATTCGAAGTCGTAGTCGAAGGTCGAAGTAGCCCATTCGATGGTCGAAGTAGCCCAAAAAATACTTCGAAATTCAAAGTTTTTTTACTTCGAATCCTTCACTCGAATTTAGTGAATCGGCCCCTTAGTGTTAAAGTTTAATCAACAAACCTTTTTACCCTTAAACGTGGTGATATTTTTCACAAATTTAAATTGACATATGTTTCTATAAAATATGTATGATCGTAAAAAAGATTGTTTTAATTATCTTAAGGCATATAATATGGCTGCAAATGAAATAGGGCCATTCAACACCAATTATGCAAATGAGGTAGCAGCCAGGGAATTTTGATTTAATTGTCATTGATACAGTAACACAGGGATAATAGATTATACACATTTATGTAAAGTAAAGTTTATGTTAATCAGTATGATGCAAATTAGCAAAATGCAAGGATTTAATTTCTACAGGGTTAAATCTGCATGATAAATACACAATACATAACTTTTTTTTTAACCTTTCCTCTTCTAAGCCCCTCTCAAAGCTGTGTGTTCCTTGGTCTTTTATAGTGCATAGCTAGAGAATACCTATTAACACCTATCCACTTAGGGGGTTATCAAAGTCCGATTTTATCTTAACATTTTCTGCTACAAACTCCGATCAAAACTGCTCTGTTTTTTTAAGCTTATTTATTATTACATTTTCCTGAAAATTTTCTTTGCGGGAAAAAAATCTGATTTTCGCGATTTTTCTGGGTTTTTCCCCTGAAAACTCACGAAACCCAGCGCACAACAAAAAGTCATTGGGACTTCTCCCTTGACTTATATGCAACCTCAACAGGTCTGAGATGCTGGATTTTCTGATTGGGACTTTTCTATCCTTGGGGTTCAATAAATTCAGAAAAAATTGTGATTTTTTAAAAGTCCCATTTTATAAAAAAAAAATCACAAATTTTCCGGGATCTTTGCATTCGGAGTTTAGTAAACTTAATTTGCTCATGTATTTAAATACATCTTTGAGAAAAACATTAGGACGATTTTGGGCAGAATTGTGAAAGACTGGATTTCTGTAGGATTCCTAGATATCAATCTCTTGTAGGATTTCTAAATTCAATCTGTTGCAGAAATTTATTATGACTCATAGGCCATTCCAAAATTCCATAATTCCTTTAAGGTTGTTTCATTTTAAAGGAGAAGGAAAGGCATCGTACACTTGGGGGCAGATTTATCAAGGGTCGAATTTCAAAGTACAAAAAACTCAACCATCGAATTAAAAAACTTTGATTTCGAATATCGAATTCAAAGTTTTTTCAACAAATTTGGCAATCCTGCGGTTGAATAAAAATCGCTCGATTGAACGGTTTTAGTGTACGATCTAAGGATTTTTATTCGATGTGTAAGGACTTTGAAAAATGTTGTAGAAGGTCCCCATAGGCTAACATAGCACCTCGGCAGGTTGAATTTGGCGAAGTATTGAAGTCAAAGTTTTTTTAAAGAGACAATACTTTGATTATCGAATGCTCGAATATTCAAGCGATTTTTACTTTGAATCAAAGTCAAAGTAAATTCAAAGTCATGGTATCCTATTCGATGGTCGAAGTATCCAAAAAATTACTTAGAATTTAGAATTTTTTTACTTCGAAAATTCCCTCGAATTCACTTCGACCCTTGATAAATCTGCCCCTTGGGGTTGCCAAATGTTAGGCACCCCCAAGCGATTTTATTTATTTACCTGAAACCCCCGGGCCGGTGCTCCTATCAGCATAAAACTGGGTTATACAAGTGAGCACCACGGAGCGATCCACTTCTGCCTTATTCTTTCTTCGATTATCCTGGGGAAAATACATGCGCAGTTTAACGAAATAGCCGACTTTTTATTTAAAGTTCGATACACTATATCTTTTATTTCAATTCAGAAATTTCTGAAATTGTTATAGATTTCATAATTGATCAGCACTTTAGTGTTTCACCTTTGTTCTGAATTTTGTATCATCATCATCATTCCATCATCATTTATTTATATAGCGCTGTCAAGATACGCAGTGCTTTTAATTTTGTATGGCGTTGCTTTGAATTACAAAATATTTCTTAAGGTGCTTCCATGGTAGCTATATATTTAAGACTAATGCACTCTGCATACTGCACCCACTGGTACCTCCTTAGTGGAAAGGAAGTTGTCACCTACATCCCCACCTCACCTTATAAGTGAAAGGCAATCCTACAGTATATTCATGGGTCATAGCTGTTTCTGCTTTAAAATGGTGTACAACCTGCACACCTAGGAGCACCCATTTTTTTGCATTTTGCACAATGTAAAAAATAAGCCCTAAAGTCTCTAGTCTCTTCACAGTCCTTTAGACCCAAATAGACACTTTACTCTCAGATGCTTATTTATTAAAGGTTGGATTTTAGTGGTTTTAGAGTTTTTGAAACCACGACATCAATCACTAACATCACAGATATCTAAATCGTACAATTTTGGGACTTGTCGCTGAAAACCGTACTTTTTCGGATCTGACGCCCGAAACCTGCAACTTTTTCAGATTTGACGCACAAAACCACAACATTTTCATGTTATTGAACTAAGCCCGGCGCAGATCAGGATATCTTGAATGGGACATCTGCCATTGACGTCTGCATGAACTTGGCAGGTCTGAGTTGGACTTTTTTATTCAGACTTTTAACACCGGGGTTTAATAAATCTCGAAAAATTGTATTATTTTTTTTCCACAAAAAAATTGTGTTTTTCCCCTGTAAAAGTTTGACCAGAAAAAAATCAGACTTTAATAAATAACCTCCTCAGTGTAATAATGTGTTAGATTGCACTTTATTGGACAATATAAATTATTAAAGATACGGACTTCCAATACCAAGTTTGGTGTCCTTGTCTTATTACCGTAACATAGCGGGCAAAGATTAAAGAGGTATCATGGTTAGAGGAAGGGAGATGCTAACACCATACCCCCCTCCCCCCATTGACAATGCCAAGTTATTTTAGAAACAGCACATCTCTGCCCTGCTACAGTGTTAGCAGAGATCCAATCTTGCAACTAAACATTATGTTTTTTAGAAGTATTTTATAGAAAGCATAAGATAACTGCTGTTTTAAATTCTGGACAATCCATGCCAAATAGTGACGCTAGGAGGAACAGCATCAACATAGACTTAAAGGAAAAGTATACCCCCAAAATGAATACTTAAGCAACAGATAGTTTATATCAAATTGAATGACATATTAAAGAATCTTACCAAACTGGAGTATATATTTACATAAATATTGTCCTTTTACATCTCTTGCCTTGAACCACCATTTCGTGACTCTATCTGTGCTGCCTCAGAGATCACCTGACCAGAAATACTACAACACTAACTGTAACAGGAAGAAGTGAGGAAGCAAAAGGCAGAACTCTGTCTGTTAATTGGCTCATGTGACCTTACATGTGGTTTGTATGTGTGCACAGTGAATCGTACGATCCCAGGGGGCGGCCCTTATTTTTTAAAATGGCAATTTTCTATTTAAGATTAACCAATGGCACATACTACTAAAAAAGTATATTATTATGATAATGGTTCATTTACATGAAGCGGGGTTTTACACATGAGCTGTTTTACTCAGTATCTTTTAATAGAGACCTACATTGTTTGGAGGTATAGTTTTCCTTTAAGGGGTGTTTTTGTTTATTGATCACCAGAATCATTTCTTTGCCTTACAGTTCACTGACTTTTTGTTTATTCATGTTCAGTTGTCCACCGGGGCATCGAAATTAATATGATCCACAGCTTTACACTGTTACAGTCCAAATACAAAACTGGCATTGGAGAGCACCAGGAGTGCCCATACTTTACTAATGCATGGTCTCCATCACCAGCTAAAGGTCTACTGGTAGATCCCAATCTACTTTTTGGGCACCCCTGTTGTAACACTATTAAATACATGTTACAGTTATCATTCTAGCCTTTGGAAAAAAACTTGTTCAAAGCCGTCGCCGCACAAGTCTATGGGCATCATTTCCGCGGTGAAAAAAGGCGAAAAAATTTGCCCATCCCTATTAATAAATTAAACCAAGTTGATAAATGAGGAGTCCTGCATTGTATATAATTGCGGTGTCTAGATGTTCTCTAGATAGATAGATAGATAGATAGATAGATAGATAGATAGATAGATAGATAGATAGATAGATAGATAGATAGATAGATGATAGATAGATAATAGAAAGATAATAGATAGATGATAGATAGATAGATAGATAGATAGATTGAATTGAATTATTTAGTGGGAACTTGTTATGGGCGAATGTATTCATCAAGCGCGAATTCACGGCGAATTTGTGCGAAGCGTCACCGGTGAATAAATTTGCAAAACAGCCGCGTTGTTAAAAAAAATGAACGCTGGTGCATTTTCGCCAGTGAATGTGCGCTGGCGTCCAAAAAACTGACGCCGGCATCCAAAAAACAGATGACGGCATCGAAAATGGACGCCGGAGTCAAAAACTAGACACCAGTGCCGTTTCACTTAATTTTCGATGTTTTGGAAATTTTTCTCCGTTTTGCAAATTTCGCCAGAATTTTTCAGCAAAGCGAGGCAAATTCGCCCATAACTAGTGGGAACCACATGAACTGAATAAAAGCATAGTTAAGAGTTTAATGTCTATCACCATTGTCACAGGATCACAATAAAATATAAAAGCAACTGAATATAATTTATGAAAGTATTTATTACTGATATTTAATCAGTTGTTTTGGTGACATGTTGTGTATTAACCTTTTGCCAGACCTTTGTGCAGTCTCAATAACAACTGTTTTGTCAGGAATGAAAATCTGGTTTGCAGGTGGCTTCAACATCTCAATCAACATGGCCAACATGGGGTGACATTATTCCCTGTATATTGCTCCACAAAAACTGATCATGGACTACAATTCCTCCATATCCTATTCATTCATTTGAAGACATGTCATAGAAGATTATTTTCACAATTTTCTTTATAGATCATACAGATTTTCCCATTTCCTACAATAAATAGTTTAACACCCAGATACTGTATCTAATAGAAATCTTGACAAAGAACACAGTGAAGTTTAGGTTTACACTACTGACTAGTGATGAGCGAATTTATTCGCCAGGCGCGAATTCGCGGCGAATTTGCGCGTTTCGCCGCCAGCGAATAAATTCGCGAAACTCGCGCGAAAATTCGCGTCAAAAATTCGCCGGCGTCAAAAATGTTTTTTTTTTCGAAAAACGGGCACCGGCGTCAAAAACGGGCGCCGGCGTCAAAAACGAGACGCCGGCGTCAAAAACGAGACGCCGGCGTCAAAAACGAGACGCCGGCGCCGTTTCGCGAATTTTTCGCCGTTTCGCGAATTTCGCGCGAAATTCGCGACTTTTTCTGCGAAGCGAAACGGCGCAAATTCGCCCATCACTACTACTGACCTCCTAATCCCTAATGAAACCTTTACACTTCTGGACTATGGACGAATTATCTTTTGAACACTTTTGAAGGACTGCCTTCAGATCTATTAATATTACTTTAATTAAACTGTCTGGGTTATTTAATTCAACCAGATCATATTCATCCTGTGTCTGGAAACCCGATACTCACCAGAACAATGCAATAATGCAGAGGATAACAATCAGACCATTTCCTAAATGTAAACTGACCATACCCATGCACATTGAGCAAATTTAGAGCCTTCCCTCTTTTCCATGTTCACACGAATTTTCCATCCAATCCAATTTATTATTTTGTCACATTATACCATATGCACATTTGCACTGATGTCCCTGTTTATTCTGAAATATTTATTTAAGAGTCACATTTGTGGTGTATTTATAAAGAAGCATTGGTGCTTCTTACACATTGAAGCCACTGAGGTTTTTGTTTGGGCAAAACACTCTTTTTATTGTCTATATTCATCAATTTCCCCTGTGATCACTTTATTGCAAGTATCTTCTGTCCTATCTATTCAGATTTCCAAGATCCTCCTATTTTACTTCCCCTTGTTTACAAGTGTTTTTTTTTAAATTTTTGATTATTTGGATAAAATAGAGTCTATGGGATTTGGCCTTTCCGTAATCTGGAGCTTTCCAGATAACATGTTTCCAGATAATGGATCCCATACCTGTATATAGAAATAATAGTTATCATGGCAGGGCACCTATGCTAACAGCCAGGGAACCTTTCTTCATGGGGAAGGCAGAGAGGGATAATAGTATACCAAAAAATAAAAGCAAAGAAATGATATTTATGCTAAAAGTAAACCCTTCCTTCAACTTTGCCATCTCGATTAGTATACATACTGTAAACAAAGTCCTACTGCTGTATCTCACATCGAGTATGTATTGTATTCTGAGCCTCACTCTTCATGTCACCAATAAAAAGCTTGCCATTTTATCCTTTCTGAAGATTAATTACAGTACTTCACTACATATTCAAGAAACCATCAAGGCACATCTGTATCCCAACACTTTTGAAGTGATAATGAAGGACTGCAGGCTGTCCTTTGCTGACAAGGAACTGAAGACTGACACTGAATGGCCCAAGGTAGGCGACTAAATTAAACCTTTGCCTTATTTCAAATATAGCCTGTCTCTGAAAAGTCATCCCAAGCAGAAGATAATAGCACTGGGATAAATGTTAATTCTCTTTGCTTCCTATCTCTTGTAGATAAGTGAGACAAAACAAAGACAAAGGTTTTTTTATTTAACACTTTATACAGGATTATGCAAATGTTGATTTTGTATCCCGCATCTTCATTTTAAAACGTCACAAAAGATCAGAGAAACTGTTTGCTTTGCTGTTAATCTGGAGAATTGCAGATGCTGGCATTGATACACTTAGGGGCCCATTTACTTTGCTCGAGTGAAGGAATAGAGGAAAAAAAAACTTTGAATTTGAATGGTTCTTTTGGCTACTTTGACCATCGAATGGGCTACTTCGACCCTAGACTACGACTTCGAATCAAACGATTCGAACAAAAAATCGTTTGACTGTTCGACCATTCAATAGTCGAAGTACTGTCTCTTTAAGAAAAAACTTCGACCCCCTAGTTCGCCACCAAAAAGCTACCGAAGTCAATGTTAGCCTATGGGGAAGGTCCCCATAGGCTTTGCTACCTTTTTTTGGTCGAACAAAAATCATTCAATCGATGGATTAAAATCCTTCTAATCGATTGTTCCAGGCATGATATTGCAATATCTGTGTTCCAAACTTCAAGTGGCACTGCACAATGCACAATATAGTCACTCTTCAGCTAAAGGCTAGAGATGGGTTCACTATGAATAGCTATTACTAGGGATGGGCGAATTTTTTCGCCTCATTTCGCGAAAAAAATGACGCCCATAGACTTGTATGGCGGCGTGCGTCAAAAAAGAGACAAGCGTCAAAACAGTTTCGCTGCGCGACAAAATTTTTTTGACGCCCATAGACTTTAATGGGCGTCTGCGACATTTCGCCGACGGCGAATTTTTGGCAAAGCGAAACAGGTCAAATTCGCCCATCCCTAGCTATTACCACGTCTAAAAGAAATCTATTCCTAGTACTATGGGGACCGTAAATATGTTACCCAGAAAGCTCGAATTAAAGGAAGGCCATTTCCCTTTTCCAAATTTTATCAAAATAATCTAAAAAATTATTTCCTTTTTCTCTGTAATAATAAAACAGTATCTTGTATTTGATCCCAACTAAGATATAAATAATCCTTATTGAAAGCAAAACCAGACCATTTGGTTTATTTAGGGGGTTATTTATTAAAGTCCGATTTTTTTCCTGGTCTGGTTTTTAAAGGGAAAAACTTTTTTTCGGAGAAAAGAAAAACCTTGTTTTTTTCCATCATTTACTAAACTCTGATTGTTTTAAAAGTCTGAATAAAAAAGTAATCCACTAGTATCTAATCAGACCTGACAAGAATATGTAGAAGTCAATGGGAAATGTCCTGTTGACATTTTGAAGAGTCTTTTTTTTGGGAAAATGTATTGATAAATAAGGGGGAAAAGTCTGTGCATATTTGATTGGAGTGGTTTTCAGAAAATAGTGCATCTTCTCTATGAAATGCGCGCACTGCCGAAGTAACGCTAGCGAAAAGTAGCCAGCGTTCGGCGCCCAGAGCGCAACTTCGAAAATTAGTGAATTAGCGTAGTGGTAGCGAATTTGCGTCTGGTAAAGTGGTGTGATGTGTACGAAGAGGTCACTGGCAACAATTTGCCCTTTAGTGAATCTGCCCCCATCTCACACTATCTGCCCATCAAGATGTGGGTTTCCAGGTATATCTATGGACCAAACAGGCAGATATCCATGAACTTTAATTTGCCTTCAACAATTCCCCATTACTGTTTTTTTGCCCCCCAGAGGACAGAACCACTAGTCTTAGATATAATGATTACTACCCATAGACTCTACACACTGTACATGATCAGTATGTTATTCCATTCATTAAACCCAGATTATAGATGTATTTTGCACATATGAAAATTATAAATTCAAGTAGACGTTTAAATAAATGACAGGTAATTGCAGGGCAAATTCCAAAGCACCAAGTTGTGTACAAAATAATATGGGTAACTTTGCATGTCAAAAACATAGAATTCTGGTTCCAGAAAATCAATCAGGCTGTTTGCTTCAAAAAACTCTACTATTGTTTATATAAATAAGCTGCTGTGTAGCAATGGGGGCAGCCATATAAAGGAGAAAAGGCTCAGGTTACACAGCAGATAAGCTCTGTGGAACATAATGGTGTTATCTGTTATCCACTATTTAACCTGTGCCATATAGACTTTTTTCAGTTTCCACCATTTAATACTCAGCAGCTTGCTTATATGAACTATAGTAGTGTTTCTGAAGCAAACACACCAGTTTTACCAGTGCAGGGCAACGCTACATGATATTTTCATTACTTTAAAACACTTTAATTTTTTGGTGTTACTGTTCCTTTAATAATAAGGGGCACATTTACTATAGGTCGAATATTGAGGGTTAATTAAAGGGATACTGTCATGGGAAAAAACATTTTTTTCAAAATGAATCTGTTAATAGTGCTGCTCCAGCAGAATTCTGCACTGAAATCCATTTCTCAAAAGAGCAAACAGATTTTTTTATATTCAATTTTGAAATCTGACATGGGGCTAGACATATTGTCAATTTCCCAGCTGCCCCAAGTCATGTGACTTGTGCTCTGATAAACTTCAATCACTCTTTACTGCTGTACTGCAAGTTGGAGTGATATTACCCCCTCCCTTATCCCCCCAGCAGCCAAACAAAAGAACAATGGGAAGGTAACCCATGACAGTATCCCTTTAAATGTATGAATTCTCAGATGACAGGTTATTGAAATCGACATTACTGGCAAATCATCCAACTGAATATTTTACACATTCTTCAAACAAAAACATCAACGGCATGCAGAACAATATACTATATAAATCTTCCAGAAATATGGACATGAGAAAATACAGTATGTTTTTAGCTTTTCAACTCCTGAGGGGGAATGTAATAAAAGTCCCAAAGAGAAAAACAATTCACACCAATAAGGATAAAAAAGTCACATCTCACAATGTACTATTCTTCCTCAAACTGTTATTGCATTGCGGATTTTAATTGCACACTTTTAAGAAGTGCTTGAAGGCATTGTAGTCTTTTGGAGCAAACATAACAACTCTTTCAGTATTTATTATATTTAGGGCAGAGATACACGTGGAGATTCGGAAAGATTCAGTTGAAGAATAGTTGACTAATAGTTTGTGCAAGTGCGCAGTAAGGGCAGAGACACATGTAGAGATTTGGGGATATTAGTTGCCCAGCGACAAATCGCCTCTTCTTCGGGCAATTAATCTCCCCGAACTGCCTTCCCGCCGTCTAGAATCGAAATCGCCAACGAGATGCCACTCGGAGCGCTTAGTTTTACGAAGTCGCCATAAGTTGCCTCACAAGGAAACTTCTGGCGACTTTGGAAAATGAATCGCTCCGGCATTGCAGGGAGATTAGTCGCCCTAAGAAGAGGCCATTTGTTACTGGGCAACTAATCTCCCCAAATTTCCACATGTGTCACTTCCATTACTGCGCACTTCCGCAAACTATAATATTTGCAAACTTTCTTCCACTGTTGGAAGTAGTCGCTAAACATTTTCCGGGTTCGCAAAAGTTATATTAAATTTGCGCAAAGCAAAATTTTTTTGCGCGAAGGCATAACTTTTTGCATTGCGAATAGTTTTTCCTTTACTTTCTTTCATTACATTCCCCCACTGAAGTCTAAAAAGATTTTTTGAATACTTCGACCATCGAATAGGATACTACGACTTTGGATTTACTTAGACTTCAATTCAAAGTAAAAATCGTTCTACTATTCAACCATTCGATAATTGAAGTACTGTCTCTTTAAAAAAACTTCGACTTCAATTCTTCGTCAGCTTAAACCTGCCGAAGTGCTATGTTAGCCTATGGGGACCTTTCAGAGCAATTATCTAAGTTTTTTATATTCGAAGGAAAATCATACAATCGTACGATAAAATCGTTTGAATCATATTATTCGAAGTATGATCGTACGATCGTACTATGATCGGAATACAATTGTACGATGTATAAAATCCTTCGATGGTCGAATTTCGAAGTATTTTCCACTTTGTAATTCAACCCTTGATAAATCTGCCCCTATGTGTTGGGCTTCTGTACCAGCCCAAGGCAAACACAGCAGTAAAGATCTGTGTCTCCAAAGATGCCCCAGTAGCTCCCCATCTTCTTTTCTGCTGATTCACTGCACATGCTCTGTGCTGCTGTCACTTACTGAGCTTAGGGACCCACTCACAATATACAGTACACATAGAATAGAAATGTCACAATAAGACTGATTAGTAATTAATACAGATAATTACTACATGGCAGCACAGAAACCAGTGCAACTAGCATCAAAATTTAATTTATCAGCCCTTTAGCATCAGCTTATATGACAGGAAACCCTCATTTTTTGCTTGATGATTCGTGACGTCCCCTAATGTGCATGCATGTGTCACAGACACTCCTAACAAAATCCAGGAAAATTGAAGGCCTGAATCATTACTACTATAGAGATGCTACGCAATATGTTGGCGCTATATAAAAACATGTTAATAATAATAATAATAATATAGAGATGCTGTATCTTTCTGCTGGTTCAGTAATTCAGTATATAACATGTGGCATTTTTAGCCATATTAATTTTTAGGGTTTAGTTCTCCTTTAAATATACTCATGCCTCCATGGCCCACCTATCGCAATGACATAAAAGAGGGGCCAGGAGGATATCATACCTCCCAACTGTCCCGTTTTTAGTGGGACAGTCCCGCTTTTGACAGCTCAACCCGCAGTCCCGGATTGTTACTGAAATGTCCCAACTTTCTCTTTGATCTCCTGCGCTGAACAGCCAGAAAAAAGATACAAAGTTTCTAACTTAATTGGCTTTTGGCAGAAAGCCCAGAACAGTCACCAGGTGTACGAAGTCACTTTTGTAACAATTTTGAGATAAGCAAATAAGTAATTAAGATAAAAATGTCTCTTGGGAGAAGTTAGACTCACAGCTCAAAGGGCAATTCACCTTCATTAGCAAAACTGTAATAACTGTAATAACAGAAATGCGTTCAAACTTTCATAACCTGCCAAATTTTGTAAAATGTACATGTTAATTAGGGGGTAGTTGCTACAAAAATCTGTGCGCTATGTGCGGCAACTCTTCTTGTCCCTCTTTCTATTTCCAAAATGTTGATAGGTATGGGATACAAATATATATATAGAGCGATGCCTGGCATGGATTGTCTGGGTTTGGTATAGAAGGGGGGGGGGGTTAGGGACTTTTGTCGACCTGCACACTACATTTCATTTAAAGTAATCACAGGTGTAAAGAGTAATACAGTTCTAGTAATCCATAAAACGCAAGCCAGAAGCTTTGTATAATCTACTGCAGTAATAATAAAATAGTCAAATATATGATGCATCAGCTGTGAGTTACAAGACCTGGAACAAACTCTTCATTTGCCATTACATATTCCCTATTATGTACATCTGCCTCAGGCCTCAAATTTTAGGGGTCTCAGAGCAGTTGGTAGAGGACTCAGCAGGATTGTCAATTGAAGTTAAGGCTTCTCTGTATACACTATAAAGACGAAGCAGGGTCACTGTTACTGGAATGATTTTGTATTTCTTTAACCTGATCCTGGGAGTCTTGGTTAATAGCATGGAAGGAGACCTTTAACCTAAAAGTCTGAAAACCACTGCATTGGAATATCAGGCAACAGAGGACATGAAGAGCTGCCCCGTACATATATCAGAATAAAAAAGAAATGTTCAATGGGTTGGTATGAAACAAGAATAACAAAGAGGAGGAATCATGGGGGAGAAAGCAACTGGCAAAACTATGAGTACAAAAGCAAAACCTGTAGGATAAAAGTACCATTTGGTTATTTTAAGTTGAAAACAAAAATATCATATTTGAGCTGTATTTTTCACTACATGTTCATAGTATGAATATAAGAAATAAGTGGCATAACTAGATATTACTGGGCCCCACAGCAGATTCATTTTAAGGCCCTCAAAATGTCTAAAGGTTGACCTGTTTTACCAATATTTATTGAAATTGTATATGAATTAGGGCATCATGGGGCCCCTATACCTCCTGGCACCCCTGCAGCAACAGGGTCTGCTTCCTCTATAGTTACACCTCTGTAACAAATGCTCTAGAACTGTGGTTCACAAAATGTGGGTTATAAAGAGTACAATTTGGTATAAATGCTTATTTTATTATCTTGGTTTTTCCTTGTGCTGGACCAGCAACTGTATTCTAATCTCTAAGACAGAGTAAAATCTCTTCTTTCGAGACTTGAATGCAGTTGCAAAGTTGAAGAACGAAAAAGTCGGCTATTTCGTTCTACTGCGCATACGTCTGCTCCGGGAAATTTGAAGAAAGAAGAAGCCGGAAGAGAATCGCTGGTATAACCCCGGGCCAGTGCAGTTTTCTGCTGATAGGAGCACCGGAACGTGGTTTCAGGTAAGTAAATACATTCACTTGGGGGTGCCTAACATTTGGCACCCCCAAGTGTGATATCACTTTCCTTCTCCTTTAACAAATAGATGTATATTCAACCAAAATTTGGCTAAAATACTATATAATACACAGACTGAGGGGAATGCAGAGATAAATGTACATATGCTGAGGGCATAATGGAAAATTGATAAACCATTTGTAATAACTGGAAAATGAGATGATCATTATGAAAACAGGCAAGGATTTTTTTTTCCGAAACAGTTAACTTCATTTAATGATAGGTGGTATAATCAGATAAGCTATAAAAAGCCGAGAAAAAAAAAACAAACACCAGGATACAGATGACCAAGTAATCCCTACATGGCAAATGTATAGATCAAATGTATTTTGACTTACTGAATTTGGAGTGGTAATGAAAATACTGCATTTTGGAAAAGAGATAAGGATGTTTGTGTTGCCAACCCTGGTGGGCTATTTAAAGGAACTGTTCAGTGTAAAAATAAAAACTGGGTAAATAGACAGGCCGTGAAAAATAAAAAAACATTTTTAATATAATTAGTTAGCCAAAATTGTAATGTATAAAGGCTGGAGTAACTGGATGTATAACTGAACAGAACTCTACTTCCTGCTTTTCAGCTCGCTTGGTTTCCACTGATTGGTTACCAGGCAGTAACCAATCAATGACTTGAGGGGAGGCCACGTGGGTCATAACTGTTGCTTTTGAATCTGAGCTGAATGCTGAGGATCAATTGCAAACTCAGTTATGTCCCACGTGCCCCCCTCAAGTCACTGAGAGAGCTGAAAAGCAGGAATTACTGTTCTGTTATATCAGACATCTAGTGACTCCAGCCTTTATTCATTACATTTTTGGCTAACTAACTATATTAGAAACATTTTTTATTTTGCACATCCTATCTATTTACCCAGTTTTTATTTTTACACTGAACTGTTCCTTTAAGGTAACATGACGTTTGGCACAGATAGATTTTTATAGGGTAACATATTTATGATCATGGACTTTTGTTAATGGAAATATTGAATGCTGGTCAGCATAAAAATAAATAGCAAAACACATTTAGAGAGAGGGAAAAAAAATATAAGGCCATTGTACTGTATACTGTACTCATTTTGTGTGTGATCTTTAATGGATTCCTTTGATTTGTTACATACTTTTTCCAAACACTGCATTTTCTTTCCATGGATCAAAACAAATCTCTGTAACTAGTAATTTAAAGAATGATATTAAAGCAGAATAATGTGCTGCTAGCTAGAGAATATAGCTATAATAATTAAAGGAACATTACACCCCGCTCAGCCTGCATAATAATTTACTCCACTTTCAACAAAAAAGATAACAGTGGTATGTCTTATATTTCCCAGGATCATCTGAGTACTGAGGTGTTTTCTGAACAAAGATTTTTAGTGAAGCAGTATTCAGTTGTATGTAATTAAATCAAATGTGAAAAACTGGCTGTGCAAAAATTTGGGTACCGTTGTAAATTTGAATGCATGTAACTGCTCAATACTGATTACTGGCAACTCCAAATTGGTTGGATTAGCTCGTTAAGCCTTGAACTTCATAGGCAGGTGTGTCTAATCATGATAAAAGGTATTTAAGGTGGCCAACTGCAAATTGTGCTTTTTTTTGACTCTCCTCTGCAGAGTGATAGCATGGGATCCTCAAAGCAACTCTCAAAAGATCTGAAAACAAAGATTGTTCAGTATCATGGTTTAGGGCAAGGCTACAAAAAGCTATCTTAGAGGTTTAAACTGTCAGTTTCAACTGTAAGGAATGTAACCAGCAGTAACATAACTAGAAGGGGGCAGGCCCTGGTGCGGGACATGCAGCCGGAAGCCTTTTCTGCACTTACGCCACAAACAGAGTCGCTCATTTAGAGAAGCCACAGTCATTTTAGACCAAAGTGCTTTGGACTGATGAGACAAAAATTGAGTCATTTGGTCATAACAAAAAGTGCTTTGCATGGTGGAAGAAGAACACCGCATTCCAAGAAAAACACCTGCTACCTACTGTCAAATTTGGTGGAGGTTCCATCATGCTGTGGGGCTGTGTGGCTAGTTCAGGGACTGGGGCCCTTGTTAAAGTTGAGGGTCGGATGAATTCAACCCAATGTTAACAAATTCTTCAGGATAATGTTTAAGCATCAGTCAAAGAGTTGAAGTTACTCAGGGGTTGGATATTCCAATAAGACAATGACCCTAAACACACTTCGAAATCTACAAAGACATTTATGCAGAGGGAGAAGTACAGTATTCTGGAATGGCTGTCACAGTCCCAGACTTGAAAATCATCAAAAATCTATGGGATGATTTGAAGCAGGCGGTGCATGCTCGGCAGCCATCAAATGTAACTCAACTGTTTGTATGGACGCATGGTAAAAAATACCGCCATCCAGAATCCAGACACTCATCAAAGGCTATAGGAGGCTTCTAGACGATGTTACATTACAAAATAACAAAACAAGACACTGGCACTCCAGGGGCTCTGCGCCAATACGGGGAGTTGAAAATTTGCCTCAGTTGGCATTGTGGAAAAAAGTAACTGATGGTACTTTTAAGAGCTGAATGTCTGTGTTTTAAACTGAAAATTTGTGCATGCTGTGCATTAGCAATGCTCCCCCTTTCCCTGAGCCCTTCAGGCACAGGAAAGATAAGCCTCAGGCTTACAAAAAACTCCACAATTGCAAAACAGGGACTAGCCTTTTTTGTTTATTTTGTCGACATGAAGATCAAGAACATGTTGTGGCATGCCCCTTTGTCGTGCGATTGTGGTGAAGGGATGTCTCTCCAGAGGACTGTGCACCAGGCTCATTGCTGAGGAAAGACAAGTCGTGGCTTTTGCATATGAAGGTCCTGAAGGAGTCAAATATTTGTGTTACTGTAATAATAATAATATGAAAGCACATAAAAGACCTAACAAACCAATGTTGTTTGAAATTAACACAATTTGGAATCCCAATCCCTATGGGTAGTGTTTAAATTATTAGGAAAACCACAGGGAAATGTTAATTTCAAACAATATTGCGCTATTAGGTCTTTTATGCATTTCCCACTAGATTTCATCTTATTATTGCTTGCGTTAATGGGGTGAAGACCAAATTTCTGAGCTGCTTCAATTTGTTGCAACCTCTGGGCACCCATCTACTCTGACATTTTGTTCATTTGTGGTAATGTATTGTTTAGTTTAACTAAAGATAAATGAATGCGTGCAAATATTGTGAATTAATTTGTATCTTGTATGTTGGGGGTTTTCACTTGTTCTTGTATGTTGGGGTTTTTCACTCCTCTCTTCTGCACGCTCATCCTTTTGACTACATTGTCAATTTGTCAAAAAATGTTATTCGGAAAGCAGGCACCTTTTTTTCCTAGGCTACACATAAACTATCTACTGATTCAGCATTTAAACAATGACTAACAGATCTTTCAATGTTGATCTGTATTCTCAGTGTGTGCCCATGATTATGCAAAATGTGCAATTAATTTAATGCATAATGTATTCTAACATTTTCAGAATATTAACAGAAAGGTCACAGTGACCTAGACAAAATACCAATGCAAAGCAGGATAGGAAGGACATCTTCCTGAATATATATGTTTCATATAATTCTGCAAGATATTGGGCTGATGAAGCATGATGCAATATTACAACAGGCAAAATTATAAAATAAATTATATGGCTGCCTTCAAGGATACATCAACCTTTTATGCATTGTGACCACATTTTTGTAAATATATGTTATTTGGTGCACATCTTCTCCATGAAATTAAAAAATTGCTCTTCAAATAAATATTATTAGGCCAGATACAAAATATCCCAACATAATGATGTGACTTTTTAGGCTTAAAAAGGTCAAATGAACTCTGTGACCAAATGCCTGGACCAAAAATGTGAGGTTTTACAGAAAGTCTTCTAAGCATATTAGCAACTTCGATTCAAAGCTGTTAAAAAATGTTTTAATGTATGATTAAATAGAAGTAACAAATTGTAAATAATTCCCTTATATATAAAAGGAACATCTATGAATAAAAATAAAAGCGTTATCATATCAGGAGTCCTTGAAATTATTTTGCTTAAAAATGTTTTCTAGCTGAATGGCAGACAAAAAAGTAGAAACAAAAACCACACTGACTATTTTTTCACATGTGAATGAACTCTATCCTTGCATAGTAATCATTCCAAAACGCTACCATTACATCTACCATTACATTTAATTTCATAACCTCTTGCATACTTTGCCTTGACTGAAACAAATGAATAGTTAGCACAAGTGATGGGCAAAAAAATTCACCTGGTGCAAATTCGCGGAATACGTTTGCGTTTCGCCATCAACAATAAATTTGTGAAACTCCGAGAAACTCTAAGGGGCAGATGTATCAAGGGTCGAATATCCAGGGTTAATTAACCCTCGATATTCGACTAGGAATTGAAACCCTTCGACTTCGAATATCGAAGTCGAAGGATTTAGCGCAGAAAATTCGATCAAA